>JAWUZG010000028.1:27332500-27557500 GCA_036785705.1 Acanthornis magna
AGATTATTGGTGCTGATGTTGCCCATGGCCATGTGCAGGACTGTCTTGTTACTGCAACTATTTAGCAGGGAGCCTTTCTCACCCGCCTTTTAAATTTTTCTCTGCCAAAACACTGCAGGCCAAAACCAGTCATTTTGTATTTGGCTGTTACCTGTTACCATTCCTTTCTTTTCCAGCTAGTAAGCACCTTAACCCCTGTGGTGCCTGCTCTGGTTTGTTCCTCTGGCGTTCACATTAAAATAACTCATGTTTAACATTCCTCGCTTTTGAATGGGGACTGTGGCTTTTGAAAAGCAAAAACTTTAACAACTTTAAATAGGCTACAACACAATATATAGGTTTAACAAGATGCATACCACTAGTTTTGCAGTTCCTCATTCAAATTCCTTCAAAGGTGCATTTTCCCTAGGCACCAACTTTGCCCAGTCACCAGCTCTAAAACCCAGTAAGTAGCTCCCATTGGCACATTGCACATCGGGGCTTCAGCAAAGTGAGAGGAGCAGTGCCTTTAACAGGGAGGGCTACTGCAGGAGTAGGCCTGGCACTTCAGTACAAAGCAGGAATAAAAACATCAAACAAGTTCTATCAGGAGAAGGCTGGATGATGTTAATTATGAGCCTACACAAACACTTGAGACTATGCATGACTGTTAATACACAATGGACTGTCCACATCTTCAGCGGAAGGCTTGGACACAGATCAAGCATAGAAACTCACTTGTGTTTTCAGCTTGTGCAATCAGTTATTTCTTCATTTTAAGTCAACATAAACTGCCTCCAGCCTTTCTTAGGTTTGTCACCCCCTAAATAATTTTCCTCACTTTTCAAGCATTCCTCCACGATACTGTGGGGATGGCCATTGTGATGGCTTTGAAAGAAATCCCAAGAAGTCCAAAGACTTCTCCATTTGAAGTATTGTGGGCAAGCAATACATGACCAACTCATCCTACCGATGGCAGCCTTATTTGTCACCTGAAAGACCTGCTCCAGAACTGCAGCCCAGCTTGCTGCCTATACTGTGTCCCCTTAAAACATAGCGTATGTGGTCTGAGAGAGAATGGTAGGTATGTAATTTAGGTCCAGATTTTGCTCCACAGCACTTGTGTTAAATACTCTACAGAATACATTTGCAACAGCAAGTCTCTCTGTGGTTATATTCAACCTGCACATCATGTACTTGCCAATTTAAGAAGTAGTATTTTCCAGTTCATTTAGGTGAGAATGAAGAATGAGTTACACCAAGCTACAGATGATGTTGGTTCATGAATAGGCATTAAACTTTTCACGCTTATGGATTAAAGCCAAAGTTGCTTTTCTGTTTGGATGTATCAGCACTTTGTTCCTGTTACCACCTAAACCACCAGGCTCCAGCTTTGACACTTTTATGACAAGCGACTCCCCAGTCCCTCTGGCTGGGGTGTGTTTTGTGCCTTTCACCATCATGTACCATAACTGTGTCTTTATTAGCAAATGCCTTCAGCTCCTCACTCATTAAGATTTGGCTCCCACAAATACTTGGCATCTTCACAGCCTTGCTTGGCAATTGATGATTCAAACTGCCACATCAGACATGAACTTCCTGACATACTCTTCTGTTCTCAGAGGTTTTGTATCACCAACTTGAGTGCCAGATCTCCAGCCATCATGCTCCCTCCCTGCCTCCACACCACCCAGCTTCTAACCCACTTGTTTTGGTTGAACAAGACTTTATCATCCTTTAACTTATATCTAGCAGTTATATCAGTAGAGGCTCAGAGCCTCTACTCTTCTCCTGTTGTCCTCCAGTTCTCCCTTCCCTGCAAAAAACTACTAGATTGGGCCAAATGGAAATACAAATACTCTCTCCAAAGTGAGTTCTGTTGGAGACATCACAGCCTAACTGCATCGCCCAAACTCTGATACTCCAAGCACTCAAAAAAGTTTAGCTGCATGCCTGTTTCCCAAAATGTCCTTTATGTGTTTTTTCTTCTATATTTAACTTTTACTCCCTATTTGATGAAAATGTTTGTGCAATTAGAAAAACCCTCCATCAGCTAGATGGCAAATCCACTCCTGGGTTTCCCCAGTGTTGCAGTGGTTTACAGTATTAACTTGACTTACCTCCCAAATTCTATACAGCTGAAGTCATGAGAAGTTTCCCTATGCTTGTGAAAACATCCTTTAATCCTTTCCCATTTTTTCCCCCTTTTTCTCAAGGGAATACAGTGCCCTGGACTAGATGGATATTTTGCTGCAAGTGCTCACTGCTCAAAAGGAATTGCCCAAACTGGCAGCATTGCCACCCTTTGCCCAGTGCTACACACATATCCCTCCACCCCTGCATGCAACCACTCTGTTATCTGTGCTGTAATCAAACCTCACCTCCAAAAAACAAACATATTAATGTCTGCAGTGAAGTACCCTTTGGCTATGCAGAATTGATGTTCAAAAGATCCTTTCCGTATACCATGCTCTTGAAAAAACTTCATACACATCAAAATCTAAACCCATACTTTTAACATCCATATATATATATGTTTATATGCATATATTTAGATAATCATATATCATTCAACTTTTTTCCATGCCAAAATAACAGTTTATGAAGCAGAATAAATAGCATCAATTTGGCAAAACATGATCCAACAGCAAGTCCTCTCACAAATGTTTTTTATTCTTAGTGCAGGGAAATAATTTCAGTCTGGAGACTGTAAAATCCATTTGTAGTTCAAAGTATTTTATGAGGTTTCTTTCCCCATTCAACAACTTTGAATGTGATGAAATGACAACATTTCCTTGGAAGTTTTACACAGCTAGCAGTACTTCTATTTACTATCTCATACACTGAAACAGTGTCACCAGTATACCTGCTTTTGTATATCAGAAGTGAGCTGAATAGAATAATAGAATCATTTAAGTTAGAAAAGACCTTTAACATCATCAAGTCCAACACTTAATCCAGCACGGCCAAGTCCACCATTAAACCATGTCCCTAAGCACCATATCTATACATCTCAGCAGCTCTACCACTTCCCTCAGCAGCCTGTTTGAATGCCTGACAGCCCTTTCAGTGAAGAATTTTTTCCTAATATCCAATCTAAACCTCCCCTGGCACAACTTGAGGCCATTTCCTTTTGTCCTATCAGTAGTTACTTGGGAGAGGAGACTGACCCCCATCTCGCTACAGCCTCCTTGTAGGCACAGAGAAAACATGGTTATACGAATCTCAGCATTTTAACATTACCCTTAAAATAAGATGCCAATTTAACATAATTTAAACGCAAAGATTTCAAAGCACTGAGAACATGATCGACATAGGCCTGCAATACAAGCTTTCCCTGCTTTCACCAGCCTTCATGCTGTTTACTGTACATGGTAAGTGGTCCATATAATTCTGAAGAAAGTATCTCAGCAGTTCATGTTGTGAACATGGGCTCTGAGCTATGCTGCCCATGCCTTTTCTTCATTTATATCCAACCAGTAAAAGCCACCCTTACATCTTCCCCTTTTGTTTGCTTGATCCCAATTATGATTATATTTAACACCAAAATTTAAACAATATGCTTCAGACAAGTGACCCAATCCAGAGCCGGATGTTTAACATTAAGCCGAGAACATACAATTTGAGTAATGAAGTATTTTAAAGACAGAATTCAATTTTCATTGTATTTTTATTCTTGCTTCTTAATCAAACCCACATGGAATGCATTGTGTTTAATGAAACTACAAGATTAATATTTCAACAAACCAGCCAGTACATAAGCCCACAACTGAGCATAAGTTGAAGAAGTTATTTTAAAATATTTTTGAAAAAGCCTTTTATGAGAGAAGCACCCTCCTGCAGGCTTGGGCCTGCTTTCTCTTCTCTTTCAGGAGTGAGCTCTCCTTGAACACTAAGCTATGTCTCCATGCACTATTCCTTGCTTTTCAGTTCTGGTTTGGATCTGACTGGCTGAGAACACATCAGGTTGGAAATCAAAGCTATTGTGATGCATTTATTTCCTTACGATGCTGTTTTCTGAAACTTTTACCTTGGAGGACTAGTGAGCCTCCCCTCCTTTGTTTAGGATTCCACTGGTATTGATTTTTTTACTGTGCGAGAGTTAAGCACAGTTCCTCTTTCTTGGCAGTGTTTTATAGCATCTCCTCTTTCTCTCTAAAGAGATAGTTAATTACAGTTTGTTTGCCAACTATTGTTTGCATACTGCAGGTCCTCATTGGGCGAGCTAGCATATTTGAACAAATGGATTTATATGATATAAGCCATAAGAATCCAGAATTTGAAGTCCACTTTTATTTTCAAATTAATGCACATCAATTTAAGTCCCATATTACATAATTATAGTTCTTTATGAACATTATGTTTCAGGCAGTTATTTTAGTATCTGAAAAGGCACGAGCTCCTTTCACACAGCATAAGTGTACCTAAGGCTCCCAAATTACTTTGGTCAATGTAGAGTCCAGCAGTTTAACATCTAGAAAAGCACTTACCAAGTCACAGTCACATGGACATCAAATTCACGGCAAAGCCTAAATCTTGCTCCTTTGGCAATTTCCACAGCCGCTTCCACCCACCACCCTCTGCCTTGTCCTCTCCCTCTTTTTGCTTTCCTCAGATGTATCTACATCTCCTTCTTCCTTCTGGTCCCTCAAGCCATACCTACAGGAGACTGCAGTATGTTAAACAGCAGCAGCAAAGCAAATATTCCCCAGCATACCTGCTCTTCAAAACAAGGACTACAAAAGTTTCACAGCTAGTGTTAAATGAATCTTCTCTCCAAGCCTTGCTCTACACTATCAGCTTTTGCTTTGATGGCTATGTGGGGGATACAGGGATGCAACTCCCTAAAGACTAAACATGAGTGACCTTGAGAAGGAGTCAGGGCAGCCAAGCAGATATTCTTTATTATTTGAAGCCTTCATATCTGCCCAACATCTTCCACTGCAGCAAATCATCACCTCATCCATATTTCTGCCCTGGCAAGGTCCTTCCCTCTGTATGGAAGTGTGATTTGCCATGCTTTCCCCCACCTCAGCACAGCTCCTTTTCCTTGGTGAAGGGGAAAGAGGGCAAGGAGCAAGTCTCACTGGCACTGGTGCCATTTGGTTAAGAGCTGAAATCATACTCAGAATATTTTGTCAGTCTATTAACATCACTGCACTGTGAAGACCTCATGCAAAAGAAATCTCTGAGCTTCAGTTGCTTCCTCGGGCCCAGCCATAACTGAAGAGCAAAACCCACACCTGTAAGAGATTAAGAGTCACTAGGAAAATGAGAATTCCTCTGCATTCAACACATATTTAATACTGTACTTTACTACTTATGAAGGTCAAAGCAAGAACATGCTTCTGAGTGGATTCATTTTTTTTAACACTCAAGCCTCAGCTCAAGCTAAGTAACACAGTAGAGTCAAAGGTGATTATTATGTCCTTTATACCACATTTATTCAGATTACTATTGATCTTCTTCCTTCTTCCCCTCTGCTTTATTAATGAAATGATAATTCAGGTGACAATAAGTAGCAAGAAGAAACTGTGAACAGGGAGAGGACGGAAGGAAAGGTAAAGCAGTTTTCTGTGTATAAAGTAAGGAAAAGAATTACAGCACCACAGAATGGTTCAGGTTGGAAAGGAACTCCATAGGTCATCTGGTCCAACTCCCTGCTCCAAAAGGGCCACTGAGAGCAGGCTGCCCAGAACTGTATCCAGACAGCTTTTGGATATCTTCAAGTATGGAGACTTCACAACCTCCCTGGTTAAGCTGTAAAAGTGCTTGGTCAACATCACAGAGAAGAAGCACTTCCTCTATTTTCAGACAGGCCTCCTGTGTTTCAGTTTGTGAAAGAAGACATTAAAGGATGACAGCTGATTGCTGTAGCTATGTACATTTCCACAAACTGAGACCATCTTTTCTCTGCCTCTTCCAAGGAAGCAGCACCTGAAGAAACTGTTACAGACAGTCACAATTTTGGGATGTCCTAATGGCAGCTGGGCGTCAGTACAGCAGAAGTGATAGCACTCACTGCAATTGAACTTACTGGCCTATATGAATTTAGACAGCTCCAAGTCACTCAGCTGCCAAAATGCAGAGTATTAAACAGCTCCACTTGCCTAAATGGCACTACTTGCACAACTTAAATATGCTACTGCCATTAGTTTGAGTCTCCCATACTGCTAATGTTTCCAAAACTAGGGCTGCTGGGTTTTACCGTCCAAGTGGGTCAATATTCAGCATTAAGGCTTACTAAAAAGAGAAATTCATCCTTTGACTACAGCTGAAGAACATTCATAGAAGCTCTGCAACAGATCAAGTATTGGTGCAAGAATGTAATTTCCAAAACTTCAAGGGTAACAGCCATCACACAGGGTAAAAACTGTCACTGCAGAAATAGCCAGTATTGCCTCACAGCCCAGCTGAACTCAAAATAGAGTGGCAATCATTCACCAATAGTCCAGTGCTGTTTTTTCTGCTCATTTCAGAAAGTTACTATATACACATATATAATTCAGCAAGTAATTCCTTTTGTGTTGGCTATATGAAGCTAAGTTTCAGCTCCCTCATTCTGCAGCTAATTAGGATGAGGTTTCAGCACACCACCTCTAATATTTTAAAATACAGGCTCAACTGTTCCAAGCTATCTTCAATAGCATTAGCACCAGTATTCCAAAAAATAAACCCTGGTCATAGTAAAGATTATTTGCAGAGTACAGTAAGCACAGTGAGCACCTGGGCCACTTGGCTATACAATGCCACAAAATAGCCTTATTTGAGTGACATTTGTCGAATCTTTTTAACTTTTACTTCCCTCCCAAATAAAAATAGAAAATAAACTTGGGATTGATCTGCAGTTCCAGTTTCCACTTCTAAGAATCTGCTTACTTATAGCTCCATGTCCTGTTTCTACCAGGACCAGGTTCACCACCTCTGGCGCCAACTGCAAGGCAAATCCTTGACCTCAGGCCACCATTAACCCACCTTAAAGAGTGCAACTCTGCTTCCCATTCTGCAGCTGACAGATGCACGTGGCCTTGTGTTGGTAACTTAGGTATCCTGCAAAACATTTCTATCCTGCTGTCCCAAGATTCTGGGAAAAGACCATTGCTACCACCAGAAGCAAAACAAACAAGACTCCAGAAGCTGCTGCTCTAGGTGGGCTTTCAGGGCACTTCACTTTATGTGGATCTGGAGAAGTTTCCTGAATATAGCTGCCCGGGCAGCAGATAAATATAAATGTCCCAGGGTTTTTGGTAGTCAGCTCATGACTTCCAATACTTTATTTGTATTTCATTGGACTCTATGGTCTATTTATAAATTGTTTATCATACAGTTGCTAGAAGTCAGTAAATCTACTTCTGTTTCTAACAAAGCAGAACAACTTAGTTCCATGAAAATACACATGAAAGGCTTGTCCTTTTTATCTCTTCTAACAGCATTTTTTTGTACAAGTTAGATTTTTGCTTAAAACTTCAGCTCAAAATCCAATCTCTGGAAGCTAGTCAAGTAAGCACATTCCTCAACTCTATCAGGTCCTGTGGCATCCTGAGACTAACCAGCTACAGGCTGTGCAGCTTGCCTTTACTCTATATTCCCTATGCTCTTAATTATTCTCCTATCACAAAAAAGCCCCCCAACACTTCAACTTACACACTGGTTCATCATCATTCCCAGCAGTACAAGACATACCCAAATCCTGGCATTTAAGGAGATCCCAGCCTGGAAGAGAAAAGAAGGCATGAGATAGCACCTTTTATACTCTAAAATTCTAAGATGTCTCTTTTAAAATCCTGAATTCGGACTTCAGCACCTCTGTACAGATTTCAAGCACGTACATACAGCTGAATCAATACGTGCAAGGAGTCTGGGCCATGCTTGGATCCATTCAGCTTTAACCTTCAGAGTACTTGACAGCAAACTCCTTTCCTGTTCTCCACTTTGCAGAACAATAAATAGGTTGGTATCATTTCCTTTGCCTCTGCCCCTTCAAATAACAGACTTGTACTATTTTGGAAATTTGTGCAATTTACTCAGCATGCTCATTTGCCACTCTTCCAGTGAGGGAAGGACTGTAATTGGAATAGACACTCTGAAGTGTCAAAAAGCACTAAAAAAAAAAAGCAGCAGTTCAGAGTACATCTCCAGTGATGCACTGGAAGGGAAGCAGACAATGCCAAGCAGTCATTGGAAAATAATGTGTATGAATGCATTTACACAGTTTGGCATTCAGACTTTATATTAAATTGCATCACCAGTTCTTTTTCTGTTTCCATTTCCTGCATCATCTTCATCAAACACTACTGTTAATAGGTTAGCCAAAGCTTTGTCTCCCATTCAAGGCCCCAAGCACTGCTACACACCTCAGGCTTGTTTCTAAAGTCTTACACCGCAATGAAGTGAGAAAGTTCAAATGCCAGGGTACTGTCAGATCACATACATTTCAGTGCAAGAATAAAGCACAAAATTGGAAGTGCTAAGCTCTTTTCTAGTCCTATCTGAAGGGCCACATGATTTCCTGTATCAAAGCAGAAGTGTCACCAAAAGGTCACTATTCAAGTATTACTTGTAGGACAGGAGGTACAACACGCTGCAGACATGTGGCAAGGACAAGCGAAGGCTACCAAGAGGCCAAGCAATACTCACTCACCTTCAGAACTGGGTAGCTTGACCACCAGGGAAGTAAAGCAGGCAAAAAATTTGCTCCAGATGTAATGTTTTACAGAGAAGGCAGACAACTCTTCATTCCCACTGCAGCTGGACTCAGGTTTGCTATCTGCCATCACACCCTGCCCACTGCAAGAGGCTTCAGGATCCTGCCCCCCTATTCTGGGCTGAATTTACACTGCAATAAGCTAAGATCCAAGCACGTTACACTTACCCCAAAAGAGTAAGCCTATGCTCCAGTCTGTGGGTTTCCAGAATGGAAGAATCTATATGGAGTTTTCACCACCAAATCTGAGTATCTAAGAAGCCTTTATAAGACCTACTGTGCCCCACCCCCACCCTCCACTGACACTCCAAAAGGCTATTTAGTACAAAAATTGGAAACTGCAATTTGCATTACATATCCTGCTAGGCAGGAACCACCCCTAAATTAAATACAGTGGGACTTTAGCCCTGAAGGTACAAGGTGTTTCCCTATAACTGCACTGATTAAACAGTTTGCAGACACCAGACCTCCAAGTCCTTTTTAGCAGACGTCACACTGCACAACATAAAGCAGCAGGCAATTGGCCAAAAATGGTTAGCAAAAAGGATTCCTTAAACCTCCAGCATCCAAATATAGCCCTAGCTGGTCACATGGGCTGCCATACAGTAAGTGCTCCTCACTTTACCTACCCTTTGATTAAACGGTTTGAGCTAAAAAGCATGTACTTAGAATAGCATTTCAGTTTTCAGCCCAATTCCATGAACCGTATAATCTTGCTGTACCTTCCACATTCAGACTGGCAAAAAGGAAAAGTTGATTCAGGTTTCTAGGGAGCCCAAAGGGAATCATTAGCTACAAAAAGCTAACACAATATGAGATCTCTAAAACATATGTGTACACACATATTTGTGTGTGTGTATATATATATAAATATAAAAGAACATATCTGCCATACAATGCAGCTGCTGTAAAATATTTCATTAACATATTCTACAGCACATTCTGATTTTTAATTTTAAATGAATTGTCATACGTTACTCCATCTGACCTCTAGCAATGTTTTTTCATACTACTCCCATTATGATGAAAGCTGATCAGCTGATTATATCCACCTCACAAGAACTCCACAGCTTAGTTTACACATCAAGAAACTGCAAAATTTCTGAAGAAAGGCAGGCCAGCTACTGAAACATTGCCAGATGTCAACTTGAACTGAAAAAAGTTGAGTTTGGCCCTTCCTTTCGCAGCCATTAAAGCCACTGTCCAAGTTAAGAATTGTGCAGGTGTCAAGTAAGTTTACATTATAAAACCTTGCAACTGCACTAATAAATACAAGTGTCACTTATCCTTCCAAAGCCTTGCCCCCACCATCAGTGGGGGTGAAGCCTTGCAGCACTCACTCACGACAAACCTTGTGATCTTTGAACACGCAGAGGCTTGAAGTTGTAGCTATTACTCAGCTGAAGCTGGAAGTCTGAGGTTCCTAAAGAGGAAAACAGCCCAGTAGCAGAGGCAAGGCCTAAACCCTGAATTAGCACACTTTCTGCACTGTGTTACAGCAGGGCTCTGTGGCATAGATTTTTGCTAGAAGCACGGAGCCTTTTATCAAGCTCAAGCCCCTACTTAGCTGCCATATTCTGTTAGATACTTAAAAGAAAGCACAATTAGGGACAGCATCGAGCACGTTCACATACCCACCACCGGCTCAGCTGCACCGAGCACCAGTTAGTTTCACATTTATGCCGGCAGCCAGGCCGGCCTGACTGCACTGAAATAACCCTCAGTACCCAGATGTTGCGCTATTTTTACCCTGCAAAAGAAAAAAAGGACACCCAACAAAACTTCAGAGCGGGAGGCCACGACAGCACAGACTTTATTCCGAGGCTGCAGCGCAGGTTTCGGCGCTCGGCAGCGCCCGGGCTCGCCATCCCCGCAGTGACGTGTCCACCTGAGGCTCCGGGGCCGCCGCCGCCGCCGGAGACAAAGTTCTGTAGTGCACTGACTGCTATCGTACCCAGAGTCGGAGTGTCACAGAACTTTGCTTCCGGAGGCTCCAGTCCTCCGCCGGTACCGGCGCCGGGGCCGCCCGCCAGCACAAGTTTCCCCGCCTGGGAAGGGAAGGCGCACACGGTTAGAGGTGGGGAAGGGAGCCCCCTCCTCCTCCGCGGCTCGGCGGGGAGACCCGCTGCCCGGGGAAGGGGGAGAAGGAGGCGAAGAGATTTTTTTTTTCTTTTTTTTTTTTTAATAAATACCCAAAATACATCCCCCCCCACACCTCCCCCAACCCGGAGCTAACGGGCCGAAAGCCGCGGCCGAGCAGCTGCCCGGAGCGCTGCCGCTGCAGCCAGCGGGGGCTGCGGGCTGCCGCTGACAGCCCCGGCGCCGCGGCCCTGCGGGACCCCGGGCAGCGCCGGGCATCCCCCGCGGCCCCGCAGCGCCCCGCGGGAGGGACCCGAGCGGCGCCCCCCCGCCCGCCAGCCCTTCCCCCGCCGGCGAGCGCAACAGGTCCGGCCCGCCCGGCGCCGCCCGCAGTCCCCTCGGCGGCGGCGGCCCCGTCCGGTCCGGCCGCGTCCCGCCGGGCGGCGGTGGCGGCCGGTGTCGCCCGCCCGCCCGCGCCGCGCGCCCGCCGCTCCATCTTGACTTTTGCCGACGTGGAAATTTTGGGTTCGGGGACGAGCCGCGCTCTTATTGGCCGGCGGCGGGCGGGGTCGGAGGTCACGGCTGCTGTCGCCGCTCCGCGCCAAAGCAGCCTCGCAGGCGGCCCCGCCCCGCCGCCCGCCCCGCCCCGCCCCGCCCGCCCGGGGGCGGTGCCGCCCGCGGGGCCCCGGTGGCCGCTGCGGCCGTGTCGGCACGGGGCGGCGCGGAGGGCAGGGGGCGGTGGCACCCTGGCGGGTCCTCGGCCCCGACTCGCCTCGGGCAGCCGCGGGACGGTGCCGGGGCGCGGGGCGGGCTGGAGGGGCTGCGGCGGCCCCGCTGGGGGCGTGGACGCGGAGCCGGTTCTCGGTGCCCCCCGCCGCCTGCGGCCCCGCAGCGTTGCTGCCCCGTGCGGGTGCTGCCCGGGCCCGGCAGGCGCCCCCGGCCCGCCTCCCGCAGCCCCCGCGTAACCTCGCGGCGGAGGTGCGGCCCCTGCGCGCTGAGTGCCGCGGTGCTTCGGCTCCACGGGCACTTCGGGTGTCCCGGCTGTCCCCCAGACAGCAGCCGGGGCTGTGCTGCGGTGGGTGCGAGCAGGAGAATCCTCGGCTGGCTCCAGTTCCCGCTTGGCGTTGGAAGGACTTTGGAAAGAATGTAACAACTTTTACTGAAGAGTGTGTTACCTCTCCCCGAAGGAATAGCTAAGGGGCATCTGTTGTTTGAAAACAATGTTTTCTGCTCCCTGTCGAAGGTGTCGGGACTTCGCTACCTCTCTGTGGAACTCATCGTACACTAATAGGACAAAATTACCTAAAAGATTTGAAAATAATTCCTGCAATTATTTTTATCTCTTACATTGAATTGAAGTCATAGAACTTAAGCCGGTCTTGCCGTCCAGCTTGTTCACTGGGCTCAGACAGAACTGCTAACACCACTAACAGTTTGAAGCACTAGTCCAGGGCTCCTCCAGCCACACAACCTCGATAGTTAAAATGCTTTTTGTTTGGTTGAGGCACTGGAATAGTTCCAGGAGAAGCGTTCACCCATATGAGCTGTGTGTACATGCAGGAGTTCATGGGAGGAGATGTGCTGGCCCTGTCCTGCAGCAGCATCGCCGCTCCGTGATCTCCAGTGTGTATGTGCTCCTTGTCATTGCAGGATCACAGCGATACCTGTTAACCCAAACCTATGGCTGCCATTTCAGTATCTGAAAGGGATATAAACTGAAAAATGCTTTGAAATTAGATTTTGTCTCCTTTAGCCCCTTTGCCTGCAGAAACAGAAAGGGCAAGCCTTTCCTGAGCCTTTCTGCTCTGTTTATGAAACATGTTCCTCCCTCCCTGTCTGCGCCTTCACTGTGCTCTTCAGTCATCAGCCCTATTCTGTTTGCTGTGGATTTCCACATGTAGAAGTACTTCACAACTTCCTGTTGCCCCTCTATCCCTGCTCCCTCCACATACATCCTCTCTGCGAGGCCATGGAGTAGGCCCCAGCTATGGCTCTTCTACTCGGCTGTGTGTACACGAATATTGATTTCACAGTGTGTATGCTCTGTAAAAAAATCAATATTTCAGTAGATTGAGCAGAGTGTGCGGCAGTGTAATGGAGCCCAGCCTGCTAATGTAATGTGCAGGGGTCCTCATTCAGAGATTGAGGTCAGTCAGAAAATGGAAATGTGTTTTCTTATTTTATTGTGTGCTTCAGATATAATGTAGGTGTTTATGTTCTAGTGTTTAACTTACAGCACGCGGTTACTTTTAAGTCATATCCAACAGAAGGTCACATATTGCAGGTGACATACACAAAAAAGCATGCCACAGATATACAGTCCATTTTTTTAAAGCTTAATAAATCCCCTCTTACCCTTATCCATCATATATCTATCAAACAACAGTTGTGAGGGAAAATGCATAATTTTTGTTTCTGCAAATAAAAATAATGTTCCGTTGTTTGCTGCAAACTTGGCTTCTGATTATGCAATGAAACATGAAGTACTTTAACATAATCCAATATAGCGACATGTATTGAAGAGTATCATAAAATGAGCATAGTGAAAAGAATGAGGGAGGAGAAATAACCAATGTATGACACAAAACCAGAGTAAAAGCTCCCATTGATTTTAGTGGACCTGGGATTTCAGCCAGAATACTCTCCATGATACATTTTCCACTTCTTAAACCGTTGCATCATGCCTTAAAATGTAGCAAAAGTAATTTGTAAAATGACATGAGAAACCACAGCATGTTCAGGCTCAGAGTCAAGATTAGTGTAAGCTAACTATTGTTTCACAGCTCTGGGGGCGGTTGATATAGTTTTATCTTTACTTAATAATTTTATCTGCTGGTTTTGTCGGAGGCTATTTCTCGTCCACCAAAATCTCTCACTGCAGCAGTGAGTACAGATCTATACAACAGGCAGCAGAGTTTTATGTTTGTGAATGTTATGATGTTTTGTGCTGAATAGAACATACATTTCAGGATGCTACAGGGGCCCTCATGTTCGGTAAAAAAGGCAAAGCTATTTATTCTTTCGTCATTCACGTTCTTAATTGGAGACTGATTTGGCAGTCGTGGTCGGGGAGGCACGCAGGGCTGGAGCAGTAACATCTCTGTTACAACTCTGCTTTAGGACATGACTCATGGAGAAAGCTTCCAAATGTAAAATACTGCTACCTACAAATGCACACGACACTGGGATTTCTCAGAAGTCAGTTGATACTCTTCAGTCACTGACCACAGATTTCTCATATATATTTCACTGTTCTGAAGAACTGTTTGTTTTGGTATTAACAGTTGCTGGAAACCTATGCACTCACCAGTCTTAAAAACATACCTCAAGATATGCAATATGTCCCAAAATATTTTAGGTACAGTTTAAAAAATAGTGCCATAATAGCATAAAATGTAAAAATATATTAAAACCTCTGTGATAATAAGGTTTTACTTAATCCTAGAATGCTTTTTGCAGTATGATAAACTGCAATAAAAGTATTATTGTTTAAATTATAAGATAAATCTCATAGCTGAAGATGAAGAAATAATAATTAGTCTTGCACTTTACTTTAAGAGTCCATCTGTTTTGGCAGCGTGCTTCCAGCTAAGAAGATTCAAGAAGGTGGTTACTATGTGAGACAGACAAAAGTACGTGATGCAGAGGACCAAGCTGTGACGTTTTGTAAAGTAAAGCTGAACAGTATTTCACAGAATGTTAATTTAAATGGTGGGAGAATTTTATGAGAGAATTTACTTTCATGAACTGAAGACTGTTTCAAGGGTCCTCCTCTGCCAGCTTTGTGAAATAGTAAATCGGATGTGGGTTTTGGGTTTTTTGTTTTGCTTGAGTTTGTTTGGTTGGTTGATGTTTTTTGGACTTTTTTTCATTTTGAAGAAATTAGTACATCATAAGAATTAGTATTTAAATCTAATTGAAAACTGGAGTTATGCTGGATGGAAAATTAATTTTCTCATTAGCTGGAGAACTTTTATGGTGTTTGTACAACAAGTACTCAGCCAAAAGCATCAATCAATATTATAGAATGTTTTAAAGCAAATGTAAACAATTTATATTATGACAGTTTGTGGCATTACTTATTGATAGAAGAAAAATGATACATAGAAACTCAATGGCATATAATTCTAATTCTTAGTTGGTTATTATCTGGGATTGCTCTTGATTAAATATGATTTGTGTTATATCTGTGTAATTCTGGTCTTCATTGCTATAATAAATGTGCATTAAAACTGCATTATAATGTCCTAATTGTGAAATTGCCATTGAGTAAATTAAGGTTATGAGCATTGTAATGCAATATTTTACCGAATGTTTTATTTCCTAGTGCTTAAATTTCCTTGCATATTGGAATCATAAAATTAATTGCTTACTTTAATAAATAATGATAGATAGTCAGTGGTAAGTCAGAGAAGAATACAGGTTTTCTGAATTCCTATTCTCTCTCTAAAGAATAGACAAAGTTGATACTTCTTTCTGAAATTGTAGAGATGCATGACTGACATAATTTTAGTAGAACCTGAACATTACTAAAATAAGACAAGATCAAGTGTCAAATCAAAACTTGAAGATACAAGGACATAATGTAATGAGCTTTCATTCAAGGGCAATAGAAATCATTCTATTGACTTTAATAAAACTTTTATCAATTCATAATGTGCTGGCATCAAGTGTATGAATAGCTCCATTAGTTAAGTAGCTAAAGCTCATAACAGCTTATACATAAGAAATTTGCAGAATCAAACCCTAGATGTTTCCTAAAAAAGCTGCAGAATCAGAAGGGCTCTGCTAACATTATAGATCCCAAATGAGTGACTCTGTCATCTGCATTTTAAAGAAGATATGAATGAATCTGCAAGGCGATTACTGCTGGATTAGTGTAACACTATGCAAAAGGTTAGTGTTCTGGAAAACAATAAACATTTCAAAATGTACTTTTGTTGAGCATTGAAGTGAAATTAGAACCTTTCTGAAAAAAAATACCATACAGGCATAAAAAGACAGAATGCAGTAGGAATACTCCCTTTTACCCTGTCTGAAGCTGTTCAGCTTTGCATAACTGGCCCAGAAAGACTTAACACACTGAGTCAGTGGGGTTTGAACCACTCTTGCCCATTCCCTCCAGGGAATGCCTGAACACTAAGCAGCCATCTACTTTGAGGAAAAGAAGGGAAAGTTTGTCTCTCCCTCTCTCTCCTTTTTTGGTTTCTTTTTTTTTTCCTCCCAGAAACTCACTTCTGAATCTGAGAAGCCTTCTTACTGAAACAAATACTTTTCCACAAAAAGGTTGCATTTCAGCAAGTCAGCATTTTTGGATACAAATAAATATACTGTGGGAAAATTCCCACCAAGATTTACTTTGGAGTCTTTCAGAAAAAAATCATTCAAGGGAGAATTATAGGAATGGCATTTACAAAGGCATACACATATGATCCTCTATTGGGTTCAAACACACTAACATGGAGATATCTAGAACAAAGGCTTGAAGGCATTTAACCTTTCATTTTTATAGCAGTAGAAATCTCTGATACAAGAAAATCAGCCAAAGATAAATAAACATCCAAATTCTGTACCATCCATCACAAGCTACAATTTATTCAGTTTATAAAAACTTCAGTGGGGATTGTGAAGCTTTTGGCAGAGTCTGCAGGGCCAGGACTGAGAAGGAGCAACCAAGAGGTTATTGACATAATACACCCAAGTATCTTGAATGGTGTGTCCTAGAAATGGAAACCAAGGGTCACACTGCTCAAAGTGGCCGACAGCTCCTTATGTAAGTAGCCTCACTGAATTCAAACTTGCCCTAAAGAGGCACTCAACAATCTTCTGGCTGCGACAATGTGAAAAGAAGGTAAATAACTGGAATAAGAACTATGCAGGCTGTAGTCAAATTCTTCTTTCAGAAATAGCTGGGATGGTCATGAGGTTTCCTACTTCTTCAGTCTGCCGTACAATGGCAGTTCAGGCTAAACCAGTTGCTTTCACAGTGATGGAGAAGCACGTGCATGGGCTGTTCCTGTGGTGAAAGCTGTAAAGCCATGTGCCATCACTGCCATTTCTCCAGGGTGCACCTGCCTGTGGCTTCAGTGTTTGAGTGCTACATTTCCTCACAGAATCGTAGAATACCCTGAGTTGGAAGGGACCCACAAAGATCACCGAGTCCAACTCCTGTTCCTGGACAGGGCACCCCAAGAGTCACACCATGTGCCAGAGAGCATTGTCCAAACACTTTTTGAACTCTGTCAGGCTGGTGCTCTGGCCACTTCCCTGGGGAGCTGTTCCAGTGCCCAACCACCCTCTGAAGAACCTTGTCTTGATGCCCAGCCTCAAGCTCCTCAAGCCTAGCGAGTGTCTCTGGTGAGCAAGGCTGGGGGAAAGAATTCACGTGGCAAAATTTAGTGAATTAATGTCAGTAATGAAACTTGCAACTGCAGACTAGTTGAGAGTGCAAAGAACATTTTAAAAAGTAACCCCGTCCTCCCCACACACGTATTTTCTCTGGGTAAAAGTAATGTCATTTGCAGATACTAGTCTTGTAGGGAAGTTTTGTAAGCATTTGGGAAATGAAAACTATTCTTACATACTGAATAACTGAGGAAGATAGAGAGTCGTGGAAAAAACATATGTGACAGTTGTGTTGTGCGACAGTTTTTCTTATCCTCCTCCAAACCATTTGCCTGGCAAATCCCTTCTTTTTTTCAGTTTTTCCTTAACTTTTAGGGTCTTATGCCTCAAGAAACAAGCATAAAAAATAACATCCAGTGAACATTAAAAATCAGAATATCTCTACCACATTTATTTAATTTCTATTATCAACATCAAAGCATGAATTTTGGGGAGGTGTGATTATTCAGGAAAAAGAAATGGAATGCTTAGCAGAGGACCCTTTTCCTCAGTCTCCTCAAACACATAAATCACAAATTCTCAAACAATCCTGTGGCACAGAGGTTTTTGATTAGGAAAAACCTGCTCTAATGGAAAGGTTTTAGTTAGCTTGGGATGAAAGAGACTCAGTGCTTCCTGGTGAATTCTGGAGCTGTGGGTCTTCCTGGGTCATACCATTTCTAGCTCCCTTGGAGACTGTCGCAGTGCTGAACACTCAGCAGCTTTGGTATTCATCCAAGATGCAGCGTGACTACTCCAGAAGGTACTCAGCTTCACGATCATATTTAAAACATCAGCTTCTGTCTCGGAGGTAACAGGCTGGGTATGATGAGTCGGAATCCCACTGAATGAAGCATCATACAACCGTCCTTCAGAGGCCGTCTGTACCTCCTCCAGAACACTATGGCTTTTCATAGCAGTCTTGGAAGAAGAAGGGCACTCATCACACCTCCTGGGAATTTCTGAAGAATACGGTTCAAAAGTTCCCTTTTCCACTATTTCCTTATTCTAAAGCAGGGAAAGTATCTTTGTCCTGTCCAGATCTTGAAGAGGTGAAATGAAGTTTGGCACCTTAATTTCAAAACATTAACAATCACTTAGACTTTCACTTCAGTCCTTATTTATGGCTTTCACCTTGCAGGACATATAATTCAAACCACCATCCACTTAGGTCCACAGGAAGAATCTTCAGGCCAAACCATTACGGCAACCCATTACTCTTCTGGCTTTTCTACACCACCAGGAAATGTCAGTGGATGCCAAACTTTTGCAACTGCAAACAAAGGGAAATGGATATTCATCTCTACCATTACTTTCATAATTAGTTGAACAGGGAAAAAACAATCTTACCAGGAAATCCTCACAAGTCTGAACTACATCTGTCAGCCCTGTTTGCTTGCCAGTTCTTCTGATGAACCACAGGAAATATATTCCAACTCCAGCACAGATTGTTCAGAGGAGACAAGACAAGCTCATTAGCACCGTAACCTACAGGCAGTAGGCAGACACACAAAGCCCTCAGCCTTTGGACAGGGTAGAGCAGATGTAACCACACAGGCTTGCCTGACGCAACTGGATTATGTATTCATATTTATGTTGATCATATAACCCCGACTGTGGCTCTTTATCAATGCACACGTGACCTTGATAGAGCAGGCTCTTAGATCCCAAGCTCACGTGCATGAGAAACCCGGTTAGTGCAGGTTCCCCTGCATGCAACTTCCCAAAGAACTGAATTTCTTCCATGCTGGAGGGTAACTCTGCAGTAAAACTACTAATTGATGCAGTCATCAGTTATTAATAGAGTCACTTGAAAGAGTGGTGTAGTTGCTGTGCAGGACTTCCTAGGCACAGTAAGCCACGATATGGGTATGTCACTTTTTGAAAACTATATGATTTTGTCAAAGCTTGCTGTACAACACACCGTGAAATGTATTAAAATAAATAGTCTGAGTAACTGAACAGTGTATTTAAAATTAAATACATCAGAAAGTAAATGAGGCATATTTCATGGGTCTGGATGTTTCTGTTCCCTCTAGCTAAATTCCATATAATTAAATGGAGAATTTCACTAGGCTTATTAGTGTGTTGTCTATAAAACTCTTAGCAAATTTATATATGCCCCACTCAGCTGCTTTCAGATAAAGGCATTAGAAGCTGTTTGACTAAAGGGTTTTTTCTCATTGAAATCCACAGAAAATTTTTTGTTAGTTTCATTAAGTGAAGGAGGCTATCTTTATAAAAGTTGCCTTTTGAAACATATTGCTTGGAGTCCTTTACTGTAAGAAAAATATTGCTCTTTAGATCCTACCACGGCACTCTCCTAATTTTATGAGATTAGGAATAGCCTGTCAAAATTCTGAAACACGGGGGGATCCTAATCATGAGCAGCTTGTTCCAGTTAGAATCATATTTCCTATGTTGCAGGACAGCAGTGGGCAAAGTGCTTCATTTGCACCTCACAGAAATGTGCTTTTCCTCCCCAATTTCTCAGCAGAATGCAAAAAGACACTTCCTCTGGCCCTTAGCAACAGCCCTTAGCAAGGGCTGACAGAGAAGTACAAGCAGCAAAGCCAGGACTAGCAAAGAGCTATTGATTCATGAATGAAAGAGAACATTTTCTGGGATAAAAAAAATCATCTAGTCACAATAACTCTAGGACAAGTCTAACTTTAGTGACTAGAAGCAAAAAGAGCAGGCAACTTGAATTGACATTGATCTTGCTGGCATTCCAAGGGTAATATTTTCATTATGATAAAATGTTCTTTAATAATCTCTCCTGTGAATTGGGCACAAACATGCTTTTCTTCTGCATTGGTCCTGCCTATCTTCCTGTTCCACCTATTTTTATACTACTAAAAAATATTTGTTTAGGCAATGCAAACACAATCCCCCCTTCCATGTGTTTAAGTTCCCTTGCCGTTTGTGCTATACTGTAGTACAAGACCAGCAAGACAGATGATAATTTAGTTTCAAATTAATTTTTTTGTCTCCTTTTCAGTCTTCCCTCAGAAAAGGAATAATAAAACTTGACCAAAACATTAGTTAACATGTAGGACCTGGGTGAAAGTTCTACAGCAGCCCTTCCCAACAAATACACTGGCAGACGAGCATACACACATACATAAATAAAAACATGTTTATGTAGGTGGGCAGGCAAGTGTGTTTTGTCCAGAGAAATATTTTTGTGTGTGATAATATAGAATAATCAACACAAAGATGCATATTATGTGTAATATATGTATATAAAATTTCTTCAGCCATTTTTAAACTTTGATTCCCAAAAGACAACAGGTGAAAAGATGAATTACAAATAATCACTGTGGATCTCCATCTTGCATGCATTTCCATGGTTTTCTTTGCCCATCTTAATCAGGCAATAATTTATCTAATTAACATTTTTCATAAGAGGGAAATAGTTTGTGTGCTTTTCAACACAAAAATATATAGCAGTATTACATGACAAAATGCATTGGTAGCAGATATATGACTATTGCTTGTTATTCTAAAGCATCAGCTGTGCATTCATGAGCTGCACAGAAGACAGTCTCTGACTGAAGTCCTGTAGAGTCCCTGTGAAGATTTATGTGATTTTTTTTCCTGCAGCTTATGATGTGGCAGAATGACCAATTTATGATGTGGGTGGAACTTTGTTCAGCACATGAAAATGCCTCCGCTCTCCAGATTATGTTCTCCTGTGGTAGTCAGTAATGCTTTCTGCCCTCCATATGGCCACCATGTGCCAGCAGACACCAAATTGGTATGTGGGTTAAATGTAAAATAACCACAAGAGCTCCTGAGCCAATAATTACAAAGCTCCTTTTGATATGGTTAGTGTATCATTATCTGTACTGTGCAATAATGAAACAGAGCTCATGTTGTCCCTCTCTTCTCCTTCAGTAGCTGGGGAGCTCATTGCAGAGCTATCACACACAATTGATGTTCACAAAATGCTTTTAGGAATTGTCATAGCAGCAGCAGAGAGCACACCAAAATCGCAGTTCTAATTAGACATTAGCTTGAACAAATGCTGGAGAGGACAAAAAAGAGGCTTGTTCTGTGCATTCACTAAAGACATGTATCTTGCATCCTGGTCTGAGCTGCTCAGGCACTGGGGTGAATCAGCTGTTTTGGAGGGCATCTCAGATGTTAAAGAAGTCCATTTAAAGCCTGTATTATCAATTTTTAGCACTCTGTACTTGTGTGTACAAGGAACACATAGCTCTGTAAACACTGCTAGTTCCCACTTCTATCCAGGTGCAGTTCAAGGCTTGGAAGTGAGTTATTTTATAAGTTTGGCCTTCCCACAAGTATCTCAAAACCTAGTCCCTGTGGTTTTTACCCAGCAGCTGAGATAAACTGGCATTCAGAAGCAAATGGCTCCTGGATATGCTTAGCTATAGGCTTAGGACAGGTCGTTCTTAGTAAAAGGTTCATGATTATTGCTTTGCTTTGGTGTGCTAGATCCCAACAGTTTTGCAAGAGTTTTTTAATAGACTTGAGATTTTTGAGAATGTAGAATTTAGTGGGAGGGATTTGTTGAACAGGGAGTGCTTAAACTGGTTTTTCTTTCACACTTGGCAAATATGGATTATTACTTGTCACAGTTCATAATGGTATTTTATCTGATATTTTGACTGACCTGCTGTGTTAAATGAAAACAAATAGGACTTGTCACTCATTTGTCTTCTGAACATGTCGTTCAGAACATTCTAGCTGCCTGGTCCAGGATGGGCTTCCTACTCATCTCTTTGCAACATCTATAAAGCAATAAATGAGCACAAATCTGTCTCTATCTGAAAATTCACAAACATTCCCATTAATCAGGAACAGAGAAGTTGGTGTACATATAAAATCCAGTTAGAAAGTAACTCACGTGAGCAGCAAATACGATTTTCAGTTTTGTTGCCTATTTGTCATTTATAACAACTGACAGTGTTCCAATAAGCTTTAGAATTTTCCTCCTTATAGTGTATAAAGTATATTATTTTGTTACTAATTATAGTGTGTTAATTATTCATTATGTTGAATTAAATAATAAAGAAATGCATGTCTGGGGTATACAAAGGAAAGCTATGTGCATATACAGGTGTGTACAGGACAGGGCTCTAAGATGTCTGCCCTTAATGGTCTGTAAAGGGCCATCATTTTTTCAATGTTTCTGGTGTTATTTTCTGATCAAGGACTTGCAAGGACTCCGTGTGACCAAGGCAGTGAAAGACCACTCAGTGGCAGCTTCTCCAGCTGTGACCTCCACCTAGGCTGCACGCTGTGGGCTCTGTAAAACCAACAGCGTGACACTTCATTGACAAGCGTGTCACACATCAGGGGAGGCTGCAACTCCTCACGTTTTTTATGAACAATTCTAGCTCAGCTTTAATCTTTGTTAAGACTGTCAGGCAACACTTGCAAAAAAAACCAAACAAAAAACAAAAAACCCCCCAAAAACCAAAAAACAAACAAACAAACAAACAAACAAACAAACCCCCCCAAAAAACAACAAAAAAAAAACCAAAAAACCACCACCACCACCAAACCCAAAAAACTTTCTGCTTTACATTGGTAATTTTCATTTAATTACAGTTGTACTTGTAACTGAAATGCTAGCCATGTCAGTTCTACCCTTTTCTTTTTATTTTTTTCCCCAGTCTGCTATAAACCAGTCATTGGTTTCCTGACCCAGACAGCTCCCACGGGTATCAAACACCCTCGAAGTACTAGATTTTGGACTGGCTTTCTGATTTGGCTGACAGACATGTGAAATCACACACAGGGAAACTGCTCCAAACCAGGTTGGCAGACACTGAAAGCTCCTACTATCTGGAGCCTGTCCAGAGATAGATGGGAATTACAGTAATTTTGTAGTCTCAGTCTAGTTCCTGGCTGACCAGTAGCTGCATCACAAAGCCACCACTATACCCTTCACTCGGCAGTAATTAGTACTTTGTTAACAATCTCCATAGGGAAATGGGTAGCAAAGAGCACCCATGGGGCAAAGAGCTGAATATCCAAAATTGCTATATGCAATACCAGGAATATGTTGAATAGAGAGGAAAACTCACAAACCCATGACATCACAGGTGCCATGAAATCCTGATGGAACAAATCAAGGGAACAGGGACACAGACACATCTTTTTTTTTCAAGAAAAATAGACAGGGCAGGGCATTTAGACATGTATAGTTGCTTTCCATTTCAGTGAGAGCTAAGAAGCTGGCTTCTTGACCGTCTTTGAGTGAAAATGAGGAGGGAAAAGAAAAATATGTATGTCTTGTTGGATGTGTTTCGGAGAAAACTAAATCATGGAGAAGTAATACATGAAGGTCTTTTTGCTTGAGGAACTCATAGAGATGTTCAAGAGTCGATCTTGTCCCTACAAGACGCTTCGTATAGCATCATATCTTCTGAAAAGCAATAGAGAAGGACACAGACAGTTGTCAGGGTCTTGGAATACACTGAGGGCAGGTTTTCCCTCAGAAGGTGTGGTGTGAAGAAACATCATATTTGGAGACACAGCTAAACTGAATTTGGTTCAGCTAATAATGAAGGGTTGCTTTAAAGGGTGGAAGGTAGTCTGGGTGAAAGTAGGCAAGCATGAAATGACAGACCACTATTTTAGGAATAACCTTACTATTAAGGATGAACTACATAAGAGCAGATTTCTAAAAATTCATAAGCTGGTGTGGAAGCCTCTTGAGAAGATAATTGAAAGGATAAAAGGGTAGGGGACCACTGGCAGATACTGAAAAAAAAAACATATTAAAGGTTCTTCAATAAGCTGTTCAGATACAAAGGGAAAAGAAAGCACAATTGCAGGTTGATATGGTATTATAAGGCATCCTTTAGGCACCTGGAAATCAAAGCTCCATAGAAATCCTGGAAAACCAGGACATCTCTCTATGTCTGACTATATAATATGCACGGATAAAGCAAAATGTTTGGGCACACAAAGTGTTACAAATAGTAGGAGGCATAAAAGACAACCTGAAAATGTTACCAGAACATAAGATGACAAAAGAAGTACAGCTATATAGCAGAGAGAGCAAATAAACTGCACAACAGAGGCCAAAGTATCCATTGTTTCAGTCTTCACTAAAGAAGCTTGTTATGCCCAATGCCAAATAAAATTAGTTTAAACAAAAGAATACAGGGTCAGGCCAGAGCAGAGAGAGAACAGTTAGAAATGCTTATCTAAAGCAATATTCAAGGCCTGACCACATTCATCGAGAAATACTGAAGGAACAAGTTGTAGTAATGTCTGAGGAGTATGCCTGGGACTATGTTGGCCTGAGGAACAAGAGGGCAATTTAGGATAGAAAAGAATAGATATAAGTATAATTATAAGTATAAACATAAATATAAATATAGTACAATACCTGTGTGTTGAAATGGGAAAAGGGATTATAGAACAGCCAGCCTACCTCTGACACCCAGAAAGAGACTCCACCAACTCCATGTACAATATACTTACAAACATTTTGGAGAAAAGATGTTAAAGATTAAAACCAAATTACATCAAGTCAGATTGATTTCCTTCATTTCCCAGATAACTCCCATTCATAGCATTCAATATGCTGTATCTTTATTTTAGCAAGGCTTCTGGCATGGCCCTTTGTGACATCCAAATGTTAACTGGCTAAGTGCAAGTAAAATTGCTCTCATTTATTGAGTGCACACAATAAATTGCAGACACAGTTTTGTGACTCACATGGGTGACAGTTTAAATGTGATTTCACCAGAAGATCTTGTATACCTGCTTTCTACTTAGGGATGATATGGGTATTGGAAAAGAGAATAACCTACAAAATTTACAGGTGAGAGTGAGGAATAGGGATGGGAGAGCTATCAGGTGCTTTGGAAACCAGGATCTCAGTTCAAAATAGTCTTCATTCCAAATCAAACAAATGGAGTTCAGTAAAAGCATATCTAAAGCATTATTCTTGGGAAGGGGAAAACAAATGAACACTTAAACAATAGAAAATAAACGCAATTTTTTCAGAGTTACTGAAGAAAGAAAAGGTCAAAGTTATGATAGATTTAAAACTCAATGAACTAATAACATGGTACTGTTACATGTTTTAGGAGCTAGACAGTGTGTAAGAAATGTGGATTGGGAAGTTTCAGCAGAAGTTCCATTTACAGCTCCATGCATACTTAAAAACACAAGGGGAATTCGAGAGAAGTAGACAGAGTCAACAAAAGTGAAAGGAACATATGAAGAATGGTGGGAGAAACTGAGATGCCTTCTTCTTGAGGGGAATGACAAGGGGCACGACATCAGACTTCCACAGGGAAGGTGGTGGTCCACTGGAAGCCTCTAGGATAAAAAGAAGTGAGTTTTGTTGGCAACAAAGCAGATTTGGATCTTGTAGTGAGGACAAAATCCTAGCTGTGAAGCCATTTGGGCAAACACATTAATAATGACTGAGGAGTTCTCCCTGCCAGGAGAAGGATTGTATTTTGAATATGTGTAGCAGCAAGAAGTCTACAATAAAATTCAATGTAAACCAAATTTTCTTTTGGAACCAGGCATCCCACCCTGACTTCCCCAGCTAATGGAAGTATTACTGGTAGCCTGCCTCACATGTTTACTCAACACTATAATTACCATTACCAGCAGACTCACTGAGTTCTGATTTGCCCTCCACAGAATGATTGGTATCCTAGTAACACGTATTTCTTTTTTTTTTTTTTTTTTAAATATCAGTTATTTTTATCTTTGCATAATTTGTCAAACTGCAAACAGGAGCAAAGGCTGAGGACCTTTTCATGCTGTGTAAAGTCTGTGTTTTACCAAGACAGATAGTCTCTATTATGCTCTTCAGGAGATCTTGGATCATAGAACTTGTTATTCCAGTTCAGAGCAGTCACTTCACCCAACTTTCCCTCTCCACAGCAGCTGTTGCCTTCACAGTATGTTCTTAACGAACGTAGAAATCAGAGAACAAGAAAGATTGCATCAACTCAATTTTGCTTCCACTCCAATTTTGCTCCCTCCCCAGGTACTCAAAACAGTTAGGCCAGGCCAAACAATTTGAGTCTTAATTTAGAAAATTATTATTAGTCAAAGAACATAGTGATTTCTTCCCACACACACATCCACCATGATATAACAAAAGCCACCATTTCCAAGGTCCATGACTCCCTAAAATCCACCTTTGTCTTTGGGAAAGAGGAGCACTAGTTTGGCAGTGTCCCAGGTCCCCTCTCAATACCACTCTGTAGCAGTTTTTATGGTAAGAATTTGCTGCGTGGGCCTTTGGCTTTGGAGGCTGTTTCTAGGACTGCCTCATGTCCTTTTACGATGATGGTCAATGATCGAAGCAGCTACCATTATCACTTCATTGTGGGGATTGGTATCTTTATTAATAGTCTGCATGAGAGTTAAGGTTGTTTGGAATCTCTCCCTGGCTGAAGGCATCTGCAGCAGGGCAGGAATTACGGCAATGTCAGGTGATAGCCAAGATTTACCAGATGAATCAAGGTGCAAGATGATTGGAGCTGCTCAAGCTCTTAGCTTTGCTGTGTTTTCCAGCTTTTACCTTCCCTTTTGGGTGGTTTTTTTTCACCCCAAAACACCCTGCCACACCATACTCCCATTTTTCATCTGATTCATAACATCTATGCATGGCTAAGGAAATTAAACAGTGATGCCCACAGTCTGGATCTTGAGTGCAAACATCTTGAAAAAGAAGTTTTCAGGGTCTTCACTGACAGCCGTGAGTGAAGGGACTGGTCCACAGAGTCATCATAAACATTAACTGATTTTGGTTAGCAAAGAATCTCCAGAACCGAATCCTGCCCATACCCTGGGCAGAGGCTCATGACTCCTGGACATCCTTGTGAGTGAGAGCTGTTGTTGGATAAGTGAGTCAGATGGGAATGCCAAGGAACCACTGACTCCTGCATCACTAAAAGCACACGTTTCCTAGGTTATAGAGAGAGCTAATTTCTGCCTACAGAAGTTCCTTAAATATACCTCTATCATAGACAGTTTGAAAATATGCTTTGAGAGACAACACTACTAATATGTAGGTAAATTATAATGTATTGTATGAATGTCTAGTCACAAGCATGGTTGCCCAAAATATCAAGACAATTCCTCTTTTCTGTGGATGAAGTCAAAACAGAGGGATCAAAACTTGATGGAAAAGACACTCACAAGTTTCAGACATGAATCCTGCCACAATTCAGAGATTTCATATTTGTTTTTTGACACTGTATCTTGAGTGAGACACTGAAAGTAGTTTCTACAGACTTTTCCAAGAGTCCTCTCTGTTGTGCTGTCCCTGAAATGTTCTACGATTTCATATGGCAGCGCATTAACAAAGACTGAGCATTGGCACTTCCATCACCTCTAAGTGCATTTTTTTTTAAAATAGAGGACCAAATAAGTCCAAGTGCAAGAAAGATATCAAGAAAATACTTGAAATAAATGGAAGCTATCCAGATAGATGTCAAAGAAAAAGCAAATGGCAAGGAAAAAATAATCTTATCCTGCCCACATCAGGTCTTAGAAACTAAATTTCTGTTTGCCACTTCAGCATTGCTATGAGCAACTATAAAATCATATAGGTTATCATTACTCATTTGTCTGCAACACAGTCAGGGTGAATGATGGCAGTATCAGAAGAAAGATGCCATTAAAATCAGTAGGCTCATTGTGAAGTTATTTAGCTATTGCACACAGAAGATAAGGTATTCCCTGCTCAAAAAGGTGCATTTCTGCTTTGCAGACATTAACAAAACAATGCAAAATCACAAAAGGAATTGTATCCTCAAAACTTCAGAGGAGACCACTAAAAGTAGGGCAGTGCTGTGAACTGGGCTGCCTATTAATGTACTCCACAGCTGGGATTGCACACATGGTGCTTGGGAACGTCCAGTCTCAGGGCTGATGCATCCCAGCACAGCACATTGTGCTCCCATCCACAGTGAGGTGAGGAGGGTAAAGAAATCAAAGCAAAACAGAAGCTATAACATCTTCTGTATAGAGTCCCTGAGAACACTATACTTCTACTGTGGTTTAAAAAAAAAAAATTAAAAAAGAGAGAGAGAAAGAAGCAAATCACCTTGTACTCAGCTTAGAAAATAAAAAACAAAGGGAAATGTTCTTGTTCTTATAGAGGTGACGCACCAGGTAATTAGGCTTAGTTAATTTATTTTAAACTTTGCTGTACGTAAAAGCTCTTGCCTATTTCTCTTTTGTTTTGCTGTGAGGGTTTTTCTCATCACAGAATAGTTGTGTGCCTTAACAAATTGTAGAATATGAAAGCCAGATGCCTTACATATTCCTTTGACTGTTATCTGCTTCCCTCCACCTAAACATTTTAATTTTTCTTTACCCCAAGACAAGAACATTTCCTAATCTTTCTTTTGGCCCCTAAACAAAGACAAAATTTGACTTGAACAGTGGAGGATTTATCAATTGTTAGAACCATATAATCAATAATTTTCAAAGGGCAAATGTTGATTTCTGGACACTTGCCAAGCACCACTCTCTGGGAAGGAGGAAATTTGTAGACAATCTTCGAGGGGTGGAGTGCACATCTGTCTTTGTGCTAAGAACAAATGGTGAATAATGATTCAATCCAGTATTTTTATTTTGCCATTAGTAAAAAGAAAAAAATTGCTCAGGGTTAAATTCTGATACTTGCTATGCCAGTGGTGAAACTTCTCTAAGCTCTATTTGGATCAGAGCTTCACCCACAGTGTATCACAATAGTGAATTACCTCTGAATCTGTTGTTTCCTGCAAACTGCCCAGACAAAAGGACATTATTAATTTAATGTGTATTCTTAACACAGGGATGTCAGAGACTGCAACTTTAATCGAGAGAGTGAAAAGAGGGGGAAAACTTGACTTCAAATTAAATATAAGAAGAGGCAGTTTTGTGATAGTGAAATAATCCTACTGAATGTGGAGATATTGCTAATGCCTGTGCAGCTTTGTTTCAACAGGAGATGCAGCAGGAAAAGAGCAAAGCTAAGTCGCCCAAGTAATGTCCACTTCAAGTTCTGCAGTGGGTCATGGTACACTGGTCACTATTATCTCTGTGCCCCGAAAGCAAATGTACTTAGCAGAGTATGATGCAAGTTTTGCTTCAACTGAATGACACCAGAAGCCTAGTGCCTGCACACCTGTGGTCAAGAGAGGAACCAACACTGGAAAAAATACATCATTTTCCCAGTTCTTTATGAACTGTGCAGTGTAATCTGATCACAGAAGGATGAAAAAGTTTGTATGACATGTCACCATCAGAGGAAGACAAAATTTGCATTGTGTATCAGAGACGTTCCCTGACACTAAATAGCTAAGTGTGTTTTTTCCTCTGGGTACCACGAAGGGAGAGACATGACTGTCTAAAGAAGAAGCTTAAAAGGGATAATGGGGTCAGCCAAAATTCAATCCCCAGAAAAATACTGAAATTATTTACAAGCAGCTGCAATAAAAAAGGGAGATAAATAATAGCTGCCAATTATTTGTTAAGGATAAATAGGACCAAAGCAACTAAATTTTTGGTGGGGTGTAGCCTTGTGAATAGGGAGAAGGAATATTTCATGACTTTAGTAAAAACTCTGTAAAAGGGCCAGTTAAGTAAGTAAAAACAAAAAAAACCCCAGACAAAACAAAAAATAAAAACCACCAACTAAAAAAAACAAAAAAAAAACCCCAAACAAACAAACAAACCAACAAACAAACAAACAAACAAAAAACCCCTCCCTAATTGCAACAACAACAACAAAACCCTCACCAAAGGGTAGGGACACAATTGGCCAGAAAACTACTCAGGAAGTATTTACTACTTCCTGAGAGGGTCTTAAGGTGCTTTTCATCATTTTTATTTGTGAGGTGGAAAACTGCACATGCATTAATATTGTAGATGCACATCTGGAAAGCTGGAAGGATGGAGGAGAACTAAGGAGGGTCTTGGCAAACCAAAACAATTACCTAGAAATAAGATGGAATTAACACGATTTTGCAATAGTGATTAAGTGCACAAAGAAAGGATAAGGATTAACTGGGTAGGGAAGAATTCTGCAGAAAAGGATCTGGGGCTTGCTGTAGGAATAGGAGTCAATAAAGAACCACAATTATGAAAAAGATAAATTTTACAGTGGGATGGATAAAGGAAATTATTGTCTGTAGGACATTTGAAATAATATTCCACTCAGCATTAAAACCTCAGCTGGAGGTCTGTGTTCAGTCTTGGAAATGCATTTCAAGAAACATATATACCAATGGAGAAGGGTTTGGAGATCTTAAAATTGGTGATGTTTCATCTAGACAAAAAAATCTGAGGAACAAAATAACAGTCATGAAGTATTTTATAGAATACTACAAAAAGGAATGGGAGTATCTGTTTCCCATGAGCATGTCGGACATGACTAGGAATAATGGGCTTAAAATGATGAAAGAATGAAGCTAAACATTAGAAAAAAAAACCTTCTAACTGTAAGGGTAGCTAAGTACTGAGCTGGAAGCTTTTAAAACTCATTTATGCAAACCACTGAGGCACAGGGATAAGTACTAGATGGTATTCACAGGCCCCTACAAGCCTTATTGTCTATGTTTCTGTGTTCATTTGGAAATGCCTGAGCTATTGAGGTAATGGATATTATCAATACCTTGTAAAAAAATTCAAATATTTCATATTCATGTGAAAACGGTGTGTCCCAACATCTGGTTTTGTAATAGCTGCCATAATAAATTTTACCTACTAGTGAAGTGATCACACACATTTCCCTTTGCCATACAAAGTAGCTTTTTTTCAATATTATTTTCCAAGCCTTCATTTATGGCTGTATCTTCTGAAAGGAGGCCACTTTCCAAGACCTGCAAATGCTTTCATTTTTCTAACAGTTTTAAAGAAACACCATTGAAACCCATTTAGTTCTAGTATGAAAGAAAAAGTTAGAGATCTTTGCTTGCTACTTTAAGAAGGAAGTGACTAATTTTCTGAGGATGAATATACTGTAATACTGCACATATATATCAGTACATATGTCTTATATTTACAGTAATATTGCATACTTACCTATGCAATAATACTGCAGCAGGCAGTGAAGAGAAGGACCTTTATATTTTATATTATCTGTGGCATCCCTTGCTAAGGCAAGCCTATTTTTTACAAAGCATTTTATAGCAGTTTTTAATGATTGCTACATATAATGGTTGCATATGGCTGGAGGGTAACATTAGCTCGACACACAGGGCGATGTGAGCAGCCCTTTCATGTTTTATGGGCTGCCTGTCATGCTGTTGCTCTTATACAGTTCTTTGAACACAGTATATAAAGTACATATGCCAAAAAGAAGCTATGTAGTCATTCCAAAAGAGCAAGGGGAAGGGCAGGAAGGAAATACCTGCCTGTTAGATATATCAGATAAAAATCACTTCATTAATAGTGTGTGTATTCAAAGGCTAAAGGGAAAGGATGTTTGCAGCCAGCTATCTCTGAACTCTTGAAAAGCAACTCACACAAATGCAGCAGCATAAGTGGAAGTGAGGATCCTCTCTGCCAGCACTCCAGGTCTTTCCCCTTACCCACATCAGTTTCAAACAGGTGTAAATCAGTGTACAAAGCCAATCCTGATTTCTGTCAGTGTGGAGGAAAAATCTGGACCATTCTTCTCTTCTAAGTCTCAAAGATCTAGTGATTGTTTATAATCACTATGAGGTGCTCAGAAATGTGAGACTGTAGGGTTGTATAAGCAGTTAATTTGTTCTATGTTTCACAATCTGCAGTGGAAGAAAAGGAGCACTAAGAGCACAAGAGGCTTTTTTATTTATGTGTCTGTGTACACAGGTTCTGGGCCATCTTCAGACCATTACAGCTACCTAACACAGTCACCGTCGCTGCCACGGGAACCGAGTTCAAGGGGGCGAGGGATGGTGAAAACCCTAGGTACACCTGCCAGACTTGCCTTCCCTGCCCAGGCTGGCTGAACGTCATCCTACATCCTTGCCTTTGTCAGCTCACAAACACCAGCTCACCTGATGCACTTTCCAGAGGAGCTGCAGGTCCTTGCTGCTGTGACAGCAGTGTGGGATAACACAGATGTTGCCCAGCAGCCATGGCAGCCCAGGCAGCTCCTACCTCTCCCTTCACCACCGCCACTTTCTGTGGGTCCCGTGCTGCACCCTTCCCATGGCACTACAACTGCCCCTAAAACTGGACTGGGGACCTCAGCTGGGTTAAAAATAACCTTTTCTTTTGTTATTTTTAACTCAGATCAGTTCCCTGATCCGGGTCACCATGTAGCTGCACAAATTGTTGTGCCAGAATGTCCCAGCACATTTGCAGGGTGCAAACAAATGGATGGAGGAGGGGAACAGAGAGTTTGATTGTGGGGAGAAACTACTAGGAGCCTTCTCAGAGCTTTTGAGCAGGCACACTGTGTGTCCTCACCCAGGGTCTCCAGTGAGAATGGGGCCTGAAAGGCTTTATGCTGCACGGTCAAAACACCTGGACAGTATCCCTGGGGTGGTGTTTTGTGTTGCTGTTGTGGTTTAGGGAAGCTGGATGGCGGGACCTCTAAGGCCATCAGGAATTTGGACAAAGCACCTTTGTCCCCGGCTTTATCAGCTGCTTTGCTCATGTGGTGCATATGGGCTTCATAAAGAGCTGGCCAGTTTACAGTACAGTTTTGTGAACTTTACAGAGTACGTGTATAACTGATATCCTCTACAGTATCAAATATCAGATGTCAGAAGCTGCACCTCAAGTTTAAATGTATAAGGTAACAGTTTAGATGGGGTGCAAATGGAATTGCCCCACCGGTGGATTGGGTATGAGCTGAGCACAGCAGAGTTTGCTCTGCAGGTTTCCAGGCTGAAACAAGGCTGCCGTGGGGAGCTGCCTGAGCAGTCCAGGGACTCTCTAGCCCACGTGGCAAGTGGGCTGTGTCAGTAGTAAATATGAACCAGGAAGTAGCACTGAAAGTAAATGAGGGAGACAGAGGGAAAAATCAGCTGCCTGTGCATGTGTGGGAGTTGGTAGATGTAAGAAAGGCCTTCCAGGTCTGGTACAGCAGCAGGGAAATTTCTGCCCAGGAGGGGACAGTCCAAGGCACAGCAGCAACATGAGTGACCCATTCCCAGATCAGCCTTCCACAAAGCCTCAGAAATCAGGGTGCTGCTGGGAGATACCAGCCCAGGTTATGACATAAAAAATACCTCAATTCTCCCAAGTAAACTGGAATAAGCAGTTGCCAAGATATCCAGTTTTTACACTTTGATTGGAATTACATTTCACACCTGCCCGACCTACAGCCTTTGTTTCTGATCTCATAACTAAACCTCTTGCCATAATTCTTGCTGAATAAACCATTTCCTTCTGCCATTAAGGTCATTTGGTGTTGCAAAGTGAGACAAAATAAAGGTGCTGCTAACAGAAGCACCAGAGTCATATAAAGTGATATAGGATCACCCCCAGGGGACTGCTTCTCAAGGCATGTTCAGGGCCAGGCACTTCTTACCGCATGCTACGTTTTGGAAAGAAGTTCTTGCTGCCAAGTATGTCCTTTACCCCACCCCATTTCTTTCTACTGCAGAAAAATGAAATACCAAACATAACTGCAGGCAAATCCCCAAACTTCCAATAAGCAAACTCTGAAATACGTGATCTCAACAGAAATTGGAAATTGGAATGGTATTCAAATGAGGTCGTACTGGAAATTTGTCTTCTTGGAAGTGGTTCTGTGGCAGCACTGTAAAATAAACTTTGTAAGCTCCCCACCTTTCTGAAAGGTGGCTAGCAAGGACACAGTAAAGAGATGCATTTTTCATTGATTGCATATTTTGCAGTAAAATTATAAAAGTTTAAATTGTGTTGCCAGGCACTCATAAGGAAAAGCCATCTGAAGATTTAAATAGGGTTTAGATGCACTGCAGGTATGCTTCAGACAGGTCTCAGAAACCTGTGTTTAAGCATCTCTCAAAATGTCACTGCTCAAGGGTGCCAGAATGAACCCTTAGCAAGGTCAGCTGTGTTCCTGACTTCTTTTGCTCCAGAAGCCACTCCTGCATATCAGGACAGTGTGATCAGCACGATGGCAGTTCTCACAGTGGGGACCATATTGCTAATCTCCCCGTTTTGCAGAGTACATGTGTTCTGTGGAGTATTTTCTGCTCTTAATCAGGATGTTTGGGAGTTCAGATCAAATGTTCTTACTGAGAGAGTCAGCCAGCTAATCTCCATGCCAGGAAATGAAGCCATCTGATGTCCCGAGGTGAAGCTATAGGAGGCTGTATGAGTCCAGAACAACTTGAAATCTGTTTTCTAAATAAATCCTCATTGGTTTGGAGTGTCTATTTTCTACCACAATCAGTATTGCCTTCTTTTTATCTTCAGGCATTATCAAGGGGACAAATGCAGAATCTGCTACTTACAGGTATGATTTTACAGATTTTACAGATTTGTAAACGGCCTTTCTAATGCTGTTTGCAAAAAATCAAAATGCTGTCTGAGGGAGAGGGAGTAACACTTCGTACTGGCAAGCTGCAATTTGCTATTCTGCCTCTGAATCCTGTGCATTGCAATACTGCAAATAAAGATCCTGGAGACTGAGAGAAGCATGTACTGTTTGTTTGGCTCTGTTGGCAATGGCATTAACCTCAAACAAATGAAAAGTTTCAGCTAGGGAAGTCTTTAAAAATTTTATTTATGTCATTACCACAATAGGTCTCTGTCCTCCAACCTTTTGGAGTATGAGAGAAGTCCGAAAGTGAAAATCCTCTCTTTATGTTGACAATGTTCTGAAAAGAGCACCTCCGTAAGATGAGCATAGGACCTGCTGGCATAGACAGCTTGTGCTTCCCAGTCACTGTCCAGAGGACTTGCATTCCCCTGCTGCCTACAGAAGGCCCCAGATCTTAGTGTGAAGACCCACAAAAAGATTAGACCAAATCTGATTGCTGCTGATGCCAAAAAGGGAAGGTCCTGTTCCCTCTTCTCAGTTCTTCTCCTGGCTCCAGTTTCCTTGTTACCTTTGTGCCAGGTCTGGCATCCAGTGGAACCAACCACAGGTCTTCTCAACTCAGGAGCCCAGGAGAAAATTAAAGCTAACAGAAAACTGTGCATAACTGTCTGCCAGCTTTGTGAGCTGAGCTGCTCCAGCCCAGTGAGTTGCAGGGAAGTCCACTGACATTACATCAAGATGATATAGATATATAAGAGCAGTAAGGTCACCTGCTTGTAGTTTTTCATAGGAAGCTTGAATAATTTTGGAGGAATTTGGACAATTTAAAGTAGCAGGATGTAGTTCCCCGCCCCCCATCATGTGAAGCTGCCCAGAGCCCAATAGGGAATTTCTGTGCTCAGAAGACAATTGCTCAGGGTGAAAATGCCAAGGAAAGATGCTGAAGACCCAAGCCATTGCTTGTAGAAGGGCTCTGCATGCATGACTTGCACTGGCACAGAGACCAAAAGAGCTAAATTTGTTCAAAGCTAAGTACAAAGCAGGGGCTTCTGGTGATACCAGAATACTGACTCGGCAATTAAGAGGTCCAGTTAAGGGCCAAGGAAACACAACTGTTTTGCTGACTGAGCAGCTCCCACTACCCAGCCTGCAGGATGCAGGGATGAGGCATCTCAGCAGTGAGGGGCACCGAGTAAGGTCAGGTCATCTCTGCCTCACTCCATGCACAGCTCATGGGATTGTGTTCAAAGACTTCATGAGTGACAGCAGCACCATTTTGGGGTCTCAACCACCTTTATCTAGAGAAATGGGGAGGATTTATAGACCCTATACACTAAAAGGCCTGGAAAGGAAGACCTCTGTCTTTTTTGCCTTTGAAGTTTACACTCTTTCTTCCCCTTATCACTAGAAGTTTTCCCAGAGCAGAGAATGAATTTCATCATCAAAACATTAGACAGCTGTGTAAAATAAGAAGTATTTTTCCAAAGAGGAAGCTCAAATGTTTCTGCCCAAGGCATTTCAGGATCAAAAGGAGGACACATTGATTTCTCAAATAAAAGCATTTTCAAATGAGAGTCCCTTACTCTTTGGAGTTTTTTAGAAAATGATTTGCAGATGGCACATCTCTCCCCGGTGTGACTTTTTCCAGACACAGGGAGCGTTTAGCACATCCGCAGTTTGGAGGCAAAGCAGCTTGAACATTTATGTGCCGACTTAGTAAATGAACATATTACTGTGAGTGCCTCCTAGGTAAATAACAGAAGTTTCCTTATGAAACGATCAAAGGAAATGCTAACAAAACCCTTCCACTGGCACAATACAAAGTGCCCGTTTATCAGCTATCGGCAATTATTTACACAAGAAGGTCCCGCAGAGCCCAAGGAGGCACACGGTGCCAGCTGTGACACATGGCCACATGCACCTGGAGCTGAGGGCAAAGAGAGGAGCCCAGCCTTCGGACACAAACCTACATGAATGGTAGTGGTGCTGTTCTGGGAATGCAGCTCAATGGAAAAGTCTGTTTCAAGTGCACTGGTCCATATAGATCAATAGCAAAACGTGCAGAACTGGCAAAATATTCAAAGAAGCACGCCTTTAAAAAATACAGGCAAAATCTTTACATCCTAGCTACAGCTTCCAGATGTGTATCAGAACACCTAGAAATTATTACTATGGTGAAAATCATATTTCTTCACTTGGCTCCGTGTCCTGTTTTTGTCAACTGTGTTCTCACCAAGAATTATGTCCGTAACTTTTGCTCAGTTTAACCAGTAAAAGATACACATGTGAAAATATGAGATACATAATTCTTGAAGCTAACCATGACCAAACCCTGTCAAGTGTAAAACTAGGTTCGTTTTAATAAGAATTGTTAAATAATAATGTTGTCTCAAAGATGTATCTCTGCCTTAAAAACTGAGTTATGAAAGGGCATTCTACAATTTTTTGTTATTCATGCAAGCATATTAAATGGATACCAATAACACACACACATACACAGAGAGTGGTTGGAGGAGTTCTGTAAATGACTGTGACATAAGGAGACATTTTACAGCAGCAAGTTGAAGACGGCATATCTTTAAAAAGTGTCTCTCCACATTTTAGGATGCTGGTTCAGTACTAATGCAACAGGAGGAGGGCTGTCTGCTGAACCAGCAGCGAGACCTTCTCAGCACAGAAACTTGGGGTTTCACTTGGGGATCTTCTCTCTTTGTGTTAACTTTCTGCAGTGCATTTCACGGAAACAAGGTCGCAGTCTCAAGGGCATCGTGACATTCATGTGTGTGCGCTTCAGACTGCTCCAGCAAGAACATATGCCGGTGCTTTTGGGAAAGGATGTGTTTTTCATTTCAGTGTGAAAGCCCTTATCAATGTGCTAGCATGTGGGGAGGCTCAGGAGACTGTTTGGCAGGAGAATTATATAGAAAAAAATTATACCACAGCCTCTTGAGATGGGAAATCTGTGACAGGTGGGTTAGGTACAAATATCTGAACAGTACATCACTAAATGATTAAGAAAACCCTAGCAGTGCTGTCTTAGTGCACAGTATTAGCAGGAACCCAATTAAAAGCCCAGTATTGTTAGCAGTAAAGTGTCAACTGACTTTGTGAATTCTGAATCAGGACAACTTTTGGAATGAAAGAAGGGTTGTAGCTGGATAAGCGAGAAAAAAAAATGTGTTGGCAGAAAATTCTTTTCACCATCAGTAATGAATTTGTTGACAGATATTATGTAGAACTGGATACAGACACTGCCTGTACATGAATGATTGAACCAAAAATTACGACATACACTCTTTCAGAAGAATATTTGACAAAAATAAACATCTCAGAAAGGATGTCTCTAAGCTCCGCAATTTATCATGTTTCAAAGGAGTCTTATACTAAGAAAATTTATAGCTGAAAATTTCATGGTTGTGCTCTCATAGGCTTAGTCTTAACCAAGAGTAACATAAGATCTGTTATATCTAAAAAAACCAGCTTTAAGTAGCAAAGTAAAACAATGATCAGGCTAGATTCTCCATCATGTAAGGCATCATGTAAGTTGGAAAGATTTATAGACCAATCCTGCAGTCTGGTTTCTTTTTAATTTAAACTACAGCTACCAATGAAGGGGAAGTGTTTCAATAAAAAAGAAAGTAATTTGAGACTATATTTGGAAAAAAAAATTGGAGTTTACAGAGAGAAGTAACTTTGAAAAACTACCTGGGGGTAGTAACTATACACAATTGTTCTTATAGGAGCTTACAGTTGGAAAGCGTCCGGCCTAACCTGTTTCTCCTGAATGCAAATTCTTCACTGACGCAGTGGAACGGCTTTGTACGGTGTCCATGCTGGAAGGGGATGGGCAGCAGCAGCCCCAGAGCTGGCTTTGCACACTGAAGGAACATGAGTCTGGCAACTGTGTAAGCAAGGTTAAAACCCCCGACTGATCAAATGCCCCTTTTGTATCCAAGGCGGGGAGTAAAGTGCAGAGATCAGGAAAGACAGAAATTGTAATTTCAGCACTGAAGTAACTCTGCATCTCGGGAAATGGGCTGGTCTCTTGTTATTCTTGTCTAATTCTGCTGTGTTTGCTACTTCTGTTGACAAAGTGCAGTGAAAGGACAGGAAAAAGGAAAACAATATATCACTCTACCTTTTTTGCTTCTGTAGTTCATTTCATCTTTTCTTATTTAACACACGAAGTGTGCAAAACTGGTCCTTCTTGTTCCACTTTGAACCATCTTCTATCACATCTGACAGGCACCAGGTTGCAGAAGATTTTGTTCTTCCGATCATATCCTTGAGATGGGTATGAGCTCATATGTATTGTCTTACACTCTCAGTGTTTGCTTTGCAGAGTTAGTTCTGAAACGAAGCATGCTTTAGACCTGATTACCTATGATCCCCATGTGAATCACTGGTCACTCCCCAATAAAGGTATGTTTGTTTATCATTGCAAATGTAAACATCACAATTCAGGGACACCTTATTATAAAGCCTATAGCCTCTGGGTACGTTTAGTTTACCATAACAAGCAAGATCCTTTTCGGTCAACCATGCCTGACAATGCTGAAGTTAATTTTAGCCACTTGCTGTTTCCATACAATTACTGTTTAGGTTCTAAATCATGGGCTCTGTCCCAGCAGTCTCAATGAAAATCAAGAAGTGTTTTGTTTCTAGAGCTGAAGTAAAACTTACCACAATAGCATTCCATATTGCAAGCTCGTAGTCTATTATCATCTTTCTTACTCAGAGTGATGTTAGACATTCCCAGCCTGTATTTATGATCAAGGATGCTTCAGAATAATGCATATAAATTGCATTTTATTGATCATTGAACATCTGCTGGCACTTAACTATGTGAATACCTAAACATGAACAAAAGCTTTGCAGGTTTGCATTTTCTCATGCTTATAAAATTATAATTTATAATCAAGTACACTATCTTATATTTTCTTTATCACCTTCATAAAGATAAAGTAATGTAAGCAGGGGCTTGGATTACAAGCCCATTACAAGATTGCAAAGACTCAGAGTTTTATGATTTATGGAAGAAAAATTTCGTTATTTTTCCCTTAAGTCTGACACAGTTTAATAGCATTTTGCCTGCTGTGGTAGAGGGTATGTGCCAAACTGTGATCATTGCAAACAAAACTGGAAGTGCTATAAAATCATATTTTTGTAAGTTGCCAAAGGTGGTGAGCAAATGGCTTTGTCCAACTTTCTGATCATACAGTTTTCACCCATCCTTTCCAACACTGACTAATACAGAAAACGTGCCAGTGCTGATGCAGGCCCTTCTTAAAATATGCGTACTTCACACATAATTCTCGCAGATGCTCAGATCCTTCCATGTAGGTACAGCTTGAGCAAGGAGTCGGGAGGGGGGGAAATGTAGTACTGGAGAGAAATAAAACAACAGGGCATGCAACCCTTACAGCTGTGGGTTCAAGAACAGCCTCTGCACATCAGGTGTGTGTTGGGAAATCACATCCTTTACGAAAATGTGGGTCATAGGAACTGAAAGCAACTCAGAAGAAAGAGCCTTTGTCTCATTTCCCAGAGTTACCAAGCCTCTTTCATGTGGCCCGAGCCTTTCTCTTTATTTCCCAAGTCAAACGTGAGCTAAACCAAACACACTAGCTGCAAGTCCAGGTGTGGAAGCAGTGAAGTTGGCTCCTCTGAGTTTGCAGATCCACTCCTCCACTGGCACAGGTCTGACCAGCTCCAGGTTTCGCTAGGTAAGGATTACCTAGAAACTCAGAGCATGCTGGAAGGTGTGACTGCAAAGGCTCTGAGAATATTACAGTTTCACCCGGGTTTTGAGGCACCTGAAATGACAAAAGTAATTTACGCTCAAGACAGATTTTCTAAGAAATGGTGGCCTATAAGTATCACACTTAGCTAGCTAAACCAGACTTTAAAACACTTGTGTAAGATGATCTTTCATGGATAACAATTAAAAATCATCCATCGTTAAATCTCAGAATGTAAAGAACTACAGAAACTTACTACATGCTGTTGCCCATCTTTTTAATGAGAAAATCATCCTTTAATTGTCATTCTGACAATGCCAAGAAATTCCCAGGTTAGAAATTCCCTCTTTCCTGCCCCCACATGTGTCCTGTGCCTAATCACTACTGCTGAGGAAGGAAATGCTGCAGATCTAAATACTACAGACTGAGAGAAGGAGGTTAAACACAGCATTTCGACTCCTGCCCAGCCAACCCCTACAGCGAAGTTAGAGACTGTGCCACTGAAAGGTCTCACTAGAGGGCAGCCAATAAAACCTCTAGCAATAAAATTGCAGGACCTGAATGCCGCTTTTTATTTTTTTGCTTAGACTCTGGAGTGTGATAGGATATAAAATTTGGTCCCTCAAAATTGCTGCCAGCAACTGTTCGTGCTGTGTTTGGGTTTTCTCCATGTGGAGTTGCAGAGGAGGATCTGTTCACTGCTGTACCTCCTTGGGACTCAGGCCTGATGGAGGTGGAACATCTTTGTGAAGCTTTGAAAAGTCACTAAGGTGAGTCAGCACTTGATGCAGAGCAGGGTGACTGTGACTATCCCTGCCCTCGCTTCTTTCCCTTGACTCCATAAAGGAAACATCACAACTTGCAACAAAATATACATAGTGTGGTATGGAGTGCACTCTGAGTTGCTTGCCATAAAATTGATCCTGAAGTAATTACAGGGGTTCAAACGTACCACAGATTTTTTTATTTCTGTAGTCCTCTTAATAAACTGCAGCCCTCAGTGCCTCAAGGTCCTCTCTCACCTCTGTTTTCATAAATGCTTCCCAGTACCTGTCCTATCCTGTAACACCAAAAAAAAAGAAGTATGCTGTATACTTTCCAGAGAAACACAAGAACAAGATCTCAAGACCTTCCAAGATAAATATGTTCTCTGAATTCCATACATTCATCACGTAGTTTTTATTAGGCCAAAAAAATTTTTACAGGATTTTGTGTGGCTCTGAGCTGAGATACATTTTCTATCCCTCTAGAAATGTCTTTATTTACTTGATCGTATATTGTATTGCCATGCAAAAAAAACCACCAAAAACCTAAGCACATTTTTCTCTAGTCTTCATGTACTAGGAACAATGACTATCAAAAATAGCCCTTTAAAGCATAAACTCTTTCAGAAATAAATACCACTTCATGTTTATAAAATGCATTCCTCTGGCTGTGACTGCTAAGGACTCCATTCAATGCAGGAGTTCATATTTTAAATAATTCTGACTTCCCTTAAGGTGACTAAATGCACATCAGGATCTATTGTAATGTCCTAAACCTGATCCTGTTTTATGCTACATACTCAAAACCCCATTTTCTTCAAATGAAAAGATGGACAAAAAAATACTAAGCTGCAGTTTGATAAGTAAAGTTTAATCAGAAAAAATTTGTTGATGAAATTGAATTTATTGTAGAAGTTTCCATTTTCCATAAACACAGTAAACAGTATTTGTTTTTCAGTATCAATTAATAAAGCTGAGTGAGCAATCATACACAAATCTTCCGCTTTTTGTGGTTGTATAACAGCTGCATTTAGTTTGAAATTTCACCAGATATATTAATTACCCAAACATAGTTAACATTTTTTGCTCATGAGGGTAGCAACTTGAGTCTTTGTTTTTTAATCAATTAAGAACGCTCAGTTCTTTTTGTTGTGTATGTGTGTGTTGCACACACAATTCATTCAAAATTGATTTTGCCCATGATTACTAGGGTCTTGTAACATTGGCTCTGCTCCCTGTTTGGCTGATCCTATCTCATCCATCAGGAGAATAGCCTGAAGATACTATCAAACCAGTAGTTTATGAAGCAGAAACGAATAATACATGATCAGAGATTTCATAAAATATTACATTGTTTTCTTCTTTCTCTGCACCCCACAGACTTTTCTCAAACCATCCCTCTTAGACCAGAAAATGGTAAGATATATTGGCCAGGAGGGGAGTTTAATTCAATTCTTACTCATTGCATTCACACAAAATAATTGAATGCACATGCAGAGTCTGGTTTTAAGGGATCCAGTGAGGCCTTTATCTGATTCACCTAAAGGTCTCCTTGATAGTGAATTGGCAATGAATTTTAAAAGCCTCCTTGCTACCTCACACCAAGCAGTTTTCCACCCAGAGGAAGGACGGAGAGAGACAGAGTTAAGATTGTTCATGGAATACACAATGTGATACTTTGTGCACTTTTCAAAGATCTTGAAAAGCTGAGGTCAATAACCTGCTGATTTTTTATATATATTTGCAAATATTCAGGTTTTTTATTAGCCGCATTATCACGTGGTATTATGGGAGACTCTACCATATGTTTAGTAGAAAGCAGAATGTAAAGAACTGCTGCTTTGCATTTGGTTGCTTTTGTTCTTTGAAAGACAAGGGTAATGCAGAGCCTACCAAAGTGTCTCCAGCTGGGAGCTGTGGCAGTAGCCCGGCGGGGCACCACTGAGGAGTTTCAAACCCCAGCCGCCTGCCTGGCTCCATCCCTCAGCTGCCCAGCCGTGCCGACCTCACGGCTTGCTTTCAGGATTAGCTCCAGCTACAAATTTGGGGAGTTTTTTACAAATTGTTTTTGCCATAGTAATATTGCACTGGGGGACTGAAGCAGAAACAGTTGCAATTCATCACATCCAGTTCCTCCTTCTCGCCTTTTCCTGACCTCGCCTTGCTAAGGCACGAGAATCCCATGGGGAATGGCAGTCCGGGCCAAGGGAATCCTCCCCAATGTCCGAGGGCTGGAGTTAAAAATCAAACACAGTAGCCTTGACTACAGAGCTCCACATCTGGAACCGCTGGTGTGTGATCTCAGAAGAGGGGCCCTGCTGGCTGCTCTGGAGCTCAAGGTGACGCTGCCTCCCCAGCAGAAGGAGGAGCAGCTCTCCGCTAAGCGTGTGTCATTAACTGGGAACACACGCTTCCCCTTATCTAAACCATATGGATGCATTTCATATTCTTATTACTTTTCATATGGCTGAGACCACCGTAAGTGCTTGCTATGCATCTCTGCCTGTTTTAGTTTCCTGAAGCAATTTTCTCTTATGTTTCAATTAAGTACAGGCTCCACAAAACGCATTATTAATTACAGACGTGGGTTGCCTTATGCGGTATGATGTGTTCCCTCCGCACATTCACTTAAATGTCTGTTGTGAAACAGTCACACAGATACTGGCATTTTATCTATAAACTGCCTGAAATAGAAACCTGTATAATTAAACATTGATTAAAACATAAATTCTGTGATGAAAATGCTCTGTTTTAGGAACAAGAATTTCCATACCCAGTAGGTGCTTCACAACATACTAAAGACCTGTTCATTTCGTTGGGAATACTCACATGCCTTTAGTTAGACTTGCACTAAAGCACTTTGCTATGTCATGTTAAGCAAATATCTTCTTGAAGAGCTGTGGTTGGTGGTAAAAATACCAGTAATTAGGGTCCGTTTTTATATTTATAAAATAGCCTCCTGAGTCCAACCAACAACAGTGGCAATTGGATTGACACTACCAACTCATTGGTGCAGAAATCTTTAACTCCCTAAAAAATGCTTATTCTAAGTAAGTTCACGTTCCTGTTGGCTTTAAACAATACTCAGATGAAAGGGTGTGCAATTTGTTACTTATTGGTTTACTGCAATTTTTCAAACCATTATTTTCAATAGTGGTCCATATTACTTTTCAAATAGCTGTGCCAATCTGAATTGGGAAAGTGATGGAAGAGTGAGAATGCAGAATACACTCCTAATAAGAGTACTAATCAGACTCAAAGGCGTGATGTTACTTTCAGGGGTGCCTGAAACTTTTTCTTTTTGGCAGTCTGCCACAATTACTCACTTATAATTAAGACAGAGTGTGTGTGAGTGGTTAATTACATTATTAACCAGTAATTCTTGAACAGACAGTGAAGAAAGATGTAAGCTGGTGAAGAATTAAGTCGAGAGAAGACTAAAGGCAGTGCAGCTCAGACTCCTGATCACACCTCGCTATGCTAAGTCAGGGGTACATTGCACAGTGAGTGCTGTGATAGGATTGATTTTTCTCTGGTGGAATTAATGATACGAGGTGCAAAGCAGTAAAGAATTTGGCCCAAGAGATTTTAAAAGCCTGCCAGTCTAAAGCAGTATGGGAATCATCCTATACTGTGCCGACATCTTCACAGACCACTTAACTCTGCTCCAACACAAATAGAGCTGCTGTCACAAATGCTGTCTGTAACAAAATAGATGTTTATCATTGATACACATTTTAAAGCAATCCCAGATTATTGTTCACGTACTAGCATTAGATTATTGTCACTAGGTTACCGTGCTGTGAGTGCCTCTGATGCAGCACAGCAAGCAAAATCTATGGAGCTGCCTCCCTCAAGTGCCTAAAACAAGTACCAAGAGTGGAGGTTTCTGAGATGTTCAGTGGAGACAGGGGGTGAAACAGAACATTTAAGATAGGGTCCTGCCCTCGCTTATCCTGATGGACAATTAAATCCATCAATTAAACAGTGACTAACCTTTTAACATCGGTGCCCTCACCAAGTGAGGAAGGTCACCCACGTGCCCATCCTGAACAGCTCAGTCCAAAAGCAAGAGTGGGCATGAGTAGAGTTGAACATCAAAGTGGGGGCTGGCTTCTGCCGAGGTGGATTTTAGACTTAAAAGAGTGATCTAGACACTGTGCCTTAATGATGCTTCTCTCCACCAGTACAGTAAATGGCATTACAAAGCTGCTGCCCTGGTCTGATCACACTTTGCTGTTTTCCCTGCTTTCCCTTCCTGCTTGAGTCTCCCCCAGCCCCAGCCAGAGAGCGAAGAGGCTGGGTTGCTCGCTTCTCTGGGTCTCACAAGGCTCAAGCAAGATCGTCCTTTCCATGGCAGAATCTGACACATCATGCACAGCACTCTTACACCAAGAAGCAAAACGAGCCAGAATCTCCATGAAGACCAGGCACTGCTAAAGCTGACCAGGTCCCTGCAGTACCCAACCCTGCCAAACATAGAAATTGTGCCTAAAAGGCGATAGGAAACCCCACTGTAACAAAATGTGAAGTGTCATTGACTGTGAAAATGGAACGTGGATGTCGCACTCTGGTTTCATTGTTTCAAAGACAGGCAAACCATCTGCAGGTGTGTCCCCTCTAGAGAACAGTACTCACCTCCTTTCCTGCTCCTGTGCCCCAGTCACAGAGCAGGAGAATGCATCCCCAAAGAAAACCTGTGGCCAAAATCCTCCAGACTCCTTTGGAAGTCCTTTAAGCAAGTCTGCCGTGCTCATCACAAGGTCGAGGTGCTGGCCTAGAGGACAGTGACTGCAGTGAGGTGACACACATTTGCACAGCAGCAGGCAAAGCTCAGGGGTGACAGGACTGCAGGGACAGAATGGAGATGTAGAACACTTTGCTGTCTTTCTGCCCCGCACAAGAGGTGTTGCAGCAGATCCAGGCAGGGTTTTCCCACTGGCAGCCTTTTACAGCGCAGTTTTTCTATTCAGGCTTGCCTACTCCTCTGCTGCCAGGTAAACACCTGGTTTTGTGAGGGCAAACTCCAGTAAAGTCAGGAGAATTACCTCATGATGCAAGCGGGCAACTCTACACAAACAGTGTTTGGCTATTTTACCTGGTAGAACTTTGGTCACTGTAAGGTACATCAGCTCAGAACCACAAAAATAGATGCACCTGGGTACTGGGTATTAACTTGCACCTCTCATTTCTTACCAACAAAAAATAACTTGTGGCTTTGCCAAGAAAGCTGTGCCCTTTAGGCAGTTCTCACCTCCCTCAGAAAAGTAGACAAACCAGCTTCGAGTGAAGTTAGGTATGCAACATAGCCCACAGGCACTGGAGCTAGAAGAAGTAAGAGGTTTCAATGTTTTTGATGCCTCTGCCATACAGGAAGCAAAGCTTTGCATAACTATAGTTAACCCAAGTGTTTCAGGGTTATTTTTGTTTCTAGAGTCAGACTCTGAGATAAGAAGCTGACGTGCTCTGAAGCATGTGAGTGTATTTTAATGGTTGATTAAAACCTACCAGCACTCTAGTGACACCAGCAACTAAATAATGCAACAATTCACAAAACATTAAAATGGCTCTGATTGTCAGGATGGGCGCGGGGCAGTGGGGAAGGGTACACTGAGAGATTTTAATGTGTTCAAGGCAGGTACCTGGAAGTGAGGTAGCAGCAGTCACAAGTTACGTGGTTGCTAATATAGGAAGCAGAGAAGCATATTTTTAAGGATTGTTTAGTTTTTCACAGAGGATTGTAATAAAGGAACAGAAAATGGAGCAAATACGTATTTTTTGCAAGTCATCTGTCCTAGGGTTTCCCCACCTGGTGTACAGCAATAAAGCTGTCAGAATTTAACATACTTATTTTTGGAGCAGACAGTCTTTTCAGGGGTTTGCTTTATATGTTTTAGTTTTGCTTAAAAAACAATCTAAAGAAATTCCACCAGCTGGAAGACCAAAACCTTTCAGCACTGGATGCAGGAGGCTTCAGTGTCACATTAGCATCGTTGCTACAGTTCAGAGAGTCAGAGGTTTGCCACTTCTGTTTTGCTCTTGCCCTTTTACAGTTTAACAATACGTTAGATTTTGCCTGAAGTTTGTTGTTTTATAATGCATTGGAAACAAGAGTGAGGAGCCTGCAGCAGCACTGAACTGCTTCCCTTATTTTGTGCACACCACTTACAGGCTCTCTAAGTCTCCCTGGAATGACATCGTTGTGAACACCATTCTGTTCTGCTCTGAACCAAAAACAACATCTTGAAATTAACCCAAAATCTGCCTCTTTCCTCTGTTTATAGACTGGTTTAGCCATGTTGTTTCCTTCCAGCTTTGTTTCTTTATTTTAGTCATCTGTTACTTGAAGAAACAACTCCTGAATGTAACCATGTTTTACTATCCAGTCTCTCATGTTCAATAGCATTTTCCATGCATTTCTTGCAAAAGTAAAAGATTGTAGGATCCTAGTAGGATCCATAGCAGCCATAAAACCCAAGGGATAATTTTTCCCTCAAAGTAAAAACTGATGCTAACAAAATGTAAGGATGCCAGAGAGATTTCAAATATGATCTTTTTGATAGACTAAAATGTGATGTGCCCAAAGTCTGAAAAGTATTTTTGAACACAGTGATTTCCTGCCAGGGATAGCAGCATTCCTGTTTCCCCTCCACGTACACATGATTGTGTTGGCATATCCAGCATTCTGCAGTCTGAACCTGCAGTTAAGGGATTTATTCCAGGTTGGAAGAGAATAACGAAGCTTCCAAGGATACAGCCTACCTGAGGATCTTCTGAGTGCATTGGTGCCAAGTGATAAAAATCATTATATCCAAATTCAATATCCAGCATTGCCACTGGACTTGAAATTTCTGTGAACTGGTGAAAGATCCCCTGTGCATGGGGGTAACAACATCTGAATGTGTCTCAGAAAGGTGGAATGGGATGGGAAACTATAAAATATTTGATCATCAGAATATCAGAGTTGAGTAATATACAGACTACTGCATCTTAAAGAAATACAAATGAGTTATTACTATTGCTGAGCTGTCACTGCTCTTCCTTGCCAGGCAAATATGTGGCTTTACAGAAATGGTAGTTTTACTGAAAACAACAGAAAAATTAGGGAACTGGGAAAAAAGAATGACAAGATAGAAAAATATTAAGCAAAAACATAGCAACTTTAGCAAAATCATTACAGTACCTTAGTAGCTAAGTGCGAAAGAACGAGATGAACCCCAATGAATTGAGAGGTTTTTTTTTCAATTTCCTCACACCTATATATGTATTTATGAATGTATAATCTGAGTACAAAAGAAGCAGAAAAAATTCCCGTTCTGAGCTGGCACCATTTTAAATCCATTTTGCCAGGATCTGGATGACTCCACAGTTTTCGGAGCAAAAAATAGCTAGAGCAGAGTTTGAATGCAATGCAGTGATAGCATGTACCAAGGTAAGTAGTGACACATATAGATCACGTGTGGTTTGAGTCCAGAGAGAAAAAGACAAAAGAAAAATAGGATACAAAAAGGTAGAAACTGGTAAAAAGTGGAAATAAGTGAAGACCGAAGAGTAATTTCTAGTAAAAAAAATTCAAGAAAACTGTGATCTTGTTGTTGACAATTTACAAAGGAGGTGAAAGACCTTGGATAAATTATTTCTTATCCATCAAGCTTTAATTAGATCACACCCACACACATGTGCAAGGGTTGAGAGAAGCTTTTTTAGCTAATATAAACCATTTTGATCTGCATCCTAAAATTCTGTAGTGGCTTACCTCAAGACTTGTCTCAAACTGGAGCTTTCTTAGGATGTTTATCTCTACGAACTGTCTGAGGATATCCCCACATGTCAAAAACTGTGCAAATGAGAAGTGTTTCCCTAGCAAAGGATTATGGCATCCCATAGATCGTATTGCTAATTGTAGTTATGTTGACAACTGGTTACAACATTTAAATATTTTTTTAGGTCTACACCTCAAAAAAAAAGAAAAATAATTTAAAATCACACGTAAAGACTGCAGTTCTTCAGAGCCTGCAGAAGAATTGGATGCCTTGGGATATATTCAGATAGCACTGATTCGGTATCATCACATAAAATCCATCTGTCCATAAACTCTATAAGACAAATTTATCATTCAAGTCCAGCATTTTGAAGATCATATACAAAAAAACACTGCTAGACCAATATTTGATTGATAGTCCTATCTGGCAGCAGAATTATAACAAAATTAAAACAGACACTGAATCAATTACCATGAGATTTGGTCCTCTGTTCTGTTGATGCCTGGTCTTTCCTTTTTTTTGCACGGAGTGGGGATGTCTTCGAGACCATGAATGTGGTATTTCTCATTATTATACCTGCATATGGACAACCACATGCACAAATACTCCAAAAAGAGGTGTTAAGCAGTTGCATTTGCTTGATTACCACAGACAAGCAGAGTAGTTGCAATATGACTCTTATTTCCTCTCAAAAACATGGCCTAAAATCTTGTAGGGAAAAAAAAAAAAACCAACAAAAAATTGATTCTAGACAAAAAATGAGATTAGGAGACTTAAATCTCTGTCATGCTCCTGTCACAATCAGGAGTATGGATATGCTGCTTGCTCATGAATAATCATGGTTTACCCAAAAGATAGTGTGTGTCACATCCCAATTTCTGTCAGGGTGGGAGGCTCAGTGGCTCTGACCCATGGAGAGCTTGCTCGAGACCCAGGCTTGACCCTCACCCATTCCTAAGGAGGTGTTTGGTGGTGAAGCTACAGAACTAAAGGCAGCTGGGCCTGATTGTGGCAATATTATTCTTGTGCTTTAACTGCCTTTGTTTGTAAGCTCGAAAGACCATTTGAGCTTGACCAGTTTCATATTCAGTTCAATCATAAGGCTGCAGGTGAAAAGAAAGGATTTATGGCATTAGTAAAGGAAATATCAATGATAAGCCTCCTGCAGGAGTGACATGACACTTTGAGAAGCTTTGGAAAGGGACTTTCAGCCTGTGACCTGTGTTTTCAGGATTTAAGTAATTTTCAAATAAAATTAAAATATTGTTTTACCAAAGATAACCATGGACAAAGATTTCAGGCATGAGAATCTCTGCACCTACAGAGTTGAATCCAATGAGAGGAGGCTATTCCAGGATACCAGGAGAGTTAGAGAAATAGAAATTCCTGATATAAGCAAGGAAGAGCAGCTCCACAGTTCCATTTTCCCTCAAATCCAATTGTGTGCATTCAGATCTTGTATTAAGAATAATCTATATACTTGCTTATCCTCAAGGATGAGAATGATCCTCAAAATCTGCACCCTAAGGCTCTGCTTCCTTTGTTATGCAAGTGAGCTACCCCCTCCTTTTACTGGATAAGCCACAAAAAGATGAAGATATATACTTTTTTCCTCTCATTGCATACCCATATGTTTATATAGTGATTACCTTTGCAGCTAACAGATGCTCTTATTTTAGGATTCTTAAACAGAAACCCAAAATCATCTTGTACCTGCATTTTTCTGATACAGACAGATGTGAAAGGTTTTTTTTAAAGTTAGTGATGGAGAAAGTTTTTTTCTGCTTGCCTTCTACATTAACATTTTTTGAATAATTGATTCCCTTCTGGGTAACAGAAGCAGAACATTTTCCTCTACCTGCTGATCACTTCTGAAGCAAGATGTAAGATCTGATGGATCAAAACTCTTTTTAGGTCTGTATGACAAGGCATGATCCCTTAAATTATTTAATTCCTAGTAACAAATAACAGCCCCTCAGGCACAACATTTATTGGAATAAACCAATGTTTTATTTTGCCTTGCAGAGGAACTGCAAACCACCTAAGAAGAAAAACGTAAGACATTGATAGAAGATTTTGAAAGATATGCATAATTTAAGGATTACAGTAATTGACATGCCTCCTATTCTTAGATTTCTTTCAAGTCAGGGGTGTGTTTAGCAGATTTGGCTCTAAAATGATAATACGTGTGAATTAGCTATTCATTCCTGTATCTAGATCTTTGCAAATCATAACATATCTGTGGAAAGCAATCTTCTTTCATTTTCTAATTGCTGAGCTCCAGGGGCTGGGTTTTTTTTTTTTTGCTTCTGGAGATTACACTGGCAAATTTTAAATGGTGGTTTCAGTCTGCCTACCCAACAGCAAAATTACGGCTGAAATTTCAGAATAGAATTTGAAAACATTTTCTTCTTGGCTTGTATTTTCCTAGTTCTGCATTCCTGGACATGAAAATATCCCTTCATAAGAGCATGGAAAGCATGACCTCTGTCCCAAGAAGATAATTTAATCCAAATACAGAGGATAAGAACAAAAAGATCAAGTGAAGCGATGGTGACAGATAGTGCTGGGGGGCACACTGAGCAAAGTCTAAGTGGAAGGAAGACATCTGAAGAGAGTTTTGAAAGCGAAGAAGGAATTATTTTAATGAAGGAGTGGCTGATCCAAGTGCAAAGTGTTACTTGAGAGTACATAGGACTCAAGGAGAGGAGGAAGGACGGAGAGCAGGCAAGCATTAAGTGAGGGTTATGTCTCATCCCTATAAACAGAGGTTTGCTTGCATGATTTACACCAATAAAAACCATGTGATGGGAAAAAAATCATGAATACATCTGTTCAGCAAGTGATGAACAAGCAGTTTTATACATATGCGCATACACACACTCATATCTGCAGAACCTTTCTGTCAAAGAAAGAAGATGACAAAGACAACATCCAAACCTACTACAGTGCTAAAGATACAGACCTGGCCAAAATTATGCCAGAGGGCAGTAGAGAGGAGCAGAGACATTTAGGAGACAGTTAGACCTCACCGTACCTGAAAGATTTTTCCTTCCATACAGAAACGTAGACAAAGAATGTCTGCATTGAAAAGACAGAGAATTTATTTGAATCCAACGTATTTTAAAAAAGGGAATAACGGATGGGGTCCATCGAGGAGGATGGGGGAGGATGAGGTACATGGTCCTCAGAGGGGCAAGAGAGAAAAGGAAGCAAGATAATGAAGCCTGTGATTCAAACCTTCATACATAGCAAGTTCAAACTGTCATGAGATGAATATGGGCTCTGATGATTTCATTTATTCTGAAAAAATATTCTGATTCTGAACGGTGCACAGTTTCAGGTTAAAAAAAAAGTATACATTGAAAAAAGGCCAGTAGCTCTTCCATTTGAAGAATGTATGATGACTTCAGTCCACTGGTGTTTACAAGGCAAGTGTGCTAACTTTCATATCAGGTCTGGCGCTTTACTTAATTTTTTGGTGTGCCCTAATTACTCGTATTTATCCCTGTCCTTACAAAATTCATGTTTTTCAGGTCTCCTCTGTCATCACCATCTCTTCAGTAAAAGTAATGTAAAATACTTCATTATCTTCTGCTGATACTTAGAATAGTGCTATTTATTTGAACAACAAAACCTCACCACTTACTAACTGATAACACTGGCTAATATTGCAGCCATTTTGTAATGGATAGCATAGATTTATATTGCACTTTTATCCTCCAGTACTGATCAAGAACTGCAGCAGTCAGAACAGCTCAGGAATTAAGAGTATTGTAGAATTAGAAATCAGACCTAATGCTTTGGACTAGACACTGTAGTGACCTAAATCCAAGAGCTAATCCCTGTCTCAAGTAGTTTGTAGTATAGATTATACCATGACAGAGATTGTAAAATGGGAGATTATGACTCACCTTCGTGAAACCACTTCTCTTCACAAATTACTCTTTTTGGAACACTGTCACCAAATGAGAGCATTATTTATTTATACAGCTCCCAAAAGAATGTTAAGCATTTGAGGGCAGAAACAGGCAGCATGCAGAGGAGAGGCGTTTTTTAGCCTGACAGAATCAAGACTTTGCACATGAACGTTAATTTTCCTTTTTTTATTCTTTTTTTTTTTTTTTTTTGTGTGTTGGCATTTCTTATAGCACAGAACACTGTGTCTTATCTCTTTGCAATGAAGATTGGCAGGTACTGCTTGATTCGGTTTTAAAGGTACAGAGCATGACACATCATGTCAATTTAAACATATTAACAACTTCTTCCAGAGTGCTTTATATGAGATGCATTCAAGTCCAGAGCATTCTCTTTAAGGCAAGAAGCAAGCAAAGAAATTATGTTCATAGATCTTGTCCTGTAAACCTTTCTACCAAAGCCTTTTTTTTACTGGCAGACCATTAAGGAATTACCTTGACATGAATTTATTTACCTATTTGTAAATAAAAATTGAGCAACAGATACATTTCATTTTGAAATTGCATCACATGGTTCTATAATTAATTTGGCTCAACTGCTCTATGATTCCATTTGTTCCTATTAATGTAGAAGCATGTCAGAAATTACAGAAAGTTAATCACCGACACCAAGACATAGATGTTACACAGTGCAGTGCATCATTTCCCTACTTATGCTGAAGGTGAATTACTGTGCTAGGAGAAACTTGAATAATGTCCCAGATCCCTCCTGCCTTCCAGCACAGGTGTACATCAGTTTGAGTTGAAATATGATGCACGAAATCATTTGAATGTGTTATCATTTGTACGAATTTGACCCATTCACCCTTTACGAGCTCCAAAGACAGAAAAGCCAGATGGGCAGGGATACTGGATGGGATTGCCAGGGTGTGGAGGCACGTGTGGACTGCTCCTCAAGACCCTGAGCCCCGCCTGGCAAGTCCCTGTAGAAGTGCCCCTACTCATGGCACAGTCTTTACAGGGATGAGATTTTCCAACTCCCTTCTAACATCACGTGTCTTCACCTCGGTGTCTTTATCTCAGCCTCAACATCCAGATTCTAGAGATAGCTTAGGAGAACTGTGGACAGCAGAGGCTAAAATTCTGTTCCAAAAATCCGTGCAGCTGCTGCTGAACTGTGGGGCGGTCCTGACTTACCCTGGAAGTGGCTGTGGTCCTACTTCCAGAGGTGCCCAGAGAGAGTGAGCTGGAGCTCCAGCTCTGCGTCAGCTTGCAGGCTCACGGGCAACCAAAATCCCCCAAGCCTGGCCTACCTCGTCCATGTACACACACACATAACAACAAGGCTGAGCTACAGCTGTAACTCTGATCTCTCTTTTGCATGCAGCCTAAATAACTTGAAGATTTCCCTTCTTGGCCCGTAGGGGTTCAAATTCCTGTCTTTTATGGTACCAGGCTTCTGGATGGGCTGAATGGTTTGTTCAACATTTCTCTGTGCCACCATGCAGCACAACAGAGACAGGTCCCATGGTGGTCATGGATTTTCCATTGAATTTAAGTATGAATATGACCAAAACCTACAGCCTAAACCAAAAAATCCTCCCTTTCTGTCACACGCCCTCCCCCCAGGTGACAGCACCCTGTTCCCCATATACTTGTAGTTTCTCTCTGCTCTCATGGTGATCATGACATTGCTCTCCGAGAGAAAGGAGATGAAACCTCTTTCTTAGGTGGAAAAAGACCCAAAATTCATGGCTGTTGAGAGGAAATGTTTTAACTAAGCAGACCATTAAACAAAAGATAAACACCTTCACTGCGCTTTTATTAAAAGAAAAGTGTTTTTAAAAAGAAAACAAAGCAAAAGGGAAAGAAAAAGGCAATCTTTACGGTTTCCCTAAAAAGCATTAATTATAAGGATATACTCTACGGAGAAGATATCAGGCTCAGAGTGCCAAGTGGGTGGCAGGGCGTGCATGGCTCTGAGACAGGCACTTCAGGAGTGACATCCCTCTATTCAGCAGGATTGCTTGGAGGAGGGGAGAACAAGCAACACCCCTCACCTAGAACAGATTCTGCTCCCAAGATTATGCTTTAAGTGAGCAAGAAAGTAAAGAAAGAGAGAGAGTTTCACCCCTGGGGCGTGAGGCTGAGTGCAGCTCTGGGGTTTACAGCCTGCATGAGAAGAAGACAGGAGGTTCCTCGGCATTTTGGGACAGGGGTTTGCATTTTGGATTTCCTCCCACGTGCAGAGGAGGTTCTATATAAACTCTGTGCTCTTTTCAGCGGGGCCTTTTGCCAGATTCCTCTACTAAAAGCTGGCATAATCTAGGACTGCAACTCCCAGCAGTCTCTGAGTTACTTTTTCCCCTCTGGCAGCTGGAGGAAAAGGAGAGGTTAACCCACTCTGCTCAAGGAGCTGCCACCGCCAATCCTTAGGAACATATCTAGATGCAAAAAGGGAATTTCCTTCCTCCCACCGTGACTTCTCCCATGCCTGCCCCACAAAACCACTATTTCTTCTCTGACTCCATCACCAAAAAGAAGTTATTACTGAAATTAAGAATATTTGTCCACAAAAGTTCCCTCCATTCTGTCATGGTTTAACCCCAGCCCCATACTAGCTATTACGGAGCAAATTAACTCCATCCCAGCCAAACCCAGTACATTTCCTTAAAGGGCAGGAGCAGCTCAGAATAGGGGCAATGTTATGGATTTTTTTTTAAGTCTTGTCTGCAGAGAGAAACAAGATCTGACATCCCCAGAGTAGCATCTTTGGATGTGTAAGTACTGAATATACTGAAACAATATGCAGGTGACGTGGGGGAATCACGAAGACTTTTGTTAGTTAATCACTTGGAGATCTCTGGCACTGAGAAGCAGCAACTCAGACATGCCCTATTTATTCTTGACAGCTGTTAGCAGTTGCAAAGTCACAGAAAATGTTAAAGTCAGAGAAGAGGTAATGAAGGCACAAAGACCTAATATGATTTCCTTCGAGATTATGAAGGCAGCACTGTCCCATTTGATAGAGAGCAGCAGATGTTTACTGTATCTTGTTGGTACACACAGACGTGGTTCTGCTTATCAGGTGCACTTAAAATCTAGAAGGACCTGGAACTCTCTGCAGGGACTTAGTATGAAATATTTGCAAGTACTTCCTTCATTGCTAATTTGTAGACATGTATTAAAAATGTATGAGAATATAGTTATAATGATATGGCTAAAAAGAAAAAAATCATGGCAACTATTTAATACTGAATTAAAGTAGAGGCTTGGCAAATATCTTTATTTGCCTAACAGAGAAGTTGCTCTTTTCTACCTACTGGAAGGTGTCATGTCTTTGCTAGATACCAGATTTCCCCAAGCTATTCTCCAATAATCGTAACTTCAATCATGATCACTAAAAGGTGACGGATGACTTGTCTCCCAGTAAAAATCTGACAGTGGTTAACAGTGTAAGGCCCCATATTGCTAAAAATTAATTATTTCACAAAATATATTACAATGTATCACAACCTGCAGTGGTCAGCATAAAAGTGTCCTCTTGGCTTGAACTTGGTTTGATTTCTGCCACATTGCAGCATTCCCCACATTGCTGTGCCACTGATGAACCCTGCCATGGCCCTGGGGTCCCCCAGCTGTCCTCAGGGGGGTGCCTATGCCAAGACCTGGGTCTGCCCAGGGCTTTCCTGCTCCCAAGCTGGGGTGGTGAGACAGGTCCTGCCTGTGAGGTCCTGCCCTGTTGCCCCTGGGAAGCTCCCGTGGTGCTGAACCCCAGGGAGCACCCAGCCCCCAGTGCCCTGGCAATTACTGCATATTGACTAGGAAATGTATTGTTCCATTTGGTTTTATGAACAATAAAAAATTATTACAGCTGGCAAAATAAATAAGTTCAGAGTGTTTTCCAAGGCATTATCCTGACCTTATTTCTCTGTATGTGTGTGTGTGTGTTTGCTGGCTTGCTGAATTTTCTGAAATACGATTAAAAAAAAATTTGCAGTAGCTTTTGGCTGCTTGTGCCAATTAGTCTGTTTCTAGATAATCCATTATAATAACAAAAGGATGCATAAAGGCAACCTGGCTTTATCCTAACAAAGTGCACAGAATTGAAGGAATTGAAGTAATGGTTGCCTCAGGATGCTCAGGCTCAGCAGTGCTGATGTGGATGGTGCCAAGAGAGGCTGGGGATTTGCTTCTTCTCTCCTTGTCCCAGAACCTGCTAAGCCCAGGGATCTCCTAACCACCCTGCTAGTAAATGAAATGTTCTGCTGCCTTGGAAATCAAATGGGAAACAGAGCATCTTTGTGCCACTGCATAAAGCACCAATAAACGTGTGGAAAGAGGCAAGAAGGTGGATCAGAAGTATGGACTAGCTCACCTGAAGGTTTTGACTGAGAAAGGTCTATAACATTCCCACAACAAAGAACCTTTGTTTTGTTTTGTTACTGTTTCTCATAACACAGATTATATGATATAAGGGACAATTAATAAAATGACCAGATAACAGGTTACCCCAAGCAGCATATGAGGATATTGTGGAGACCTGAAGGGCAAACTATTTCAAAAGGGAATTTGATGAATTGAAATAGGCCGAGGGATAGCTGAGAAAGATGATGTTCCAATGGCAGCCTCTGGCAAAGGAGGACCCTGTGCTGTGCATTGCCAGAAGCTGGAAGGGTTCAGCATAGGAAGGATCCTACCCTGATCCTCACTCTCTTTCCATGGGTGCTGGGAAAACGTACATGTAATGAGTGATCCTTATAGGCTGCTGCAACCCCAACACTAAGTAACAATTCCAGTGGCAGCTATAAGCAAAGCCTCTGAAATCCATTGACCTATTGAAGATTTTCTGACCTTCCTCTGTGATATATGTTTCCTTTACCGCCAAAGAACTCCTTCTTTTCCTTTTGTGTGTGAATTTTCATAGGAACTTCAAATTGTTTCTTAGACACATGGAATGCTTGAGTCAGTCCTTCCATTTTCTTTAACATCTAAATGGAATTTGTTGGGTTTTTCAGGAAGAGGGAGGAATAATTTTGATGGCTACTCCATAAGATCTTCTGTATTGCTGATTAAAAGGTTCAGAATCACACAATAAAAGACCAGCAAAACTACCCATTCTAAGCCAAGAAGTGTGTTTCTGGCTCTAGTTGTGAGAACAGTTGTTTAGAGTTTTTTTATTGCATTACAGAAATCTGCATAATACCACATACAAGGCAGTTTATAAATAGACATGTTTGGGTGAGTGTCTTTACTCCTCATTTGTCCAGGGCATATGGACTGGTGTGATGATAAACGCAGTACATGCACAATCAGGATCTCTGGTTAGGCTAAATGTTTGCCTGATTCAGCATAGCATGCTTTAATAATGTAATTCAATTTTTCCTCATTTTTAATGTTATTTCAGCCCGTTAACATAATTTGGTGAGCTATTATAGTTGTTACAGCTGCTAGTTTTGCCCTTAATACTGATTTCACTTATGACCTCAGTCAGAACTAGATTTAAAGTTTGAGATGATGTAAGTGAATAAGAATTATTAGATTTATTCATATGGCAATTTAAATAAGAAACTGCCTGGCTTAGAATAAGCGGTAAATGAAAAATGCATGTGATTTATAGACCTGTCCACTTTAAAGATTTATACACAGAGTGGGATGATTAAGTAAGAGACAGACCTGATTACATGAAATATGTAATTTTTGTAATGCAATATTGGAAGCAAGCTGCTAAACAGCACCAGCATAACAATGATTGCCCTAGCAGCTTTTATTACAATATTACTGTACAGCTGGTATGCAGTCATGTAAACACAAGCAGCAGGCTTATGACCATTTCTTTTCCTTGACAACTGGTAGATGTTTTTATGCTCCTGTGAAAAGCATCTTCTCTCAGAGGCTGCAGTACCATCTCCTGGAAGCAGTTGCCTACGGGCTTTGTCCATCCCTCCCGTTTAGAAGCACCATTTTCCTGTGTCTCTGCTATCCTACAAATGTGTGTTCAAGCACTCCCAAGGCTGCATGCCAGGATTACTGATCTTACATTGACCTCCTTTGTATCAGAAGTACGTAGAGATTCCTGAGAGTTGGCAGAAGCAATTGTGCCTCTCCCTCTGAACCTGAGAAGATACAGATGCATCACCACAGAAACAGCAGGAACAGCAAAAATCCTCTCACTTTTCTACTACATAACAGAAGGAAAAAGCTCTTCCTTTGCTCTCCATCAAGCTTGAAAAGCAAAAAACTGTATGTATTTCCTTTCATGGGTTTTAAGGCTGAAAGAAGTTATTGCAATTATTTAGCCTTTTCACCACAACATAACTTAAGCTGTGAACCTCCATTCAGCAATTCCAGCTGTTTTCTTCTTTAGCTGAAAACTCAGTGAAGCCCTAAAGCTCACCACTGCTGCAGTAAAAGGCCTTCATGGATAGCACCAATGAGGTCTGAGCATTGCTACAACCTGTTGTGCCTCCTAAGGCACTATCTTTGCACGTAAGAATAAAAGAGCAATATTACCTGTGGTTATTGTGGCATTTTTGTGCAAATGGGTGTTTCCTCCATGTGGAAATTTGAAGACTACAGGAGAAAATGGATACATTGTATACAGAGACACTAAACTACACCATTTTATATGAAATAATACACTTTTTTAGGAGAAAGCTTAAAAAGTGTGTTTCAGACCAGGGGGTCTTCCATAACATAATTTGCAAAGAGCGAATTGACCCAGAAAATTTTAATCTAAATCCCAATCTGATTTGTATAAAGTAATTTAATTTCCTCCCTAGTAGTTATATGGATTTTATCAATTATACCAATTAAATTGTCAAGCAGATTTATTGACCAGTCATCTACAAGACACTTTCTTTGATGTACTATTCTGGTGTCATCAACTGGTCATGAATGTCTAGCCTTAGTATTTTGGTGTCATTATGTGCAGCTGAATACTCAGGAGGTTCTATTAAATGAGTGTTTTGAACCAAATATTGAAACGAGAATGGAAAGTTCCTTGTTTTGAATTGCAAAAACACAGAATTGCAAGTAATGGCAGATGCAATCCACTTAGATGCTTAGCCATCCTACATGGAAACCTCACATTTGGTTTCTGACCTCTGAGTTGCACCTCAGTTAGAGATCTCATTGCTAATAGCCATTATCAACATTAAAAAAAAAATTACTGCAAGAAATGCATATCCACTAAATCCCAAATACACAAACTGAGGCATAAAATTAAATCATGTTTTTGAACTTGACAACTCGTGTTTTTCTGTATATTGCATTTTCTCTATTGCCTGTGTTCTCGATGAGTGGCAAATATTCCTTCCTATCCATCCTGAAAAATTCTGTTATTAAAATAAATTTTACTTTGTCAGAACAGGATACTAGAATCAGACTTCTTGCTTCCACTGAGTGAGTCACAGTGCAACTTCTTTGTGACCTTTTCCTAATTTTCTTCTACAAGTTTGCCAAATGAGACTACTACAAAAAGATCCAAGAAGTTATGGATCTTTGTAGTCAAAGCAAAAACAGAATTTGTAGTTGATAATAAAGGGGGATTGCCGTGGAGCATATTCAAAAGTCTGAAGACAAAAGTACACACAAGTAATGAAACCCTCTGGAGTGCTTAGGTGCCCCTTTGGTCATTAGACTTGGCATACAGACTGCCCTCCCATTAGGGGTTCAGAGAATATGCACCACAGTGTGCTGCATGTTTGGTCTCCTAGAATATTCTTCTAGAACTGAGGGGATTTTAGAAATACTAGACACCCAGCATGAGTAAGAGAAGGGAGCCTTGCCTACCATCCATAAAGCTAAGTCCTGTGGTGCTGGTTGCAGGGAACCACAAACCTGGTGGTTGGTATTATGTCCTTTTACAACTAAACTTAAGATTTTGCTTTTCACTGTTGGCATAGGAAGTCCAAATTTTGGTTCATGTCACTGCTTGAACTCTAGTTTGAAGATATTTTGAGAAGTTTGCAAAAATCAATACATGGTGTGAGATGGCAAACAGCTGATATGTGAAAGACAAGTATTTTTTTGAAACAAAATAACTTGTTGAAGCATTGAGGTGCTACTAGAACTATTCCAGAAACACTTGGCCACATGCCTAATCTCTTCTTTTTTGTTAAGCCTGACTGTGAACGTGTACTTTACCCAACAGCTCTGTATCACTCTAGTGAATGATGTCATGAAAGATATTTCATTATGAATACAAAAGAAAAATAACAGGTACGTCAGTGCCAAGCTCAGCCTTGAAGAGTAATTTTCAGGGCAGCACTCCAGGGAAGGATCTTCACACACCTTAGGAAGGTATGCTAGATTTCCTCACCATGAAAAGTGGGACTGGCCTTTTATAGCATACAGTGTTTGATTGTCAGTCACATGCATTATTAGATTGTGTGCTGGCAGGTTTACTCAGCAAAATATGCTTTGTTGCTGGAAAGGTGCTATGAGCTCTTTGGTTTCTTCTGCTTGACACTTCTGACTCTCACTTCTGTACCAGGCCCTGCACAGCCTGGTTGATCTCAGCCTCAGTCAGGAAGCACCTGGCTTTCATATCCTCTCAAAACAGCAGACCCTCTTTGCTCAACCTTATCAGTGATTAGCAGACCCTCCTCACTCAATCCCTCACTGATAAGCTGTAAATGTGACGAAGTTCAAGCTGCTGTATCCCTGCTTAGGCAGAGCATCTTGCTACAGAATCTCAGGGAATATTATTTTCTGCTACAGCAATTGAATAATTTGGGTTTGATTTCTGGTCTCCAGTGCTTAACATAGCTGTAATTGTCCAGTACTGTGATTTAAGGAGACAGGATAAAGATTCTTTACTATTATTTTAAATAATACATAAAAATATTTAAGTGAAATGTACACACTGGTATCATCTGAGTGACTCAAGGAGCAGGTATGGCAGAGAAGAAAGAATCATTATTAAATGAACTCGTTCATCAGGCAGGTCAGCATCTGACACCACGGGAGGAGGAAAGCAAGGTCAGGAGCAAGGTCCTTGTAAGACCCTACTCCAGAAAAAGACTGATGGATCTCATTTGGTCTGAACAAAGTGATGGGAAGGAGATGAGTTGGCAGCAATTCACATCTCCTTCTCTGACAGCTCCTTTTGGCCACTAACATCAGTGATGCTGCTTTGTGAGCTGTGCAGCCAGCAGCACCTCGGTGGATTACCCAGCAGGTGGCTGTGCTCCTTGCACCAACTCACAGACCCCTGAGGGACGATTTCCTTTCTCATTGCCTTCTGTGAAGAGCTGTGCCATTAGGGAATTTAAAAATATCCCCTACTCGGTGACCAAATAAAAGATCTGTGTGTGAAATGATGTCAAATTTTCATTAACATTTCCTTTCTTTAAAGTATTTAAAGAAGGCAAAAGATTTTTAAGAGTGCTTGAGAAACTGGTGTTTCTAATTTAATTATGGGATTTAAAGTCGATTTTATACTTAGGATAAGCATTAATTCTATTTACTCTATTAATTCCATTTAGTCTATTCTATTAATTCTGTGGGCTCAATACACAGCAAGACAGAAGAAAGTGGATCAGTCAACACAGAATTTGCACATAAATGCAGGTAGCAGTCTCCACACTAGCAGCACTCATCATTAGCAGAACTCATCACTAGCAGAATTTGTGTTCTTTGGTTTTCTTCAAATATTATTGTTATTGCTACTGTTATCATCCCTGTTGGCATTTTAGCAACTGCAACCATATTAAGGGATTTAAAATAAATACAAGATGCATGACCCCAGCAGATAAAAGGGATTTCAGCTTTTTATTCAGGCATGCATAGCTGGTGCTTGCAACATGCTCCTCACTTGGAGAATTGGTGCAGAAGATGTTTTGCAAAAGATTTTCAATCTGCTGATAATTAATTGTTTTGTGTAAGTCATCCCAATTGTAAAGGATATCATGGGACAGCACAAGCAGGTGCCTGAAAGAGACCTATACCAATGCTGAAGATGTTTTAAAAAACCAAAAAAAAAGCCCACCCAGAAAAAAGAGATGCTACTTAAATGTTGTCCAGGTAAACACAGTGTTAGCAAAGCCTCTGTTTGCAATCAGCTTCCAGGAGAAATGGCATTCTGAGACACATACAGCTTCAATATGCATTTGGGTCTAATCAAGGTGAAGATGCAGCCATTACAAAGGTAGAAGCTGTTGTAGTAAAACAGACAATGTGACACTTTCTACCTTTTCCACCCTTTTTCTGAAAGCAAGTCCAAGCCAAACAGGATGTATACAGTGCATTTTTGGCACACAAGAATTCCAGTATGAGAGAATCACAGAACCATACATATTAAAGGTATCAAAAAAGAAATGATGGCAGAAAGAGATTTAGGAATCTTTAAACGTTTTGAAGATAGTTACAAAATATGTAGCCACCAATAAGCACTAAAGTGAGTTTCAAAAATTGCTCAGGCAATTATCAATGGGATAAAGGCAGCTTGACTATGAAAACTCAGAGCTGAAATATTTTCTTCCAGGCATAACAAAATGTCTTCTGACAGGTGTGGATTCCTAAATCTTCCTAAATCCTAAGAATTATTCTTTTGACCTGCTGTAGGCTTCAGCTAAAGAGAAACCCCCATGTTACAGTTGAAATCTCCAGTCTAAGGTAAACTCCTAAAATTGCTAAGTCTTTTAAGACTGAGGTAAATTGCAGAGCTACTTCTCTGAACTTCTTATGTTCCAGCAAATTCTCATGAGGCAAAATATGTTCGGCATTTAGCCATGAGCTCCATTGGTGGCTGGATGCTATCTTTCCAAATGCTGTGGCTGCAAAATACAATGAAATTTCCCCTTTCACCTTGCACTATCTTTCCTTCCCATCCTGAGTTAACACAGTCTCAGTGACAAATTGTTCCTGGCATACAACTGCATCAATAAGGAAAAAGAAACCAAATACAAAAACATCTTGAAAGCACCAAGTGTTCTGTCTCTATTGTTTTTCTCTACTTTGGTAGATAGTGGCCAAAAGCAGAACAGTGCTGTCAAGAGTATCAGTATTTTGGAGGCATTTACTGCCTTCAAAAAGTCAGGACCTTTTATCACACCATATACGCTTGGATTCCGCAGATGCCACTACTGTAGAAGTGACAGCTTCAGCTGAAAATGAAATGGAAATGTAGTTCTTTCTACTGACAAGTGCTAACCAAGTGTAGTAAGTGATGACTTTTGTCCTCTTCCCTAACAAAGCCAACACACTCCTGCCACATACATTGAATTCTTTTATTTTCTGCATTTCACTATATTTTGTTCTGTTTGAGATTGTTTAGAGGATTTCCTTCTTGTATATTTTTTTTTATTCCATCTTCTTTTCCTTAGCTTTCAGCTACTGTCTCCCCTGGGTTTTTGTCATTGTCTTTTGGCTTTCAGTGTTTGGGTTTTTTCAATATGGAAGGATCCATCACTTCCCACTTCTCACTCTCCCCAGGAAGAAGTCAAGTGTTCCTCAGTTCACAACTGTTATTTCCACTAGCCTTGTACTCCAAATATGTTTCTGTACATGTGTGCTGTCTTCTCCTCTGGCACATGCCATTGTGACTCCGTTGGCAGCAGGAATTCCTGCTGAGCTGTGGCCTCAGCTGGTCCCCAGGTATTGTCTGAAGAAGGTATAAAGCATTAAGGCACAGATTCACAAAAAACCCTTAGATGTTTTATACCCATTACAGGGCTGCCACTAACTGTTCCTGTATTGAGATCAGTTGGCATAACAAAAAGATTCCACAAAGGAATGAAGAGTGGATTTCCCAGAGCTAAGGCTACTGGGACAGGACAAATGGCCTCCCTCCATGGAGAGGGAACTGGATCATATCCAGGTACACCTTAAAAAAAGCAATGTTGGGTGTTTGATATCTGCTATGTTTTGAACTGTATGTCAACGAGGGAAAATGATACCTCCCATGGTTTTAAAAGGAATTGGCATTTATTTTATATTCTCCAGATGGTATAGAGATAAAACACTAAGTAGGTGGATGGTATGGGTCAAAGGAGAAAACCGGGACCCATCCCTTTCTGTGGGAGACTGCTGTGCATAGGCAGAGTGCCAGCAATTGGGGGCAGTTTGGGTAAGCGTTTGGAGAAGGAGAGTTGGCAGCTTGAATCTAGGGGACGGGTTGTGAAAAAGACTGAGTTGCAGCTTCATATCACTTCTTGTCACACATTTAACTAGTTGAATCTGTGAATGAGTGGCTCAATGTCCAGGGCACAAAGCTTTTATTTTTTGCTTTTTTTAACTCTTTCAATATCTAGAACATAAGATCTCTCTGTGTTGAGGCATAATTGATCTCCCACCCCTGAGGACAGACAGACAGGTAGGTAGGTAGGTAGGTAGGTAGGTAGGTAGGCAGGTAGATAAATTTAGATCTGTATCTGCTTATTTCACTTGCAAAGAGGTGTAATGAGAGACAAGACATGAAAGCACGTGTACATTACAGACCTGCTTAGGAGGACTTCACGAGCCACTCTTTCATGATCTGTGTCCAGCTCTATAAGCCATGGCCTCAGCAGCACTAATGAAACTATTTCAGAGTACTTCCCAAGGATTTGTAGCAAGAGCTTAGTAAAATACATGATCCAGCCTAGTATTTGTACAGTGAATTCACTGGCATTGTATCTGTGCATCTGACATAAAGGAGAGCTGGTCTGAGTGTGTGAAAGTGATAAAAATGTGATGTGTAGAAAATGGGTTCCAGATACGTGCTCAGCTTGTGCCTTTTGGCTCAGAAAATGCCAGATCTGGCCACTGCAGATTCATTTTCTTTTTCTCCTTTCCGCCCATGCAAACAATTGTCATGGTTTTTGCTTTTTTTTTTTTGAAGCACAGAGCAAAATTTTGACCAAAATTAACACAGGGATTTTTTTTCTGTTTGTTTTATAGCTAATACTGTTAGGACTGACAACCGAAACCACTTATGCATAGACTTGCGACAGAGTGGTTAAACCCAGTACCAGTTGTAGAATCTCCTATGACACAAGAAGTATGAAAGTGAAACTGGAACAACGGTATCTGTTAGGGAAGTAATAAAAGTGTTCCTATTTGGTCACAATTAGGGTGACAAATGAATGTCATGGTGAGAAACCAGTCAGATAATAAAGTAGAAAAATTATTACCATTTAAAACTAGGCAACAAATTCTTGGCATTTGTATGTTTATGACTGACAGTAGCTGCCTACTCTAAGGGTCCAAACTTAACACTTGCATTAGCTGCTGCAAGGATTTCTACTCCATCCCTTGGCTTCTGCTGTAAATGCTCTGATGGTAAAGAGCCCATTCCTCCTTTTCTACACTAGCGTGAGGCACAAAGGCGTGATGGAGAGCAATGCACCCATCTAGCACGGCAGAATCAACCACATAGTTGAGCAACGTACTTATTCAAGCTGATATTAATGCTTCTCTGAGAGAAGATTGTCTAAATAGGTTAAAAGCATGTTCCACAAGAAGTAGGTTTATAAACTGAAAGAATCCAGAATTACGTATGAAACGGCACATGCGAACAACTTTGCTGATGTGTTATTAAACAAAATAAGTTGTTACCAGAATTTAGCATGATGAAAAAAAAAAACCTAGTTATTTACTAGATTCACTGAATGTAAGACTGAGTACTTGAAACTACTGAAATTTCTCTGGAATTGATGACTACAGATGCACTTAGGAGGCTGTTAACAGCTGGGATGTGATCACCTGCAGCTCCATACATGGATGCATATGCACTCTTTTTTCTCTAGGAATTATACCAGAAGTCTGGTAAAACTATTGTGGCACTTACCTTGGCTATGTGCCCAGCTTTCTCACATGCAGAGACAAGTGCAGGGGACCACATGCCTTAGGGATCAACTCTCCTTTCCATTTGAGTAACTCAGGAGAAACTCTGAGAAGTTACAACATTGCAAATTAAGGTAAAGAAGGAGAACACAGCTTTCACTTTTACATGCCCAGGCAGCCAGGAGGGACATCCCTGTCCTGGGGTGCACCAGGCACAGCATTGCCAGCCGGGCAAGGGAGGGGATTGTCCCCTCTGCTCTGCACTAGGGCGGCCTCACCTTGAGTGCTGGGGGCAGCTTTGGGTGCCACAATGTAAAAAAAACATTAACCTGTTAGAGAGTGACCAAAGGAGTGCCATGAGGATGGTGAAGCGTCTGGAGGGGAAGCTTTATGAAATGCAGCTGAGGTCACTTGGTCTGTTCAGCCTGGAGGAGTTTGAGGGGAGACCTCATTGTGGTCTTCAACATCCTCACGAGGGGAAGCAGAGGGACAAGTATTGATCTCTTCACTCTCGTGACCATGGACAGGACCCGAGGGAATGGCCTGAAGTTGTGTCAGGGGAGGTTTAGGTCGGATATCAGGGAAAGGTTCTTCACCCAGAGGGTGGCTGGGCACTGGAACAGACTCCCCAGGGAAGTGGTCACAGCACCAGTCTGGCAGAGCTCAAGAAGTGTTTGGACAATGCTCTCAGGCACATGGTGTGATTCTTGGAGAGTCCTGTGCAGGGCCAGGAGTTGGACTCGATGATCCTGATGGGTCCTTTCCAACTCAAAATTTTCTATGATTCTATGATTTTCACAGACTCAGATCAAACTTTTAGTCAGACATAGGGAAGGCAATTGTCTCTTTTCCCTGAGAAATGAGCTCTCAGAGCAGGCCAAACTAATGTAGACTGTCACCGTTGCTGTTGTGCTGAACTTGGCTTAGAGGCTTGGGGAGGTCCCTTGTTTAAGGGGTTCATGATGGAAGGAGTGCTCATGCTATGACATCATATTTAGTGGTGGATATTTAGTGGTCTTTGTACTGATTTCTTAGTAAACATGGACAGAAAGAATAGCGACTTTGCATATCAGGAGGAAGGGCTGACTGCCTGTGTAGATAGCCAGAGTGTCTGATGTGCGGAACAGCCACAGCATTGACTGGGAGAGGGCACACGAGCTCTCTGACACCAACGCCTTCTCTGTGGGACAGCCCTAACTGAGCACACGCTTGTTCACCACTGTTTCAGGGCAGGATTTTAAAGTCCTGAATACTGGGAGCAGACGCCTGAACAGAATCCCTAAATGTGCCACCACAGAATCTCTTCTGAGTGAAGGTTATCTTCAGTTTAAGGTAGCTGGGTCAGCCTGAGGTTTCAGTCCTTCACTAGTGGCCTATGTGTGCTGCTGAGGGTCTTAAGGACCATGACTCAAAACTCAGTTCAGATGAAAACCTAACAGCCAAAAGCAACCGTAACAGTTCAGAGCTTCTGTTAAACATTTTGAACACATCTTATTAAAGGAAAAGGCTATTAGGACTATTAAGACTAACAATTAAACAGGCCTTTTTCGTGTATGTTGCAGTGGCCTACAGTGGCCACAAAGAGGCTCTTGTCTCGCTTGGGGAGTGGGATGTGCCAAGTTTCTTTTCTTCTCCACCTCTTGCAAGAAATTATACAGGCTATATTCAATTGTCATGTATTTTCTTATCATTAGAAGACTTGATCTACAAACTTAAAAATTACATGCAAAAATTTTGACCATGATGAAAAAAGCCCCCAACAACAAAAGGTTGAACAGCAATGCATAATGTGGAATATAAGGATTCGTGTTTGGCTGTCTGTCTTGGCTTTTATGCAGCGAATCATGATTGTAAATGTATTTACCTTAACACACATATAATTCGTTTTTCCAACACCAAAATCAACTTTACTTCCACTTTAAAAGCCAGAGATCTCACTCTGGCATGGAAAGGAAAAAAAAAAAAAGAAGAAGAAAAAAATTGGCAATGAAAGATTGTATTCTATTCCTGTACACTTAGTTTTTTTAAAGAAAACTGTTACTTCGTTATAATTCAAGAAACAAGTTGCAATAAAACGTTAGGAATACTGCAATACACTCGTTGCGTGGTATGGCTCAGGACCCAAGAAAAAAGGGAAATGTCATCTGTGATAACAGCGAAATTGAGCAACTGCACCCGTTGCACACAGAGTTATCACTGGAGAAGTGACACTTTCAGGGTCTGCCCGAACAGCCTAACGCCTTACAAATGCCAAAACAAGTCTGAAACACTCGGATAAGTAGAAGTGATGAGAAGTGATAAGAGACCTTTTCGGAGGACAGAGAGAGCACAACTGGAAAATGTATCTCTAGCATGTGCGAGAGTAAGTTCCTGTAGTGCTGAGTAGATGTGCCGAGGAAAATTCAGTTCAATAGGTGGGAAAGAAAAGGCACTGAAGAGATACTTAGGCACCAGGCTGATTGCAGTTAAAGCCTGTGCCTGCATCCTATAATTTTATTTGGGGATTCTATTGACCGGGAGTTTTGGAGAATCTCTTTGCTTTTTTTTTTTTTTTTTTTTTTCCCCCTCCCTCCTTCCGACACTACTGTCCCTTGTAACTCGTCTCCTTTATTTCCAGCTCGCTCCAGCAGCCGTTCCTGCCCCCGGCACGCAGGCAGCCGCCAGGACACAGGTGGGACCCCGAGCCCGCGGCGCGGGGCTGCGGGGCTGTCCCCGTCCCGTCCCGCCCCGGCACCGCCTCCCGTCCGCGGGCAGGGCCGCTGCGGCGGGGGAGAGGAGCGGGGGGCGAGCTTGCTGCTGCGGGGCTGCGGTCCGCGTCCCCCCGAGGCTCTGCGCCGGGCAGCCGCGGGGCACCGAGCCCCCGAGCCCCGCGGGGCCGCGCCCCCGGCCCCGCCCGCCCCGCCCGGGTGGAGCCGGTGCCCGCCCCGCCGCGGGAGGAGGATGGGGCGGCGGCGGCGGCCCGGGCGGAGGCGGCTGGCCCATGGCGGAGGTAAGGGAGGCGCGGGCGGCCCCGGCCGGGCACCGGCAGCCGCGTCGGGCGAGGGGGGAGAGGGCGCAGCGGGGCGGGCGGGCGGTCGGGGCTCTGTGCTGGGGGCGAGCGGTGGGGGCGCGAAGGAGGACGCTTTTCTGAGCCAGCCACCCTCCCAACAAGAAAAAAAAAAAAAAAAAAAAGAAAGAAAAAAAAGAAAGAAAAGAAATAAGCGAGGCGGGACGCGCAGGTCCGGCGGTGTGGGGGCTGGCCCGTGCCCTGCCCGTGTCCCGGGCGGCGGGGAGCCAAAGCAGCGAGCGGCGGGGCCGTGCTGCGGCACAGCCTCTGCTAACCGAGCCTGCCGGCACCGGAGCGGGTCAGCCCCGCACCGCTGCCCTGTCCCGGGGACACGCCGGGCCCCAGCGCCGCTGGCACCTGCCAGGCAGGGCTGTAAGGCCGGGACGGACAGTTCTGCTCGGCATTTCCTCCGGCATCGCCTCTGTCTTCTTCATGTGGGCACACAGGCGGGTCAAGAATATCACACAGCTGCAGAAATGCAGCTTCTCCGTAGTGTATCACATAGAGCATCCCTCGCCTGGGCGCGGGGCACGTATGTGTCACAGTCGGTAACTACACTTGTCAGGCACTTTTCTTGCATGCAGAGCCACTATGCCGAGGCTAACCTCCAGGCTCCTTTTATCAGCCCTCCGTTATCAGCGCGGCAATTTGAAAAATCCACGTGAGGCAGTGAGTAGCCAGCAGTGCTGAGCGATGTCCCTCCTTATTCGCGCCGCACGCAGTCCGTGCTGCGCTTCTGGCTGCTTGCACCCACTCAGGCTCTGTCCCGCACACAGCTGGAGGGCTGTGCACAGCTGGAGCTCCAAGATGTGCTTGTAGCCATGCCGCTCTGCTGTGGGGCTGGCTTTTCTCAGTTGTGTTGTCGTTGGGAATAGAGTTTCATTGTTTCCTGCGCAGTTTATGATCTGGGACTTTTGTGGTGCACTTCGTGGATACAAAAGATACAGGAATGCCAAGATGGTGGCTTTGTGACTGATGTTCAATATATTTTGAAAGATCAAGCTGAACTACCAACATTTTTCAAGTTGGTTTTGAACAATTGTGAATAGCTGGTGCTTATTATGAATTAATGGACCAGCATCAACTGATAATTGTTAAATTTGTTGTGCATGGTAGATTTTATTTTTCTTTTTAAATCTTCTTTTTTTTTTTCCCTATTTCCCCATGTGTTAACTTGGTTATTTTTGTAAAGTAGTTGCAAAACTAGTTTCAACACCCTAACTGTAAGGGATGACTCTTTTATGTGGAGAGAAGATGATTCATTTCTTTGCTAAATGTAGGTCTGGGCCTCCCTCTTACGCACAATGCATTTAAGTGAAATAATGATTGGAGCAAGATAAGGCAGTGCTCGGTACCTGAACTACAGTGTAAAGGGACATCTGTGTGGAAACCCCCATGTCTCTCCCACCAGACTTCTTTTGAAATACACAGCAGGTCCAAAACATGAAATACAGATCAAAAAGTAGGTCTTTGTTTTAAAGGTGACCTTTGGTAGGTTTGACTGAGTCTACTTATGCTGTCAAAATGTTATTGTAATAGTGTAATGGATTCCAGAGCACTTCAGCTGATTTATAACCTTCAATTTGCATTTTGTAAAAATAGATTTGAGCTATTTTTAGCATTTCTCTTATCCACACTGGATCAGGAAAAGAAGTCTGTGTAAACAGATGGAAGTATTTGGGTTTTTCTGCTTGGTATTGTGTGGCATCATGAAAAGTTTGCAGCTGGATTTATCCACCCCTGGATTAATTTTATTCACTGGACTCCAATCCCTGCTAAGAACATTGCTAGCAACACAATGCAAGCTGTTGGTCCTCGTCCTTGGAGATCTGGTACTTAAAACCACTCTTGAAGACAACTGCAGGTGAAAAAGAAAATCCATTCTGTGGCCAAAGCGTGCTTTTGGATCATGCTAAACTGCAGGGGTTTGCCTATTTTTCTGTCCTGTCCTAAGATGAGGTGCAGTGCTAGAACAGCCTGAGCACTTTGAGCACTTTGGTTTTGACAAGGATAAAGCAAACAGGTGGGTTTCTCCCCTCGGCTTGCTGCCCAGCAGTCTGGGATCACCCCTAACCTTTGTATTCACTATATTCCCAGCAAACTAGTTCATTCAGTTCATTTCTGTAATCAAACAGGCCTGCTGATGTAATGTAAACCCCACAATATTTTATTGCCTTAGTAATAAAAATAACAAAATATATTTCCTCTGAAATACACACTTTAATGGAGAAAATAATGATACTATCTCAGTGTCTTGCTACCCATTTTCTTAGATGGATGTGTGTAACAGGGCCAGGGGCAGAAGTGTTTGTACCACCGCAGAGACTACATTAAAAAAAGGTTTTTTGTTCCAGGTCCTGCACTGTCCATACTGCCCTGTCCTGCATTCCCTGCAGCAGGTCAAAGCAGGTGGTTGGTAGATGTGCCCTGTGGCTTAGGGTGTTAATTTAATGCCTTTGCACTGTTCTGATCTGGGTCAGCTACAGAATCAAAGCTCGTAGGTTTTGTTCTCATGGACATTTATGATTGAGACTAAGGTACCAGGATTTCTCTCTGAGAGCTAGGAATTTAGAGGAAAAGAAATAAAAAAGCAATAGACATTTGCTTTGAATAACTGGAAAAACATGCATCAGTTCATGCAAGGAAATGGATTCATTTCTGTAGTAATGAAAGGTGGTGATTGAGGCCCTACCTCTTTGCAGAACACCTGAGATGACAAGTTCAGGCTCCAGTGGGCATGTTCGCTAAGGAAACAGATAAAAAGCCTAAGAGTGAACCACGTCTTTTCTTTGGGGTGATTATTTCTCATGCTACTTTTTTTTCCCCAGATCCAACAGTGTTTGTGCCACACTTAGTCTTTCTCTTCGCAGTTTGCTGAAAAAAGGGATTGCTATCCTGTTGGTTTTGTTTGGGTTTTTTTTTTTTAGAAATGATTTAAAATGGGAGCACCACTTACTGCTTAATATTCAGCACCTGTTTGAATGCTGACATCCCCCATTGAACACAGGGTGCTTAACATTTTTTGTCCTACTCAAACCTGCTCACACAAGTAGGTCACACTGAGTAGGCCATGTGTGAGGAGGCCACATTGAGTTACTCACATGGGTAAAGTTGGGCATGTCTGCTTGTTTTTCCCTGATGTGCCTGTAATTTATTGTTGGATTGCTCAAGGAAAAAGCTTATTTTAAGGAGAACTAAAATTGAAATTTAGTGACATTTAGAGGCATTGTGTGGCTGTACATTTTAAAGTTTTAGGCACAGAAAAAGCAGAAAAAAAAGGGGGGGAGGGAGGAAGACGTAGCCGACACTGGGTATAGGTCTTATATTGGTGGGGAAAAGGGAGAAGCCATTCCACAGGTACATAACTTGGGTTACAGCTGATGCCCCACTCTGCCAACTGCATTTTCCTTAGGATTCTCAATGTAACACTGCCTAAAAAACACTTCTGAAAGCTCTTACACTGAGTCCTAAGTCCATATGAAAAATGAATGAGACACATTTTCCAAAGCACCTTAAAAACTGTGTGTAGAGAAACAGGAGGCCTCAGTGCTGCAAGATGTGGCATCAGTCCTGTGTGTACGGTAATAGTATTCCCAAACGGAGAAAGTCTCAAGAAGCTCAATACAACAGTGTTTTAGTGGAAGGTCTTGCAAGGGTTCAGAATTGCTCTACTTGATTCAGTGGTTTTCTTTTCCCTTTCCTTTTTGTATATCAGTATTTCTATGCATACAAGTATGTTTATGTATGTAGGTGCACATTTGAAGAAAGGGAGTTAAAAAACTCAACGGGTTCTTTGTCTTTTACAGCATATACATGGGAAAATATTTTAATTATCAAGAATGGACTGTGTAGCTCTTCAGCTTTTTGTCTGTGTAAATCTTACAGTAAAAACATTCTTTCCAAATCACATGAACCCCAGACACTGATGCTGCCCATGCCAGCAGAGGAGGCAGTGCCTGAATGAGGGCAGCAGTTGCTGTGCTGGGTCATTGCACTGCATGTGAAACAAGCTCCAGCCCAGGGTGGGACAGAAGGAAGGTTCTGCTCCCACACAAATCAAGTAGGTTTGTTATATCTGAATGTATTGCATTCTTTCAACAGATCTTTGAGGCCCTTCCCAAGAGCTGAATTCCTGCACTCAATTAAACAACACCCGTTCTAATTAATAATTAACAGCATAACGTTGCTGTTGTTTATGAATTGTGAAATTTAAGGAAGAAGGTGCACAGTGGATAATTTGTATTGTTTGTGCTGTTGGCTCTATGTTACTGTTTAGAAAGGGCCATTTGAGTCAGGTTATGTGAAACCTCATACAGGCATAGTTCTTTCAACACTGTCAGAGGCAGAGTTTCATGGTATTAAAGCACTGGAAGGGGGGAATCCATCCCAGACTTTGAGCACCATTTGAAATATTTATATTGAGTGAGAATAATTTGAATTATGGATTCTTTTTTTTTTCCCTTGATGAGTGTCAAAGTTTGGTAAAGTGAAAGTTAAGTAGGAAACAAGTAGGCTTTCTCTGAAGGTTTTTCTCCAAAGGCTTTTCTCTAGACCATTTGAGAGCTTCCCACTGAAGCTGTGTGCTTGACTTACGGAACATATCTCAAATTATTCTTTTCTTTTTTTTCCTGTTGAATTCATTAAGCAGTAGCACATGGCAATATTGCTGTGGAGGGACATCAGCAAACAGGTAAATGGACTGGGTCCCTGCTTGTGGATGGCCCTTACCTGTTAGCCAGAAATCACTTATTTAGTAAGGGCGTGGGGGAAGGAACTCGTGGTGTTCCAGATGGAGGTGGGGCAAGAGAAGAACCTCAAACTTAGTCTTGAAAGTGTTTGAAAAAGACAAGTCAAAGTGTTCAGGAAGGGTGTTAGAGGCAGTTAGGGTTGTGGTGTAGGGCTGACATACATCAGCATTTTCCTGCTCTCTGGAGAGTGGCCAGGGTACTCCCAGCGTGGGGGATGCATGAAAAGTGCATGTGAGAGTAGACGAGGGGACTATCAATTATAAAGAAGGAAGAATTAGAGTGTGGTAAATGTGGAAAATAGAAGAGGAATTTCACAGAGTGTCAGAGGGAAGGGGAAGATACTCAAATCCTAGGGGAGCTAAGTGTCAGACTGTGGCTTTTAACAGTGCTCCCTATTCAGAGCTGTGAGTTGGCAGGTATTTGGTGCTACAAAGAGGCAGCACCATGGTAGCTTGGGAAAGCTGGGAGTTGGATACCTGAGAAAGTGTGTTTGCCTGGGAGAACTCAAAAGGAAGACATCTGGAACCAAATTGAGGACAAAGTTTTATCTGAAAGGGTGGTCCTTGGGTAATTTTATGTTTATTCAGTAGTGACTACATCATACCAATGAGGGTATACAACTAGTCTGTGGTAAGAGTAGAGCAGGAAGGGAAGGACGTGTCTTACAGGACCCTGGTGTCAAGTAGTACACTGAAAAAAGAAAGCATCTTGAGGCAGCAGAGGCATAGAAAGTGGTTTGGGGATTTTTTTTTAAATTTTTTTTTAAATGTTTTAAATTATTATTATTTTTAATTTGGGGGGGCATTGTTTTTTGTTTGGGTTGGGTTTTTTTACTGTGCTTATCTGAAAGAGTGACTGAATAACTAATTACCTTCATCACATTTACTGTCAGGGATATTGCATATTTTACTGATACCAAAATTGGCTATAAATTGGTTAGAATTTCTAATTTGAAGTATTAGAAAGCAGACATTCTTTATTCTCAGGGCACTGAACACACCCGGAGGATATCTCCTCTAATCAGATGTGTTGTGAAACTTTACAAGGTATTTATTCCATCATGACTATACATATTCATTACAGTGTACTTCCTAATACATAAACATCACTTTTCCTGGAACTAATTTGCATGCATCTGCCTCTTACTGGAAGTCCTTTTGTGGTCCTACAGGGCTGTCTGAAGGGGTCTCTGGTGGTTGTACTCACTGAGTGCCTCCAATGTTACAGATGACCTTGCCTTGAATTTCTCTTAGGGCATGCGCTGTTGCTTCTTGTTCCATGGGTTTGCCACAAAAGCCACTGTATTCCTCATTATCTGTTTATCCAATGGTTGCAGCTACATTTAGCATCCTGTGTGTCTACTTTTGCATTCTTTTATCTATTTTGCTAGTTAGCCTTTAAGCTCTGTTTAGCAACTTCAGGGGGAACTGAAAATTTCTACTCTCTATGTTGTCTGTCATTACAATGAAATCAGTTTCTGGTCGAAAACATCAGCTTGGGACCAAATGGTTGGAGTGTGAACCTGTTTGGTTATGTTTTAGAAGTGGTTTTAAATGCTCATTTTGAATGGGACATTGAGCTGTTTTCGGCATAAAAACTGATGTTTTAATTGAAATCTGGGACAACACTATTGATCTCTGTGTCTTCAACTTGTACCTGTCTCTGCCTCCATCTGGGGAGTAGCTTAGTGTTAATTTTGTGTTGTAACAGAGTGCACAGAGAATGTGTTTTTTGCAATAGCTGACCCAGCTGGCCCATGCCATCTAAAGCCCTGAAATGCATGTGGTTGGAGAGGTGCTACCATCTCACAGCAGCACACAGGAGGGCTCTCATGGGGAGTGTTTGGCTGCAGCCCAGGTGAGATGGCATTATTAGGATTTAGAGTAGATACGTCATGAACATTTGACAGGCACCACATTTGGAGTCACGACTATGAGCCATTTGATTTACTCCATTGCATTGCTCTATTATTGGTTTATTATTTATTATTATTTATTATTATTTATTATTTACTATATTTATTTACTCTGTTGTTGTTGTTGTTAATTGGGTTTTTGTTATTTTTAAGCCTAGCCATAGATAACATAAAAGTTACTTTGATATTTGGTGTTTCTATCTACCATTCCACCCTCCACACATGCTAAACCCTGGCCACGTTTCAAAAAAAGGTACTCTTCTGTTCTGGTGTTTTCAGGATATTTTAGGACTCGTTATGAATAGAGAGAAAAAGCAAGAAATATTTTTTCTTTCTTTTTTTCCTATCTATTAAGTACATATCAGTTTGTAAAATTATCATCACATATTTAAAGTACACAGGCAAAGAGCAAGATCACTAAACTTAGAGCTGACTGATATCAGATACACATAATTATATTTAATTATTAATTGTATTTAATCCTACAAAGTAGTTAAATGAAACTACTGGTTATGTTACTAGAAGCTGTTTTGCTTAACTTCTGCTGGTATTGCGCAAACTTTAAGGATCATTCCAACACAAACCATTCTATGATTCTATTTTGGAGGTGCTACTTAATTATTCGAAATGTGGCAAAGAGCGCCAGGCCTGTGCCACATCCTTTCAGCTGATAGCAAGGAGAGAGTTGGTTCTGCAGAGAAGTAATACAGTTAGTAATAGAGCAGGGACAAAAGTTTGCGAAAAACCATCTCAAAGGTTAATGACATCAGTGGAGCAGTTTAAAGCTTAACAACTAAAATAAAGAGAGCCTAACAGCCAGTAATTAGAAGATAGTCCTGTGTGCCAACTGCGCCCAGATCAATAGCTGAAAACAGCTTGATTGTGCATTCTGCTGCTCCTTCAGAGGGGTCTTGTTCACCCATCCAATGCAGTGCAGTAGACCTGTTTGTATTCTGGTGTCATTACAAGTTCTGCTCCCTATACATTCTTTTATGGACAGCAAAAAAGACATGGGTGTAGGAAGCAAGAGGAGGAGATCTGTGGAGGGATAGTTTGATGTACAGTACACCCAGTTCATGCTGAGATCAATACTCTGATTTACTTAATTGGAAACTGAAGGCTCTATTTTTAATGTAGAGTAAGAAACTCTGGAGCCCTGCCAGAGCAGGCAGTGTGCTTCCAATTAAGTGTAGGCCAGGCCACCCACAAAACCATACTTTCTCTCACTTCTGCATTGATTCTTGGCTCTCCTTAAGTAGCAGATTTGACATAAACTACTATTTTTCGTATTCTAGAGGCTGACAAACTGAAGCCTATAGCTGACCTGTGTTAAGTTGTACTTTAGGGAAAGGGCAGCTACGCATTTAAAGTCCAGCCTTCTACATACAAGGCTGGTGGATAATTTGGTAAATTAGACTCAGTCTCAGAGTGTTCTTTAATGCAACTGAAACTAGTAAGTGGCAGAAGTAAGATAATTACAGGTAGCAGAAGTAAGATAATTACAGGTACTTGGGATTTTATTATCTTATTATTATTTTATGGTGAGAATTTTAGTGTAACTCTCTGGCTTTGTGTTTGCACAGAAGTCCTTCCAAATGCAGTTTGAAGGGTTGCCCTCAGTTAGAGTTGCAGTTTGCCATTTGGAAACAGCCTGCTGTTGGAGGCATGAACTTCCACCCTCCAGTGGCAGAAGTGGAAAGGCTGCTGCAGTAGATGGGTTTGGTGTTATTAAGTCTTCTACAAGCAGCAAAAATCAAGTCTCTTTCTCTATACAGAGACAACCACATGCTGTCCTGATTTCTTGGGCTCATAGTGGTTTTATTGTAACTCAATTACTGTTTTTTCTGTTACCATTGTTGCAAAATAAGGATGGGGAGGACAGAAACACTAAGTGTGGCAGCACTGTACTGAGTAAGTACTGTCTACACCTAATGCCTCTTGTCATTAAATTAATATCCAGATGCTATAATAAAGCTTCTGTCATTAGATGTATATCTACATCCAGTCTGTAAAACTAAGGTATCTTTAAAGAAATGTCTTATTCAAAAACACAGTATGGCTGTTTCCTGGGGAGACGCCCCTCCTATTCTCCCCATAGCAGTCAATCCCAAGTGATGCAACAGGTGTGGAAGAAAGCATTCTGTTGTTGAGCTGTACTGTTCAGCCATTCTTCATCACTGAGGAAGACTAACAAGCTGGGGCAAAGTGTAATGTCAGAGCATAAACCTTTATCAGCATAATCCAGGGGATTTTTGTGAAAAGTCAAAACTGAGAAACAAAGGCGAAAAGGTTCTGGTTGATTTCCATGTGGAGGGTTTCCCTGAAATGATCCCATAGGTGAAAATTGGTGATGTGGAATATCTTACATGTGCTGTATCTGTACCACCACTGTTGTGAAAAGCTGGCTACAGGGCCATGATCCTTCAGAAACTGCTCTGGCAGCGGTAAAAACAGGTTTTTTAAAAGGATGGATGACTTATTTCAGTAATAATCGCTGTGAGCAGCCATGGGTATATTTTAATATCATCTGCAGGAGGAGGAAATGGTGTTAGTAAGACTAATCTTCAGAGCCACATGGTGCAGCGTTATTAAACTCACTCAGAAGAGATGACACATTCCCTTTGGTGACCTACAGGGAATGGGCATGACTGCAAATGTGAGACCCTGCTTCCCTCCCTTTCCCATTGGCACCTCCGCTCCATTCACATCAGCAGGAGCTCTGTGCAAAGATCACAGGGAGATTCTGACCTCCATTCTGTGTTTAAGCCAAGGAGTCCTGTAGGCAAAATGCTCCGTGATCCTGCCGTGCAGTGGGTGGCTCTCAGCCTGGAAACTAAGGTTACCAAGACACTCTGTGGCTGAGGAGAGAAAATAATCGGATGTATTTGTTTCTTAAAAGATACATAAAAATGAATGCAGACTCCAGATAAATTCCAAAATTTGTAGTCAGAAATATTCTCCATCTCCTTAGCAGTCAACAGTTTTATATATTGAAAAGACCTGAAAATTCAGTTGTCTTTGAACTCCTGGGAAAATTTAATCTGTGACAGTTTTCAAAAATTTCTGTGAGCTGCAGGAGCATTTAGTTTCCCTTCAGAAAGGAGCTGTTCCATCAGGCACATCAAAAATTCATTCTCCTCACTGTGGTTTTGGGAAGGACCATCTCCATTGTAGACTTTGGCAGACCAGCATCATCTGCACCACCATAAGATTTCCACCATAAGCAAGTGGAACTGTGACGATTTTGAATGATTTGTAGCACATACCATGTGCTCTTCCCAAAGTTACCCCATGCTTTTCTTTTCCCTGGCAGGGGAATAGGTTTGTACCCCTGGAAATTTTAAAAGGAACAATCGAATGCCTCTTACATGGTGACAGATAATTGCACCATAGATCTATTTGTTTTTACAAATGGCTGTCTATAAAGCTAAAGTTCTCTTCCAATTCTGAAAAGAAAGTATAGAAAAACTGAAAGCCAACAAATAAAATTAGTTTAAAATAAAATTAATTTTCATATTTTAAATATTTAAATAGAATGTACAAAATTGAAAATAATGTTCATTTATTTTAAAATTATATTCAAATTTACTTCAGGTCCTGCTTTTAAACTTTTTAACATTTACTTTTTAATGCGTTTTGTATGAAGCAACAATTTAAAAAGTTTTCTATGTTTTGATGACTATTACAACTGCAGGTTTTATGTAGTTTATGCTTTCATAACAAACCTTCGAAGTAAATCTGTTGAGATTTTCAGAACCAAACACTATCTCATTATGTTTGCTGCAGTTGAAAACTTGTCTTTTGTGCTCCTGCTGGGGATATATGGAACTAATGCAGTGTGGCCGCTTGGTTTTCTGGCTGCCATTCCACTGAGTTTCATATTTTAGTAACACAGACTTGCCCTGTAAATGCTGAAATATCAAAGTTTTTTTAAAAATATAAATATGCACTTTAAAAAATATAAATTAGCACTGATTCCTTCTTACTCTAGCCATACTTCAGCCCTACATAATAAACAATCAAGAAGTCAGATGATGTGACTATAGATAAAATGAAACTTGAAAATTGTTTCTGAGGGCCCTAAATTCGAACAATTTCATCACTGGAGATTAAAAACTTCCATCATTTGGATAAATGAGAATGGGAAATGTCTACATGGAAGTGATGGGAAACAGAGTTGCTATTACAATGCAGAAGATATTGCTCCCTGGCCATGTATAATTGCCTATTTTAAGATTCCATCAAGTACATGTCTGGCTTGGGCATATTGTAGTGAAATGGCATCCAAAAGACACTGATAGTCCAAACCTTTTATGAAATCATGGTTCTTTGTCTGGTTTAGAAAAATTTGTTTCAGTGTCCATTTCTACTGCAGATGGGCTCAGTGCCTGGGCACCAAAATTGGAGGCAGTGGCTGCCACCCTGAACTGACTCTGGTCTCATTCTTCCCCCTAAGTCTGCACACTCAGTTCATGTGTGCTCATGAACATGACCTGCTCAGTGCATATTTTATTTGAAATGCTGTCACTGTAGAAAAAGAAAAAAGTGCCTTTTAAAGATTAATTGTGACAGCATGCTGTGTAATAGAACTGTTTTATTTGTGTCTTCAGGATGTTGACCTGAAAGGATGTCAGGAAGCTTTGGATGACTGCTGCCCTCATCGAGGAGATGATCAGCTGGAACTGCAGGAGGAGGAGGAGAAAGACATAAATCAAGTAAATGATGGGAAGAAGGGAAAACTGAAGAGGAAGTGAGGGAGAATATAGGACATATCACTGAGATAAATAGTAGTGAAAAGAAATGCAGTGAAATGTTTTGAAAGGAATAATTTATTTTCTCTTTTTATTTGAAGAGTCCCTTTCCAGGGCAGGAAAGGAATGATCACTTGAGACAATACTTTGTGAATTATGCCCTTGTACACCTTTTTGAAAACTGCCTACTCCCCTCAATCCTCCACTATTGTTTGTGTAGTTGAAATATTTTAAAGTTTACAGAAAACACTTGCAACTAACCGTTTTCCAATTTGGGTTTATTTTCTCTGTTGTGAAGTAAGGTTGTGGGTAAGGATTTTTTTTTTTGCCTACAAACACTAGCAACATGGATGCTAAATTATACTGCTCTCACATTTATGTAAAGCTTGATGCTCAGATGTAGAATTACATTTGGGACACTGGACTGTTCAGTTTTGTTCTCTCTGAGAGCGTCAATGAAAAGGGCTCTAAATTTTCTTCAGACCTTGTGGGAGCTGAAAACATCTGATCCAGGTGTCTTGCTAGCCTCTCTGTTTGCCACTCCCCTGAGAGCCTGGCTTTGAAAAGATACCTGATTTTTCTGTGCTGGCAGTGAGGTACGGCTTCAGAGGAGGAAAGCACAGTTCTGCTGTTGTGGGCAGAGTAGGGATGCTCAGGCCATGGAGCTGTTCTGCTCATTTCAGCAACGTGTCATCTCCCATCAGGATGAAGATTTGAGGGTGGGCTCAGCAGCAGTATTGCACTGTGTTCTGTTTCCTCTCAGACTTTGATTTTTATCTCCTTTTATGTAAAATAACTGTGCATTACAATGCATTTCTCTTTCGTTTGTCACAGAGCAACCGCCACCATGTAGATTCCCTTCTCTCCTTAGAGGGCTATTTGCAGCTTCTGTCATCGCAGGTGGAAAACATGCTAGAGGTAAATGAAAAACACAGGTATTGCCTGCAGATTGGAATACAGTCAGCAATCACTGGGTAATGACTGACTCTGTTTTGTCAAATAGCCCAGCCTACCCCACCCACTTGGGAGCATATTAGCAAATCAATGTGGTAAAACTTACCTGAAGATGCTAAAGATGCTACTGTCCACCTTTTACAGCAGCTCTCATTGGCTCTACTTGAAAAATTTCCCCAGCAACCTGTCTGGTATAAGAGCTGTGTTTTCATGGTGATCTGGTGTTCAGAGTTGGATGGAGCCACTGGACAACTTAATTAGTTCAACTAATAGTTGCCCTTCTGAAACCTAATGCCAACTTGTATTTATGCAGCAGCTCTTGGTGTGTCTCTCTAGAGAAACACTGAGTTATTATACAGTAGCAGCTATTGGGCATTTGTGGTGAAAGATTACAGTTGTCATAAATATTGGGTCAACTGCTTACAAGGTTACTACCCTCAAGAAGAACAGACCCATCTTCACTGCAAATCAGGACAGTCAGCATTAGCAGTAAACCCATTTTTTTTGTTTTTGGGGTTTTTTTTAATCCTGTGGCCCACTGATACTGCCTGTCTTCACAAAAAACAGTTGTTATATTAATTGAAGTCTCCCTCTTCTCCCACAGTTCATAGCTGCAACCACTGACTCCCTACATTCCTTTTATGCAATACTTCAAGGACATCTTACATACACTTCGCAAAATAGGATCCTCTTCCAGGGTCATTAGTGTTCTCCATCTAACTTCATGCTTATCTAGTTTTGGAAATCTCTAGGTTGGATAGTACCTTCTAGCCCATAAACTAGCCTCCTCTTCTGTTCAGCTCTGGAAATGGATTACACACTAACAAAATGTAAAAGTTCATCAGTTTAGTTCTCTCTGTTCTTCTCATCATTTGAAAGGAATTTGGCTGTAGCCTTTACACAGCTATAACAATACACAGTTGCATATTTTATTTAACGTTATCAATGCACTGCCATCTTGTGACAATCTATCTGTTGAATATGGATTGATTGTTTCTTCCAAGTACTACATGTTTACAGTGACTGGGATTTTTTAATAGCTAACTTGCTAAGAATCATTCTTTTCAAGGGATTAGTTTAAATCTGACCTCTGTCTCCCAGACTGCAGGTGGTCTAGTACAAGGTAACTCCCTAGGAGAAGTAAGGCAAGACCATCTTCTGTTACCTGAGCTCCCAATAAGCAGAATAGAGAACTTAAGATGTTCGGTCCTTATTGTACATCATGCCTTCCTTGAATGGCAATCAGAAAGTCCTTTCCTGAAACACAGTAAGGACACTCAGCCACGGAGGAATCCTATACACTTCCTACTTGATGTATTTACATTCTCAAGTACTTCATGTCCATCTATTTTATGACTACTCTGCTTGTCAGCAAGCACCTGATATAATCCTGGACAGTGGCTTTGTGCTTCTAAGACCCAGCAGCTATAATTCAGGTCCACAAAAGTTGGGCCTTAGTGCTACTGCAGCATTACCAGTCCAGTTTATTGTTTAGACATCAGAGCTGAGGGATCATATATCAACTTTGGTTTTGTAAAAACACCCTGAGTAGTAATTTACAGTCAAGGCATCCACAAAAGATGTGATTTGGTGGGGGATGTTACCTCCAAACTGATTAGTATAGGAGTTCAGTTGAATTTTAGATGCAATAGACCTCAATTAAGTGGAACTAAGCCAAATGTGGCACCTCACAGCCCCAAAAAGGTCATAAACTGTCAAATAAGTAGTGAGACTGCGATAGCACGATGTTAATGTTTCTTAGGAGTCTTCCACTCCTCCTTTACCATTGCTCTCACTGGTTAACTTCTGCAGATGAGCTATTTATCTTCTTTAAAAAGTTCATTTTCTAACAGGTTAGCACCTTGAACCAGCTCACCCCTGAATCATCAATAACACTACCAGGGAAGGGTCATGACCACTCCTCCCAGGAGGACCTTTTTCTTAGACCAGATCAGGCATAATACACAGGCCATAGTTTGTACACTTGGCCACAGTCCCATTTCTACCTCTCAACGCTCATCAGTCCCACACTGTCCTTTGCAAGTCCTTCTACCATTCCTTCAGTCACTTTTCTTCTGCACCCTTCCTGCTTCCTTTTGCCATATGCCAATACAGATTATGCTTTGTACAGATGGGAAACAGCATTCCGAATAGCTAGAAGGAGAGTTTAACACACAAAAATTTGGCTTTAATAGAATCAAATAGTGGAATGTTAAATTGATCATGTCTGTGTAGGTGAAGGATGTAGAAGCATTCATGTTATGAAAGATCCCATTTTCCCCCCCTTCATCTTTTAGGTGAACTTACTGGAAGATATACAACTTGCTACTTTGAACAGAGGTCAAGACCCATCATCCTCACACCACAGTATAAATGTGACCCAGGCACTTCACAACAGTTTCAGTCCTCCTGATGCCACGCTACCAAGAACAGACTACCCCACCCAATTAAATTCAAAACCAAGACACTTACAAAGGCAAGAGTTTTTTCCGCAGTCAAGCTCTGATATCACAAATCCAGAATCACTATTTCATGGGTCAAATTTGACAGGGCTGTTTTCAGCTGCTGACCTTAGAAATTTAACAGCCCGTGATGATAATTTTGATGAAATTAAACTCATGTCTTTGGCTTTGGAGGAAGGCATTAGTCCTATAGAAGTATCTCAGATCTTTGAAGAGCCTGGCTCAGATTCAGGACTATTTTTGAATTCAAGTCACAGCACCACCTCTTACTCAATCTGCTGTGAAGATGCTGTTGGGTACAGCAGTGGTGTTAAATCTGCTCCTTCACATGGCTTCGGAGTTGTTGGTGGCCACTGCCAAGAAAACGCTAAACACAGCCATGTGGAACATCCAGGTGATGCAGAGTGTTCTGCAGAAGCCATGCTTCAGCAGTTTCTTCATAATCACACTTACAATCAGCTGCCAAGTCAAGCAGCATCCACTCCAGAGCATCATCAACAGATGTGGATGAAGAAATCAAACGAAGTAAAGGATAGGTGCCATAATTCTACTGCTACAAACAGGAGCAGAGATGAATGTCGGGCAAAAGCTCTGAGAATACCATTTTCAGTTGATGAAATTGTGAGCATGTCCGTCGACTCCTTCAACACCGTGCTAGCAAAGAACCAGCTGACACAAACTCAGGTATCCCTTCTACGTGACATCAGACGAAGAGGAAAAAACAAGGTAGCAGCCCAAAAATGTCGTAAACGCAAACTGAATGCAATCCTTAACTTGGAAGAAGATGTGTGTAATCTCCAAACACAAAGGGAGAGTCTTAAAAAGGAGCACTCCCAGTGTAGCAAATCAATCAACCAGATAAAGCAAAAATTAAACAACTTGTACCGTGACATTTTCAGTAGACTGAGGGATGACCAGGGTAGACCTGTTAACCCATGCCAGTACGTCATTCATTGCAGTAGCAATGGTAGTGTTTTCATAATACCCAAGCACTTGGCCAAATCTGAACAGAAACAAGATAACAGAAAAGAGCAGAAACAAAAATAAGATGGCTGAAGATCACCTAAATCACCCTCATTTTGCCTGAAAGGATGGTAAGAATACTTGCGTGAAGACTAAAGGGCAGTGATTACAGCAGTTCAAAGAGGAACTACATTCAAGGAGAAACACTCTTATGTTCAAGGGTCTGCCAAACCCAACCAGCTGTGATCTGTCAGAAAGTCTGTGAGCTGAGGCTTCTGAATGAGGAAATCTGTTTAGTTTCAGTTAGAATTAAAGAAGTTAGACCATCAGTGTAGTGTAGCTTTATAGAACTATGTTAAAACTACAAATTTGGTTACTGGTAATGGGGGCAGAGGAGCAAACATCAGTGAGGAATAAAAGCCAACTTTAGATCAATATTACACATGCAAGAAAAATGTTTTAGTCTTGAGTATTTGACTCTTCATACAGAAAATGACCTTATTTTATCCTCTATCACAGAAAGAAAAATTGTAGTTCTAGTGCATCTTCAACTTAAATTCACTGTAGATTTAGTCTCAAGAGATAACTGCATGCTTTGCATTTATTCAGAACAGCTCTGCTTTTCATAGTTTTCCTTTGAGGAGAGCAGCCCAGGAGGCTACTGCCTATTTCCTCACTACTTTCACCATCATAACTCCAAGCAAAAAGAATCTACCACTTAATTTTACAACTCAGTCAATCTGCAAATAGATTCTGAAAGATAGTGTCTGATTCAATATTGTCTTACCTTCATCCTCTGCCACTGAATCATTCTCAGCTTTCTTCCATGAAAATGACCCAATGGTGAATGAGTTCCTGTTCTGTTTCCTAGTGACCCTTACGTATTTACTTGTGTATCTTCCCTTTTCCTCCCATTTTGATACCTTCCTCAAGAAGTACTAGTTTTTCTCTTTGGCTTTTTTTAAACTACTTTTTAAATGTCTTTAATGTTCCAGATTTATTTTTTTTTAAGATATATTTTACCTAATCATTAAATTAAATTGAACCGAATTACTATTAATCTGTACTTTTGAGTATGAGGTTACACTCTGATAGTGCTGCAAATGAAGAGTTTTTGGGTTTGACATTTATTTGTGCTATTAAAAAGGAGAAATTTTATTCACTCACATACTTATTCACAACATCCTATCCTTTACTGTCTTACAGCCTGAAAAAGTCTGCAGAAGAGATGGCCTAAAAGGCCTGTAAGGAATGAAAAGGAAGGAATGTTGAGGTATATTATTATGCAAATAACTACTATTAACATCTGGATTATTAACTACTGTTAACATCTAGATAGCAACAAATACTTTTTATTCATTTTATAACTAAAACAGATAAAACTGGTATTAAAAAAGTTCTCATTGGTCATGACATGATGACAATAGAGCAAATCTACATTCAGGTATGTTAAAAAAATCTCTTGGCCCAAACACGTAAGAACTACACAGACAAGCAATACAAGCTTACATGCTAAATTGTACCTTTTGAAGAAACAAACTGCTACTAGCATGTAAATCACACTGGTTGCTTGCACTTATGTGTAACAAAACTGATAGTTATCAAGTGGCATTTTCTAAAAAAGGGAGCACTAAGACAATGCCAAGTGCACTGAATTGTCAGTAATGAAATCAGCCTGTTTGAACAATTTGCTCAGCATTTTCTACTAAAAGATTTCTTCAAATAAATGTGTGCATCTGTTCTTTATTGGTTGCACCACAGCCTCAAATTGATATGTGTAAATTCATAGCAGAAAGTCTCACTAGTGAAGCCATGAAATTTCTTGCTATTGGTTAAGCATCAGTGTGAGACACATCTCTCCTTACTTTGCATTCACATGGGATTTGTCTACTAGCTAGATCATAAACTTCAGCCAAAACATGCAAAAGGTATCAGACACACATGAATTGTGAACTTTATTTCTAGTTGCAGAGGAAAAAAAGAAGTACATATTCAAGTCAGCATAATCATAATCCCTTAATTAAATGGCATAATAAACATTTTAAAACGCATGCACTTATCCTTTGCCAGGACCAGGTCTTTAAACCTACTTCATTGCCCAGGTGCATAAATTCTGATAGATACTAGATTAGGCTCACAACTGAGAAATCCAGAAAGCCAAGTACTTCTGCTTTAGGGCCTCACACAGGGCAGGGGTGGGGGGCAGGGTGGTAAGTAAAAAAAAGCCATAAACCTTTTGGTGCTCACTCCTCCAGCAGCAGTGGCAAGTGAGCTTTCTGGATTTTTGTAAAGGCAGCTGCTAATAGAGTATGGCATACACCCAGCTGAGGAACCATGGTTAAATTCTGGCACGTGCCAAAAATAAAGCATGCTGTAACCTGTTCAGAACACAATCCTAATGGAAAGCAGCTTACTCCAACTGATCCATTTAAGTAAAGACATCAGCCCCCCCATTCCATTCCCTCTAAATTTGCAGATTGTAAACGATTGTGAACTGCCCTCAGCTAATGCAACTGTCATTATTGTTCAGTAACTGTATTCCTTTAACAAGCTGATGTATGAACCCCAATTTCTCAGAACCCAACAAGCAATTCTACCCCTAAAGCACCTCTTAGGTGCAATATTAATTTTGGGTGGACTGCAACAGTACTGATGATACGAAGCGTTAGGTCTGGATGCACATTTTTCCAAACCATCACCTGCCCACAGGACTAAACTGTAGGTATAATACAGACCAATATTCTTAGTTGGAGCAGACTCATTAAATTTCACCTAAAAACTGAAGTGTCTTCCCTTTCTGCAACTAGCCTGTATTTAAAGAAAAATACCAAACACACATACACAAACACCAAAAAAAAAAAAAAAAAAACCCAAAACAAAACAAAAAATCCACACAAGACAAAAATCCCCGAACAGTGCCTAGTCTTGGCAATGCCTTAGGTCCACATCCTTAAACGCGTGCAGTTAGGCTTGACGGACTGCAGCTTTTAATTCAGCTCATGTACTGTCCTTAGTGTATATTTGCAACCTCTATGCAAAAATGGAGACACTGTAGAGTTGAGCTTTTCAGCTTAACAGGACTGATCAAAGTTGTTACTGAAAGGGCTGTAAAATGTGGGTAGCACCTGACTGAAGTCTGTCTTGGCTCCATTACTGACAGATGACAATTTTCACAAAATCAAAATCCCATGTACAAACCAGGAACTTTATTGTGTAGTAATACATTATGTAGTATCAAACCTACACTGGTGCCATGAGACAAAGCCATTACAGCTGCATCCAACCTTACTACTATGTTGAAATAGAAATTTTTAAAACGTAGCTAGAAAACCACAAAGCTGATGATCGTAAACACAAAGCAGGAGTGTTCATTAGAATACTGTTCCCATGGCAAAGCTACTAAGTAGTCTGTTACACTTCAGCGGTAAACTGCATTTTTGTTATGACAGTAAGAGGTTATTGGCAAGAGATTAGGAAAAGTCAGATTAAGTATAAAGGAAGACCGGTGGGTGGTGGGGTCATGACCACACACATACTACCTTCCCATTACTGATGCAGCATGCACTGTGGAGCATTACCTGCTGGCTGTTCTCAGATCCACACCTGTTCTGGAGAAAGATCCAGTAGAAACAAATGCGAGCGGAGCACTTTATCAGACCGCAACACCCACAGCAGTTTTCGACATGTAAGGCTGAACACTCCCATAGAGGCATGTTGAAAACAAGCCTTCCCAGGACAGACAGAGCACTCTGCTGAAACACTACTGACACTGCGAATGACCACTACAGCACTGCACTGAAGTGCAGCTTTAAATTTCTGTTTTAGGTTTTATTCATTTTATTATGTTTGCTTTTTACAATGCCAGATTTTATAAGCTAACGCCACTGTTCCTGCTCAAGAGCTTACAATCTAGTTTTAGATGGGGGAAGCAGAACAAATTTCAATGAGGAAATAAAGGACAAAGCGTTGACTACCAACTTCTCAATCTTTGTCCCAACGCACATTTGTTCATTCTCTAGGTAGTAGTTCTAACAAGAAGCTTGAGGACAGAGATGGCAGAGGCCTATAAATGAGGCAACAGGACACTCAACACCAGGCTGTAGTGAAAAACTATTTATTAAGTAAACCAAATAAAGATGGCAGATGTAACCGTGTGAAGTCTCATTAGTGTAGTGTACTTCTTTAAGTACTGCAACTTGACACTTGCTGCACAGTTCCTAGAACCCCCTGAAGTCCATCAGCCACCCATTTTCATACAAGAATGCCCCAAAACAAGCCAAATCAGAAGGGGGAACAGTGTGGTAACAGCAATTTTCTAGGACTTGCCCCGTCACCGTTTCTCATACAGTGAAGCGGCATTGGAGGTCACACAAGCTAGTTTGTAACTATGAGGTCCCCAAACACTGTTGACCTAATATGTTCATAGCACTCTGTCAGGCAAGTCACACAGCTATTTATACACTGTTAATTTTACTGCTGATAAACAAACCAGTTCTTGCTCCATTAATTGGAGTAACTCCTGACAACACTGAAATGTCTGTGCAACATAAACCGAAAGTAGCTGCAAAGCAAGGACACGACTGTTAAAACGGACAGTACTTCTGGCAAAATGGATCATTATTACCCAGGCAAACCCTTCCATTTAACACTCCTATGCTTTCCTAGATATGCTGAATGGTATGGCTGAATAAACATGAAGAGAACAGCCATCTCCCTTAGGCAGAAAAGAAGTAACAGCACTACCATGGAGTTTCACTTGCATCACCCACTCTGCTTCGAAAACAAACTGAAACACTAAACCGATAGGGAATGTACAATCCCAGTATGTTCCCAGCAAATTATCCTCTACCACAGATGAGATCAAGCTGCCAAAACAAACTCAGCTGACAACTGCTTGAAAATTCAGATCCATTCCTGGGGCTTGTGCTTTCTTCCCCAGAAACTGTAAGATTTCATCAACAAGATACCATGTACATTCATCATAAAACTAAAAGGATGCAGTCTTCTTTCCCACACATAACAAAGTTCAAGTTCTGTTACAGTATTAAAAGCAGTTCTTCACATATTCCTAAATGCTTTTCAGCACCTGCAGCACAACCTAAGTTAATAGAATTCAACTTTCATTGAAATTAACGAAGTCTGAGTGGCCAGAATCCTACTACTGACCTCTTTTCACCATCACTTTATAAATTCAAGTCACTCTATTTTTGGGTGTTCTTTGGCTCTCATACCAGTTATCAACAAGTTATGTTTTTCCTTCTTCCCTCAGTTTGCTGCACGAAGTGTTTGCTGGGGCAAAGCTGGACCTAGTACTGACAACCCGATCCTCAGCTGTTAGTACTTGGAAACACACTGTAATGTTATGCTTACTTTGAAAACAAAGTCTGTAATGACAAAACCCAACTTGCTAAAAATTAAGAGTACATTGTCTACAAATTGATGACCAGTAATTGACCACACAATGCTGTTTTTATTTGAAGTTGCTAACTTGCAGTATCAGGTTGACTCAAAACTGTGACTTCTCTCACCAAATTCACTGGTGAACATTGTGACTGTCACTTGCCTTAAGAACATACCAAGAGAAAAGTGATGAGTAAGATCAACAGTAAGACATCAGGAAATCTAAATACACCATGTTTTCAAGACTTCAAATATCTGGTAACTTCATTCTCGCACAGCGCTTGCACAGTGCCCCTATACACTCCCTTCCCCCCACTGTCAACAGATCAAAATGAGAACATCCTCATTATGGAAAATACACTTAATTCAAGCAAATTTTAAACTTTGTTGCAAAACCACTGAAAGAGTATCTCAAACAGGAAAATAATTAGTGCCCTTTGAAGTGGTTTTGTTTGGTTTTTTTAAATGGCATGTGAATGTGAACTTGGCAACTGTAAAGAAAAAACTTCCATCAACTACATCTAAGTTATAGGAAAGAAGACAAATTCCTTATGATCTGGTCATTCTGCTGGAAAGAAGAAAGTAAAGCAGATTTGTGCGTCTTCATTTTCTGCTTCCATTGCAGCCCGCCGGTTACCTATACAAATATTTCAAAGTTCAACTTAAGGAACAGAAAAAAATTGTATGTGAATCCTTAAACAGTACTATAAAGGTTAAAGACATGATGATTCTGCCAAAGCATACACATTTCAGGTTTCAAATAAACCATGTATGAAGGTAAGTGGTTAAAACAGTATAACCTCAAGATACCATCCCTTAAATACACTCCCAGCTGAAGCTCTCCCAAGCTCACACTTGGTGTTTGATTTAGTGTTTTTGTTTTGTTTCGGATTGTTTTGGCATTTTTTTCCACCCCCAGATGCACCTATCAGTAATACAGTTTTGTACAAGCAGGAACTCTACATTCCAGTCAGTCTGTCCTTCTTCGTACTAAAAGCTCTTTACAGGTGAAAAGGATAAAGCTCTTGTCCTATCGCAATCTGACAAACTGACTTAGGTCATTAGTTTCGTTAACAGGAAAAGTACGAGATAATGTAAAACACAGCCAAAAAAAAGCTATTTTTAAGCACTTGTGTCCAACAGCAAAAACATCAGCACTTTAAATTTGTAGTACTGTTTCTCCCAACAGAGAACAGATGCCTACAGTCAGAGAAACAAGTTCAGTGAACACACTTGTAAAACTGATTTTGTTTTAAATTCACCTCAAAATGGAATGTTTCAAATCATCAAAGGGTCTAAACATAAACATTATTTAATGTTAGATACACACTAAGTTTTTATTAAGCATTACACTAGAACTACTTTGGTATAAAAATACTTTATTTTAAAGCTATGAAAGTTATAAATATATGTAGTTAAACTTTCTACTCACAGAATGTTTGCTATTTTAACATTAGTGATTTGTTTCTCCTAATGAATCTGAATTTTATTCGAAAGGTTTACAAGACATTATTACTATAATTTTAAAAACCCATCATTACAGGGAGCTGTACTAATTGTGATGTTTTATCAGTATTCATTTAACCTCTAGATTTTTAATGAAGGCAGCAAAAACAACTATTTTCTGATGATACAGAATTTCTTATTTCTTGAAGCGTTTCTGTGGTTGACCACTTCTTCATTAGTTACCTGCAGCATGGCACCTTCCTGCCAAAGAAAAAAAAAGTGTATCTGAAGATGTTTATCACATATGTCTAAACCAAATTACCAATAGGGGAACTTCAGCCATTTTTAAAAAAAAAAGTATAAGCAGTTCACTGGTGTGTCTAACACAAAAGGAACAGGACTTTTGTTAGCTGAGTCCACGTTCTTCAGTGGTTAGCCTTTTAAAGGCAATGAACTTTGAAATTAGGGCATTTTTGGTTGCCTTTTTTTTTGGTACGTTTTGTTGATTTTTATTTAAAAACCGAATCTAGTAGAGTATGCCACCCTTACTCTGAACAACTCATTCATTACTTGATAAATTTCCATTAATTTGAGGTGCAAACATTCAACGCAGTGAGAGTAAGGCTGACTAAATTTGGCACTAAGGTTTGTTAGCTGCAAGAACTATAAAAAATGGTGGAAACCTCAACATTCTAGCCAAATTCCAATTTACATAAATACATTGTACACTTATGAAATACCACCTGCAGTTTCATTTGAAGTTTTCACTTTCCCTCCTAAAGAACTGCTTATGCAGTTGTTAAAAGAATGGACGACACATTCCTTCACAGAGGCAGATGTATTCTGTGGTGCAATTTTTCCTTACACGTAAACAGTCTACAGTTACTTGGGAACCTTCAGGATGAAATGTGTTATATAAAATAGATTACAGCAGACAAGACACATAACAACATAGTTCATTTTCAACAGCACAGAACTACCTTCATTGCATTACCTTGCAACCACCATAATGCATAGACTCCCAAGAAAAAAGAAAATGTTGCAGGATGCAAAAATAAAGTTGTACGATTTAATTAACTTGTGACCTACCATTTTAACTACCAACACCAGGGATGGAACCCTTGCAAAGCTTTACTAATGGACACTTGCAGGTCTCATTTGTTCAACTGTAGCAGTGTACAGTGGCAGCAGTCTATGCTTGTCCAGGGTTCATATCATAGCTAGATTCCAGTAGGAAAAAAATATGTTAAGTAGCTGAAATTAACAATTTTTTTTGTAAAAAGATTTAATAATACAAGGAAACAGGATTCACAAATTTCTTTTCAATTTGTAGTTGTTAACTCAATTCATTGCTATGTTAAACTACGTAACAATAATCACTATACTGAAAGAATACTGTCATACATTATTAGTTTCTTGGTTTTGAAACATTAAGAAAGGAAAAGTAAATAAGATCTTACCTAAAGAAGTTTAACTGAAGCTTAGAACTATTTTGCTCTACACCCTCAGCCTTCGATGCCATCCTTATAAACAATCTACCGTAGTTAAAGCTTTGCAGAAAAACAGCACAGCTTTTTAAGACTGGCTGAACTTTTAGTGACGTTTTCAAGAGTTCTCTTGTACTAGACCTGCGTCCCTGGAAGAGTACCTTGCTGGGGGTATTTCCTTTCCTTGCCATTGAAGAAGCAGCATCTAAAAAATCTAAAAAGGTGTTTCTCCTTGCAGAGATACCCCTTAAGTTACCTAGATATTTTAAACCTGGTAATTTACAGACAACATACTTTTTCTCACCAGCATTAAATTTTACACGTACAACAATAGCTTTGTATTATTTGTGGGACCTTATACTACCCACTCCTTGCCTTATTTTACAGTATTAAAAAAAAATCTAAAATTACACAATATTTCCTTTAGAATTATTTTATTAAAATCATAAATGTACAACAGCTTCTTAACTCTACACACGCACTTAAATTTTTAAAAGGAAAACGTTATGTCTTATTACACCATGATCCTGGCTAAAAGCTTTTCAAAACTTTGAGAAAAATCTTAAAAAAGGTTTCACATGTCACCTGAAACTTACAAATTTAACATTATCAAAGGAATGCTTCTACACTTACAAAGACCACTAGAAAGAAACAACAATTAAAAAGCTAAGAAACTGTCTCAAAGGCATTTTTACAATCCTTCCTCCACAGTAAGGTAATGTTATTAAATAATCCAAATCCATTCACAAAATGGCTCTCTGCATCTGCTCTGGTGTCTTCTGCCATATCACTGCATATTTATGCATGACTGAGATAAGTGTTTCCTTAACATTGTTATTTCGATAACCTGAAGCTGTTCTGTTACCTCTGGGCTCTCATCCTCTCCTATTTATACAGTGAAGCCTGTTTCAACAGAAGTAAAGAGTAAAAAAATAGGTTATGAAATTATTCATCTAACCATTTTTTAAAGGAAAGATAATATCCTAAAAAGCTTTTAGCTCCTGCAGCTACTCTCAAAAATCACTGCAATTTTAACATTAATAAACATACTTACCCATGGCATGCTTGAAGAAACTCAGTAACGGCTCCTCCCTCCATATCCACCACTTCCTCCACTGCCCCCTGGACCATAGTTTCCTGCAGTTGCAAAATAAAAAACAGAACAGTCCCATCAGTACACTTTTTTAACCTAGGAATGCTTTTAACTGAAGCAATCAATTGAAGCTTGACTGGATGAAGAGTAGTTATCTGCTTTACATCCAGCAGCAGCATAGACAAGAAAGACTTCTAACATTTCACAGTCTTACACTAAACAACCTCCAAAGACTGCCACAGGAAGCCACAACATGCTGAAATCTTAGAAGATTCAACAGTGTCACAGGTAATTTGATGCACTGTGCTGTCCTGAGCCTGTGAGTGCTGACTTCGTTTGCATGCTAAACCTTACAAGAAAGGGGTTCATGTTTCAGTTTCCATTTCATGAGCTTTATATTCCACATTAAATAACATTTAGATGACAAAAAGCAGGAAGCATCAGAAAAAAATGGCACGAGAAAAAAAGAAATCCCAGCAAATACACTGGAGATTAAGTCATTAGACTCTCCACAGTGAACTGACAGTAAAGAATATGAAACAAAATCTTTGAACTCAAAACTGCAAAACATTGTGGGTAAGATAGTGTATTTTATCTGTTCAAAAATCTTAAAAATTATTTTCCCTGAGACAAGCTTTACAGTCCCAAGATGAAAAACTGAAACCAATTTGCAGAAAGAACAGAAGCACTGCAGTCCATCTATTGAAAAAATTATCCAGTTTCTACATATCCATCTCGGAGTCATATAGGATGGCCTGGGTTGGAAAGAACCTTTTAAGGTCATCTAGTCCCACCTCCTCGGCCATGGGCAGAGGAGTCTTCCATTAGATCAGGATGATCAAAACCCCATTCAACCCTGCCTTGAACACTGCCAGGGATGAGGCACTCGCACCACCGCCGAGCAACCTGCTCCAGTAACTCACCACCCTCACCATAAAGTTTTTTCCTAATATCTAATCCCTCTTTTTAGTTCAAACCAGTTACCCCATGTCTTATCTTCTATTTCCCCAAAGGACTAGAAGCCCACCCACTCCGGCTACAAGGAAAGTCAGGACATATGCAATACCTCCACCATATGGTCCCCCCATGTTCCTGCTGCCACCAAAATTTCCACTCTTCATCGGACCATAATTTGAAGGTTGTTGGTTGTAGTTTCCAAAATCATTATAGTTTCCACTTCCGTAATTGCCTGTATTATCAACACAAAATTGTAAAAATACCTAGATGAGCTAAAATGGATACAACACTCTAAGTTACCTCATTATAAAAATTTTAAATAAAATATAAAATCACACAGGTATTCGACCAGTGCATGCAACAAACAATGTCTTCGTTCTATTTCATACTACTTAAAAACCAACAGCTTCCTTAGGCAACATTTTAAACACACACACACACACACACACACACACACACACACACCCACCCACCCCAGTTTCAAATGACGTGCAGTAATTTATAACTGAAATGCTTGGACGTTTTAAGCCTAAATGTTACCTCCTCCATAGTTGTCATAACCACCTCCATAGCCCCCACCCTGGTTGCCATATCCAGGTCCTCCTCCACCATATCCTCCTCTTCCTCCTCCGTAACCAGGACTGCCACCGAAGTTGCCACCTGTGACAACAAAATCCTTTTAAATGAACTTTTCAATGTAGAAGGCATTCAAATTAAACACAAAGGGTATTCTTCCTGTTTAGAAGACCAAAGGAGAAGGAAAAGGTAGTTTTGCTAAGTAATTTCTATGAACAGTACTTTTAAAAGCATATACCAACTCCCTCCCTAACTGAACTGTGACCAAACCCCACCATTCAGACTACCTGAAGACCTCAACCAAAAGGCTTAATTAAAATCTTTGTTTTTCAGGAAATTTAAGACACACTCCTAAAGAAAAGAAAAGAATGGCTGTCCAAGAAATAACCACACAATTTGCCATACAGAACTTTAACATAAGCCAACAACCACGTACACTTCTTACAGCCAACAAAGTGGCTCAGGTAATTAATATAATTTTTATACAAATACTAAATAAATATAGTAGTGTTTCTTAATGAGAGAAAAGTAAATCACCACCACAACAGCAAACTAACCTCCAGGTCCTCCACCATATCCGTTATATCCATCACCAAATCCACGGCCACTTCCATATCCATCTGTTGGGAGAAAAAACCCCAAAGGACTTCAATTTACCTGTAGTGAACTAGTTGAATTCTCAAACCCTTATGACCTTAAGAATCAAATCTCATAAATTATCAATTAAGCACATGTACAATTAACTTCAGAGAAACAGGAGTGAAACATCCAATCATCAGTCTACATGTTTTCTTTTCTTGCATTTGTATGGTATCCAGTTTTAAACGTCCAGGTAAGTGCTGCACAAAATCAGGGAAATCTTTGACCTTCTTAGCAAATAATTAAGTTTAGGTTACTCTTGGCTTTCAATAAAAACTTTAAAAAACCCCAAGCAAACAAACTATCAAAAAACAAAGCAAAAACAAACAAACGAAAGCACACCCAAAAAAAAAAAAAAAAAAAAAACAAAAAAAAAACCCAACCAAAAAAAACCAACCAAAACAAACAAAAAACCCAAACACAAACCAAACAAAAAACAAACAAAAAAACCCCACCAAAACACAACTTTATTTGCAAATTGCTTTACCCAAAAATTCTCACAACTGCTACAGCTGCATTTAAATTAAGCAGCACAACAGCTTACAAAGTTACCCAGAACCAGAAAGACAGCATTAATAAAGCTAAAAAAAGTAAGTTCTACAAACATGCCTGTCTTACCAGCTCCCCCTCTGAAATTGCTGCCAGGTCCTGGACCAAAGTTGCCACCACCTCCACGAGCATCACCAAAACCGAAGTTCCCTGTAATAGTTTAACATTTATCAGTAGTGAGATAGTGTAAAGTTAACACAAAAACCAACCACAAACCATTAACCATTACTTGTACATACCTCCTCTCCCACTCCTAGAATTTTGAACCTCCTGCATTTCCTGTCTAGAGAGAGCTTTCCTTACTTCTGCATTATGGCCATTGATGGTGTGGTACTTCTGCACTGTAACCATATCAAAATAAGAGGCTATCAGCATTTAACTGGCAACAAGTCAGAGTATCAGACTTTCACTCCATATACACTCTGAGTCACATAAAAGAACACAAAATACCATATGATTTTTAAACAAAGATGACAACACTTATTTGTAATACATGTTCCCACACAATTAAGCAGAGCTATGATGTAGCAAATCAGGCCAACAATTAATCCCATTATTTGTTGAGTATAGCTTTACACAATCACCGAGGCTGCAAGGATCAACACTACCAAAGGGAAGAGTGAAATTACTTACATACAATTTTATCCACAGGATCATGGTCATCAAATGTAACAAATCCAAACCCTCTCTTTTTACCAGACTGTCTGTCAGTAATGATTTCAATAGTGTCTATTTTTCCATATTCCTCAAAGTAGTCACGAAGGTGGTGCTCTTCAGTATCCTCTTTAATACCACCAACAAACAGTTTTTTCACAGTAACATGAGCACCAGGTTTTCCAGATTCCTGTTAAAATAACTCCTTAAATTAGCACAAAGAAGAACAATTTCACAAAACACTATTTCACCAAGATTTCAGGCATAGAATTCAGATAAACTAGGACTTTTCAAGCACTGAGGTACAGCCCTCTTGTAAGGCATGACCTTGCAAGCTTGTTTCTGGGAGGGAAGTAACACAGGGTTACTTGGAGGGTTTTCCTCCCCCCTTTACATCAAAGCCTTAAAAGCACTGAAAAAGATATAGAACTGCGAGTATTTAATAACTTCAGGTAGAGCATGACTTTTATAATTATTTAAACAAAGATGCATCAGCTTCTTCTGCCCAATTCCCCAACAGCAGTGAACCCACATTCCACTTGTATCAAGGTCTTCCAACCTCAGCTACTTCACAACTATGCATTTTAATCCCTTTAAACAGTATGCACATACGGTGCTGTAATTACCTTTTTCCAAATGCTTACCAACCCTGCATATTCTGCAGAGAATGGAAAGAAAACTGGGATAGTTAACAGTGATTACAGTTTCCATTTCTCTGTACCTTTGGGGCAGGTTCATTCAATTCCTGTTCTTCAGTCCAGATGTATTAGAATACCGTAGTCCAACCTTAAACTTGTAAACCTTCTCAGAGCTCCCATGTGGTGAATAGAACTTGCCTTATAATCCATACTTGCTCCTCAAGTACCTCTGTGCCACAGTAACCTGGCTTAAAGGTTGACTGTGTTCCTGTACACACATCATTAAATTTGTACCCTGAACTTAAAATCAAGTATGCCTGCGGCTAAAACCAGCACAGTCCACAGATAATTCTGTACATCACCACTGGGAAAGAAGTTTCCCCATTATATTCTCTATTTTTATGTACCTTTCAGAAATACCCCAAAATGTCTTGGAATAATCAGTAAAACTGTCAGGAGTTTATTCATTTGAGGCTTAGTAATGATAACCATTCCAGAGAAGAGTTTCTTTGGAATTTCATAATTACAGGCATTCAGCATGTTTTCTATAGCACTATTTTCAGACCCCAGATGTGTCCCGGCAGACACAATTCCACAACCAGATTAACTTAATAATTACCTGTAATAACAAACATGTATGTAAGAGACCAAAAGTGTGTGAAATAGTGCCCCAGCTATGAGCTTTTAACTAGAGAATTTAAACCCAGGCAATTTCAAGCAAGAAGAAAGCCTGTCTGACCGAAACAGGTATTTTCAAAGCACGACAAGTATCTGCTTTCAAAGCCACACTTACCTCTCTAGCCACAGCTCTCTTAGGCTCAACCACCCTTCCATCAATTGTGTGAGGTCTTGCAGCCATAGCTGCATCAACTTCAGCCATGGAAGAGAATGTTACAAAACCAAACCCCCTTGATCTTTTGCTTGCAGGATCCCTCATTACCTAAAACCAATAAACACATTTAAACCATTTATACCTGTCTCATATTAAGCTTTTCTGCCAACAGTATCTGGAGAAAGTGTGTAAGCCTAATTTACATTTTCCTTCATTTGATTTCATTTTCACAATTATAGTAAAGTAGCAGACTCTAATGATTTACTACATGAATGGCACTGCTTGGTATCAAAGAAATTCAAACCACTCTTGCCGTCCAAGACTCAGTTAACTCAGAGTCTTGAGTTATGCTCCTAGATCAGTGAGATGCATTTATACTGGTGTTCGTTTTCGAGAAGAAAATCATACACAATTTCTTTTAAGCTTCATGAAGGCCACAGACTTTAAATCTGTTATGAAATACGTATTTACTACTCCCAGGACAAATTCATCAGAGAACTTCTACCAGAACCACCATCCCTGTCGGTATTTAAAAGACACGTATGGATTTTATGCTTAAGGACATGGTTTAGTGATGAACTTGTCAGTGCTGGGTTAACAGCTGATGACCTAAACGGCTTCTTCCAACCTAAATGACTCTATGAAAATATCACAGAGAAAGACATCCTTTTCCAGCTTTTTGCCAAACATTACCAACCACCCAGACGTAACAGTGCTCTGTGTAAACACTTCCTAATGCACTTCAGCCAATGACACCAAAGTTGAACTGCTGAAATCAGAGATAAACTGGAAGAACTTTACAGAAAATAGATTGTGAATGCTCCATAACTCTATCAAGTTTGCAAGAGTAAAATGTATGCATTGCTACAATGGACTGAACTGTACATAAACCAACCAACTGTACAATTAAAATCTCATATTGCATCTTCTCTAAGCTATCCAGAAAACAAACTCCCCATTAAAAATTCCAGCACATTCCATGTCATTGCTGTGTATTAGTATGCTAAACTTACCACACAGTCTGTAAGCTTTCCCCATTGCTCATAGTAACTCCTTAAGCTTTCTTCTGTGGTTTCAAAGCTCAAGCCGCCAATAAACAGTTTGCGGAACTGCTCCTTTTCCCTCTGCCACAGAAAAAAAGATTACATTAAGATAATTTAAAATACCTCTTCTGCATCAGCAAATTAGACACTAACCAAGATTTTCACAAGTGTCAAAAACTTTTAGTAAGACTTACTTTCAAAATGAGGCCTGGCTCTTCTAAATGTTCTACTCCTACTAAAGAAATTAAGCAATTCTACAGGTCCACTTTTACAATACTGATTTTATTTCAGTCCTTATTCCTGTCTCTCCCTCTAGATATCAAGAGCAAGGGACCACACTGGAAGACTTCCATAATATACCTCTCAAAGACCCATATGAGATGCTTTTTAAATAAAAGGAAAATGAGAACTTTGGGGGTTGCTTTTATTACAGGAAATATTAATTAATTCATACTGTGATTCTATCCCAAGTGACATTCATTTTTAAAAACCATTCTGGCTTAAATTGTTTTACATGAACACTACCATACTATTCATCCAAGGCATTAAAAATAAAAATAAATTAAGTACATCTAAAGATGTTCTAAAACAGGTTAAGTATTCATATTTTCTCTGTAATTACTGAAACAAATCAAAGTCAAGCACCTGTAAAATTAATCTGGGATCCCACACCACTGGAAATACCAACAAACCTATCCACCCCCAATAGGAGCAGTATTAAAATAACTCCCTTTTAAAACAGAAATGTGAATTATACACATTTGTATCCATTAATATAAATAATGCTTTCAGTAAGACTTTATTTCCTTGCAGTGGAATTATCACTGCACTCATTCAAGCAGAGATCTCTTTTGCAATGACAAGTGCATCATAAAAAACCCCAAACCCACCCCACAAAACAGGACCAATAACAGGGTATTGCAGATACTATCTTGTATTTAGTGGTAAACTAAAGCAGAAAGGATAACCTTCCAACCTCTGCTAGTTCAAAATACTTTTATAGTAACTTTTTATACAAAGCAGGCTTTTTAATGGCCATTGAAATTTCATCCCAAACAATTTAAAAAATGCACTAAAAAGTAGTCCTCTTTCACAAATTTATTATTTCAAAACGTTGTTTTGAAGAGAACTGTCCTGCTAGGGACAAGAGAACACAAACCAAACCACTTCAGCTTTATACTGTTAACTAACTTTAAAAACTAGGAAAATCTGCTTGCGTGTTTGACTGTGTGTTTTCTTTAGTGTGGTGGCTGTTTTTTAAACAACTCAAACATTGCACCAGTAGCTGTAATTGACAAACACAACATGATTAATTCTTGCAACTCTTGGGCATTAACATAAATTTTAAAAGAAAACTACAAGACCAGCGAGACTAAGAAAACAAGCAAAATATTTCAGTGCACATATACTTTTAAAAATATATTAAGCCAATTTGCATGTAGCCCAATGTGTTCTGAGGTTGTCCAAGGCAGGTCTGGATCTAGATGCATATAACAGGAAGACACTTACTGTAGGCAGTAACAAACCAGGTTTTTTTTCAAAAAAAAACACCTCCATATTACCAGCTTGACATACTGCAGTCTAACAAGGCTGTCAACTTTCTCCCTCCCTCCTTCCCTCCCCGCAAAATACATCCTGTATTTGAGACTGATCAGTTCCAATTTTTCTTGAAAACACTTGGAATCTGTTGTTGGATCTAGTCTTTTTTCTTCTAGGAACACAGAGAAAGCTAGTACTGTCTCCTCCTTGTACAGACAGGCAAAATGAGACACGTGTTTAAAAGCAGCAGACACGTGTTTTAAGTAATTTCGTTTCACCTCATTGCATGCAAGGAATAAACAAAAGAACACTGCATACCAGATTAGGACTAAAAAAATCATATGGTCATCATATGTTATACTATTATTCATTAATTCTGAGCAAGCCGGCAAAGAAAAAGTTTTAAGCAACAATACTGCCAAAAAAAAATCCTCCCTTCAGTTCTGCTACTTGAAAATTAGGGACCACTTGCTTACAGTTTCGTCGGCCCACAAAAGACACTTTTCCCTATATAATCTATTTCCATGCATTTAATAATGCACATTACTATAAAAATACGAAAATCAAGAAAATTTAGTAGGCAGGTAAAATATTTCCAGTAAGTGTTATGTTTACCCCCACAAATAGTTATAAACCTGCAAATGAAACTCAAGGAAAGACTAGAATCTATGAGCTGTAACAATGACAAAAATATACCACACATTACAAACACTGAACACAATAGTAATTCACTTTGTAGATTTATTTAGCGTCATGCCCTACCCAGAACAACATCTAGGCACCACACGTCAGTAAGACAGCAATTAACAAAATTAACTACTAGTTCTTTAACGAAAACCGCTGTGTGAAAACAGCATAAACATGCTGCTCCACTAACACACACAATCTCTAGATACAGACAAGCTGTCTTAAATGCGTCGGTTTCAAGAAGCTCTGGTTAGCCTAATATTAACATCCCTCTAGAGTCCAGAGAGTTCTACCCATCTAAAGTTTGTGCTGAAGGTGTAAAATGTACCCCAGTAATTATCACCATGTCACTACCACTTCGAATCGTGAGGAAAACCCTCTTTTGGTAAAGACATGCCTCATGCCTACGATGGCCCACAACATAAAAGCTGAAGGTAACACGTCTTTTAAGATTTCCACAGTATACGCTGTGGCAGGAACGGAGTGCCAGAGGAAATCTTTACAACCTCTGTAGGATCTTCATCCATGCGTATTTTAAGCTTTCCTTCACAAGCTTAAAGCAATTTGAAAGGACTGGAAAATGCACAGCATTTACTGGGAAATTAATCACCAGAGCAAAGAAAGGTGTTTGATATAGCAGTAACGTGCGCACACACAATCCACGCTGAGTGCGGAATTAAGAATCCGAGTAACCAAAATGTTTTACGGGGACAAGCGAGAGGGATTCCTAAACTCCAGGGCTCTGCAATCGCTGAGGGGCTGCTCGCCCACCTCCTGTGGCGGCCGGGACGCAGCGGCCGCGCCGGCTCCGCCATGTGGCGGCAGCAGGAACACCGGGGCCCCGAGCCGGGCGGGGAAAATGGCGCCCGGGAGCAGCCGCCGCCTCCAGGGCCAGCGCTGCAAACCGCTTCTAGCGTGCACCTACACACACGGTGCCAAGAGTTCTCCGGCGCTCCTTCTCGCCCCCACGGATTCCAGACAACTACAGCTGACCCTCCGCCCTGCCCACTCTCCCGGACCGATCCCCACTAACCCTCGCCGCCGCGAGTCTCGGCCAGGCCGCCATTTTACCCCTCCCCCTCGCCAACGCCATTACCCGCAGCGCTACCTCGGCCGCTCCGCCGGGGCCAAGACGGCCCCGGGCCCGCGCACCGACCGACCCACGGAGCTCCGCGTCCCCCTCCTCCTCCACCCCAGCAACAGCGCAATTAAGAGCCATGGCCACAGGCTTAAGAACGCTCTGTCCGCCATGCACGGTCACCACAGCTTCCGCCGCCTCGCTGGGCTGTGCGCCAGCCCTAGCCACCGCTTCCAGAATCTTCCTCTGCGCAAAGACATCCAGCACCCGGCCCGCGGTGCGACCCGGCAGCGGCGCTCGGGCTTGCGCGGGTAACCACTCAAGCTTGCTCGTAATTCCCAGCCCCGAAAAAATTCACTCCATCTGCACAAGCAAACGCGCCTCCCTCCTTAAAAGCAACCTCTAAATCCTCCCATTCCACGTACCATATTCTTCATGGTTTACGTATTCCTGCTCGAGAGTACCGTACAACCGGTCGGTAATGGCTGCCTGAGCTGTTACGTAATTTGAAATTCAGCTCCGCGTAGTGTTAGCGCCCTCCTTCTCCAGCCGGAGCTCGCTTCCGAGGTTTTAGTTTAATTAATTATTTTTTTTAAAAAATAAAAAATAGGAAAAAAAAAATCTAGGATCTGGAGCTTAAATATCTCCAAAGGAGCTACAGTTCTGTATAATGCCCCCTACGTGTTTTTATCGTGTAATGAAAAGTTATAGACTCCGTTAGTAATGGCCGTCTCCGAAATGAGCCGAAGGAGCCGTCGTCGTCGAGCTTATCCGCTTCGACAGGCGCCGGAAAAAGCCGAACTAGGAATGGAAGCCCATTCGGCTCGCTTCGGTAATTTCCGGAACCTGCCGCAGCATGCGAAAATGGCGCTCCGCGCCAGCTCGGCAATTTCCGGACAGAAAGACGCAGCAAGTCATCAGCCCGCTCGGCACTTTCCGACAACGAAGAGGCTCGCGAGACGTAGCCGAAGCGGCCTCAAGCGCTGCTGGCACCGTGTCACGAGTTTTTTTTTCGTTTGTTTTTTCCGGAAATTGACAAAAGGCCCCGAAGGCTCAAATCTCGGCGTTATTATCAGTCGGGTGCGGCCGCGCATCGCCCCCCCATACCTGCGGTAGTGGCAGGGAGCGGGCGGGCGCCGAGCACCCCCGAAACCTCGCCCTGGCCCCTTCCCCCTCCGCCCGGGCAGGAGGAAGTGAGAACTACACAGATTTTGGCAGCAGCGCGACACATCGCGGGGCCCCGGCGGAGGGAGGCGGATTTCGCCGCAGCCCGCTCCGCTCTACCCCGCACCGCCGGCATCGGGCGCGCCGCCCGCTCCGCCACTCTGTTCTCCTCCCCTCCCTCATCCCCTCCCTCCCTCCCTTTTTCTCTCTCCGGCGGCCCTGCACGCACCGCGACAAAGGGTGAGTGCTGCCGCCCCGCGCGCCAGAGAAATGGCGCTGGAGCGGCTCCTTTCTTCCCGCCCCCTCTGCTCCCCCTCCCTTTCAGCTTTACCGCGGATCCACCCGCGGATCTCCCGCCCGCAGTGAAGCCTCCCTAGCCAACTCCGCGACCCCTTTTCCCACTTATGAATGAGTTTTCGAGCCCCAGAGCCCCGCTGCTTTCCGAGCCCGCTTCCCTCCCCCCGCCCCTCGCTCACGCCCGGGCCTCCCCGCCGCAACGCGGGAAATGGCCGCGCTCCAAGGGGGGGGGCCTCCAAACGAGCTCCAAACCCACCCCGGCGCTCTTCGCCCGCGCTCCCCGCGCCCGAGTGCCACCCTACCGCACCGACCGAGGGCCTCGCTCCGCGGCGACGGGCAGCATCGGCCCGGCGCGCATTCGCGGCAGCGGCCATCATGGCGGCCGCGGCGCCCGGGATCCACGAGCCCGCTCCGCTCCCCCCGGCTTACCCAGTCGCTTTCCCTGTCGCCGCGAGGCATCTTCCTTCTTTTGGACGCCTGGCGCGGTCCTGCGCTCGCCCCGCGTTGGAGAGACGTCTTGGCCCCCCTCCTGTGCCGGCGGCGACGACGGTCGGAGGTTGTAGCGGCTCGCGCGTAGGCGGCGGCGGCGTCGTGCGCTCTGCCCCGTCACAGCCGCCGGCGCGCAGTGCTCGCCCAGCCCAGCCCAGCCCAGCCCCGCCAGCCACCGCCGCGCCGCTCCCCGCCCTCCGCCCCCCGCCCTCCCTCTCTCCCTCCCTGCCCCCACCCCCCGCCTCAGCCCCCCGCGGATGTCGCTGTTGCTGCCGCCGCCGCTCAGTGCGCGCAGGGCGGGAGCGAGGAGGAGACGGGAGAGACCCAAGCGGCTGGGCACCATTGAAGTCTGTATCCTTCTCTCTCTCTCTCTCCCTCTTTTCTCTCGCTGCAGCCGCCTCCTTCCACCCCACTTACCCTCGAGTCCCCTTCCCTGACTCCCCTTTCCTTTGCGGCTCGCTGCGGGCCTCCGCGGGGAGATGCGGAGCGCAGCCCGCCCGCCTCCCCCCGCCGCCCCTTCTTCCCCACCCCCGCTTCCTTGGCGGTGCGGGGTGGCGGGCGGAGCGGGGCTGCCGGGGGGTCGCGGCTTAGGCACCCGCACGGGGAGGGAGGGAGGGAGGCCTCCGGACCCGCGGGCGCTGTCGCCCTGGGGAAGGAGGGCAGCGCCGGGGGCGGGGGCAGCGGCACCCGCGCGGCAGACAAAGCCGGCCCGCCGGCGGTCTCTGCGTGTGCCCGGCCCGGGGCAAACGTGGCGGGGCGGGGGGAAGACGGCATGGAAGGGATCTTGTCAGTAGCGGCGGGAGCGGCCCGGGGCCCCCGTCCCCGTTACCTCGCCCGGGGCGGCCCCGCCGGCCTCATGTGCGCCCGCCGCAGGCCCGAGGCGCAACCGCCCCCAGCAGGCCTCCGCAGGGCTGCCTCCGTTTTCTGGTGGGGGCTTTGTTACTGGTTTTGTTTGGGTTATTTTTCCCCCTTTCTGCTACCTTTCAAGAGGGGGGACACAAGGAAGGACCCTCCGCACTGGCGCCCTGGCCCCGGCCCTTCTCCCACCTCGCCAACCCCACCGCCCATGGGACTGCCAAAATCCACCTCCCGTGTCAGGGGAGGATTGGGCGGGATTGCTGAGTGCGGGAGGCCTTAAAGGACTTTTCTGCCTTACCCAGGCGTATGGGGAATTCTAACAGTTCTATAGCTCGCTGCGGGGCGGGGACAATACATGCCTATGGAGCAGATCGGTATGAGAAATGACATGGAAAAGGGGATGGATTGTGTTCAACGTAATTTGCGTAGGTTAAATATGTAGTATGTACATCTTAGCTGAGTTAATATTGCTCTAGGACCTTAACTCTTGCAAACTTGGGAATCAGAAGGCAACGTTATAGTTGCATTAAGATAAATATTTGCTGTTTATAAGAATTTGTTACCATGTAAGAATAATGGGTGATTCATTACATCACAGATATGTATCTGTTCCCCGTCAGATTTGCAGTTAATATGCCTTAGGTATATCTCCAACTGCTAGAATCTGAACTCCTGTTCTATTTGGTTTAAGGAAATAAGCATCCCTGATGGTCCTCCCCCTTTCCCCTAGAAACATGTCTATGCTTTTGAAGGCCTTGGGAAAAATCTTTTTTCAACCCTATATACCACCTTGTCAGTATCGTTTATCCTGGTTAGCCTAATGGTGCATTACTGGGTTATGCCGGACAAAGTAGTAACCTACTTTTTGTTCTGGATTTAATCCGTATAAGAAATGGTGTATGCAGTGAATACATGGGGGTTGGAACAAGGACCATGCTTGTCTTGGGATGCCTTTCTTTGAGTAATGCAAACTTCCTTTTAATTGTCATGCATTTTTCTAGTAAAAGCTCTGCAAGTCTGCAATAAAAATGGCCTCCAATAAAACTACATTGGTAAGTTCATGCACACCTAAAGTATATAAGGATTTAATCAACGTATTTTTCTTCAAACTTATAACTTGGCATCTCCATTTAAAAGATACATCCACATCTCCCCTCCCCAGCATTATTCTGACCAAAATTTCAGATCCAGAAAGTAAGGCTATTAGAAAGGACAATGTCTTTGGTTTTAATAAATCTGCCATTTCTAAAGAGAAACTTGTTGGGAAAAAAAGTGTGAAAGGACTCTGCACTATATCATCTGTTTCACAGTAGAAAACACTAAGGATTTTTTTTAGCCTCCTTTCAGCATACCATATAATTCATCATACATGTAAAAAATGAAGTCCAAATCATGTATTCATTTAATTTCTCCGAGTGTATTTGGAGAAAACTATGTGCCTGACAAAAGGCAGTCTTTACAGATGAAAAGTAACATTATTGAGAAATGATATGGCATAGTTAAGATGCCTTTTGAAATGATTTTTAACAAATAACAGTTTCTTTGAATTTCATAGGAGCAGAGATTATCAGATGTCAACCCATCCTGGACCATTTTAATGATGCATTCATGGATCTCAAGTCCTCTAAAGCTTTGCTTGACATTAAAATATGGACTCCTAAGGGCAGTTGGTTGCTGGTTACAATTCAACTAATAATGATACATAGTTTCATGAAAGACAGAACTGTAGAATAAAAATGGGAGCTATATCTGAGGTTGAGATGGGGAAGTAAGCAAAAAATATACGTGCACAATTCAAAACTTTGGTAGCAGAACAACTGGTTTATAATACACTCAAAAGGCCTGTTCTTAAATTTACAGAAATGATTACTGGTTTGTTCAGCTCGAAATATGTTAAAAACTTGTATTAACTCCTGGCTTAGAAGTGCAATGGACTGCTTCCTCTGTGTTGTACTGTTTTAAAATATTTCACTAAGGTGAATGCCTTAGCTTTCTGTTCGTGATTGATTGTCCACTTATCCCTAATCTGAAGAAGAGAAGGAGTTAGCCAGTCTGGGGAGGGGGTGCCTCAGAGAGAGGAAAAAAAAAATCTATGAATGCAGTATTTTTAATCTTTGATGTTGTTGAGAATTTTGCTGCACAGGTCAGGAAAATCAGTTATGGTTCCCATGGGAACTATAACTAATTCTGCTTCATTATGTATTTGCATGCAAAGCCTAAATGTGTTAAGGGATAGGGTAGCTCTAGAGCTGTAATTCCTATTTTCTCACCTCTTGTATGTTAAAATTCTACACCACAGTGTCACATCAGTGTTTTAACCTTGCCCCTGAAAGAAAGAGTGATTATCCATAGATCTGCATCTGTCATATGTGACTTCTGAATGCAGAAAGAGAAATGAGCTATAGATGAGCCTTCAATGCTCAAATGCCCAAGTTACAGCTTACAACATGCAACCATAGAGAGGGGAGCTTCAGGGTCAAGTGGACATTTACTAGGCTTTATCTTCAGTCAGGCATCACAATTCACTTGTGGGCTGAGATTTGCATGAGCATATATAATCTCAGAATGTACAGGTTTTTAACATGTTCAGTATTTCTGCAGGCTCTGCAATCAAGTGTTATTTTAATAGGCTCAAGAGTTTGAAGAGCAGTGCTGATTTATGAGACTGAATTAAATCTCTAATATATAAAACAGAAGCAGCATACTCTTGATTTTGCTATTTCTTACTCCGCTTCAAGAAAACAATACAGACCCCCATGACATTAATTTTCCTCTGTGGAAGATACTTAAGATACTTAAGTCTTAGAAAGTAAAAAAACAAATTGTTGCTTTGATACAGAAATCCAAAACATTGATCTTTAAGTGACAAGAATTAGTGAAGCCGAAAAGAGTACCAGAAAACAGTCTTCCATTGAATCAAAGAATTTTAGTCCAACGGAGAATACAGATGGAGATGTTCCCCACTTGTAGCCTGCTTGCCTCATCACCAGTAATTATAATGTTATTACTATGGTATAGTGAGTCTGTCTTTTTCTGTGTTGTTGTTTTTCCCTCTGCTACTTTTACTGTTTGTTTCTTTTCCTCATATCTACCCCTTTCTATTTCACACTTCCATTTTTTGAAAGAAGCTGCCTTCATAGAAGCCTTGGACATCTTCATGTTGTATTTCCCTTCAATATCGGTCTTGCATTCTTTTTCCTGTGGAGGCAAAAAAAGCCAATGTGCTTAAGTTTACACTTTTCAGACATGAATGCTGTGGTCAAAATACACCTGGGATATGCAGGCAGTTAAAATTAATTGGAAATACATGCTCTGTTCTCTCTTCTGTGCTCTCAAATCAAAGTGATTGCTATGTAAGATATATACAGAAACTTGCTGTTTAAACCTAGCAACTTTTTCTCCTCTTTGTTGTTTGAACCTTCAATTTATGAGTTGCTAACCAGAGTAAAGTATTTTGGGGAGGGAGGGAAAAATTTTGAAAAGTAAGGGGTACAAAGTCAGGGCTTTGGCAAGAGAATCATCTTCAAGTCTTCAGTTTACAAAAAGAGGACAGTTTTTGTTCTGTCTGGCATTTTTTTTTTAACCTTCCACCACATCAAGACAAAATTCTACTAAGTCTAAAAGTTTGAAAATTTCAAAATTGCAGTATTCTCAAACTACTGCAATTTCAAAATTGCAGTATTCTCAAACTAGAGAGGACTCTCTAGTCCTAACTCACATTAGAGAGGACTAGAGAATGGCTATCAAGCAAATAGAGGTGCTTCATGATATTTGCTTGTCTGTTTTCTGTCATATAGGAAGTGCTGTAGTGAAGAATCAGTTCTGTCCACTTTGATTTAGGGTGCTGCATGACTCCATGTTTTAGGAGCTTAATACTTAGTTTATGGCTTCCACTTAACAATTTCCATATGAGGTGCAGTCCAAAATGGCAAGCAAACTGCTTTTGGTCTGCCAGTCCTCCAGGAATGTGATACAACATGATAGGCTTGTTCCAACCTATTTGAGATTACAAACAAGGAAATTCTGAAATGTGTCCTTCTACTACTATTTAATTGTGCCTTATTAAACTGGGAATGCCTTGAGGATGATGTGGATGTAATATCTGTTTTAAGGACTTAAAGAATATTACTTGAAGTATCAAATGTAAAACACTTTAAAAGTTTTGTAAGTTAGCAAAATTATATTTATGTGTTCAGTGCTGTACTTAAGTGTAGCAGTCTTAAATTTATGCACCTTTGTGACATACCTTTTTAAGTTACATGGGTGCATGGCTAAGAATGAGAAGGGACTGCAGTAATGGAATGCTCCTAGCATGTGTCCTGTTCAATAGTTGCGGGTTATTGTTGAGTATTTTGCTTATTGTAGCAATACATCATAAACTTTGCTGTCATCAGTTTCTCCTTGTTTTTTTGGAAAAGGTAGAAACCACCATTTTTTCAGTACCATCCCTTTTCTATTTTATGCATTTTCACAGTTCCCTTATTACTTTTCTTCTGCCTTGCCCCCTGCCTTTTCTTGGGCGTAGAGTTAACTTTTAGAAGCTTCCTGATTTTTTGAGCATGTAGCACTGAGAATTAAATTTTTACGGGGAGTATAATCACTGAGTATGTGGACAAAAAAATTTTACTTTTTTAAAAACTGGTGTTGGGTATATTCTTAAGCAACTGAAAAAAAACCCAGAACATTAACATGTCTTGCTCAGGTTACCTGACCACATGCACTAACGTAAAAGGAGTCTGAGCTTCTGGCTTTAGTATTAATAAGCCAGTGAAGTAACTGTGTAAAGAAAAAAAAAAAGGGGAAAAAAAAGAATAATGTCATTCTGAATTTCTTTTGTAGCACAAAATGGGAAAGAAACAGAATGGCAAAGGTAAAAAAGTTGAAGAGGCAGAGCCTGAAGAATTTGTTGTGGAGAAGGTCCTGGACAGACGTGTTGTAAATGGAAAGGTGGAATACTACTTGAAGTGGAAAGGATTTACAGAGTAAGCAATTACTTTATTTTTTCTGATAGAATGATAAACGCTTACCATTGATTTAAAATAACTGTGCAAAGAGGAGATTGGATGATGGGCATCCACTTTAAAAAACCTTTGAGGGAAGGACATCCGTAAGTGCATAGTCAACTGGGACAGTTGAGTATGAAAATAAAATAGAAAATAACTGTAGCTCACTGTTTGTGCTACGTAAAAAATTCAAGGACTTTTACCAAGCCCTTAGTGATTGTTCTTTTACCACTCTGATGGAGCTTGTGTCCGTATCTATCAAGGTAAGATAGACTGACAGTTATCCTATATGTTGCAGAATGAATGTTACTTCTGAATAAGAAATCATGCAGGGATTTAAACTGCAGGCAGATCTGAAGCAGTTCGCTTACTATTAATTTTCCTGAACTGCTCTCAAATTAACTGCGTTTGCCTGTGCAGTGGTTGCCTTCATTAGGCATACTTGAAAGGAATTTTTGAGTATCTTTTCCAGGACTTACATATGTACATGAAAACTTTACAGTAGACTTAAGAAGTTAATTGTTTAAGAAGGAATGCAGTTGTGCATCCTTTCAGTGTCACTCTGTAGTAGCTTGCTTTACCAGCTGAAAGAAGGTGATGCACCTAGAATTTGTGCATAAATGGTTATGTATGCAGTGATACTATTGTTACATACCTCCCAAAATGAGTGCATTGCAGCACTGTGCATTCTGGCACTTGAAATGTATGTAGTGATACGTCCAGAAATGCACAGCGCAATGTGTTTAGTATTTGAGGGTCTGATTTGAACTTGTAATAATATGTTATTGTAATGGAAAATACTTTGTAGATATCCTGCTTGTGCGGTAATGCTGTGGCAGTATTTGAGCATGAGTTGCTTAGTGGTTATGGGGAACATTCATGGATTTCTTAAAATTTTAGTTAACAAAATGCATGCTCACTATAACATATGCAGTGCCCAGCTCTGCCTACCTTTGCTCCCTCCTGCAGTCAGTCAACTGAAGGAAGAAGATAGTTATAGGTATAGTTGAGTTCAGTGCTTGGAGCCAACTTCAGAGTGTTCTTCATATCTGAGAGCTTTAAAAAAAAATATATATATATACACATATATATGGCCGTTTGTAATGACTGTTGTGTACACTGTTCTCTGTAAGTCTTAGTGCTCATATCATATAGTTTGTTTCCACTCAGAGTCTTTAGAAGAACCAGGGAAATTAGTCAGTTTTAAATGGACAGTTAAGTTTTGGTAGGATGCAGATTGCTTGTTTTAACTCTCATACCCCACTGAGAATATAGGTGTTAATAGAGCTGCTTTTTGTGTTATCTTCAGTTTAAGAACATTGTTTTTCAATACTAGTGTAGTGTCCTCCTTTCAATCATCAAATGCAGTACATGAAGACTACTAAAGATGACAAGATAAACATCCTTATGGTTTAGCAAACCTACATTAAATAGTGAGACAAAAATTAACTTGCTTAAATTAAGGGGAACCATGGGGCTAGGTTTACATTTTTCTTCTTTTCCTAGTTTTACATAAATGTGTGTATGTTTCAGTGCTGACAACACATGGGAACCTGAAGAGAACTTAGATTGTCCAGAGCTAATTGAAGCTTTTCTGAACTCCCAGAAAGCTGGTAAAGAAAAAACAGATGGTGCCAAAAGAAAATCTTTGTCAGATAGCGAATCTGATGATAGTAAATCAAAGAAAAAGCGTGATTCTGTAAGTATATGTTCACATATTAAGCTTTTGTTTCCCTGCATCTCTTCCCTACTTCTTCATCCCCCAAAACATCATACTGTGACTTTGAGAATGAGACTGGATACTGATTTAAAACTGTGAAAATTGCATAGCACCTGGATCTGTAGATTGAAAAGGGTATGCATTCATTGTGGTTTGTGAGACTGTCGAAATGGTGGGTAAAGGATGGTTGACTGACATGATGATTGAAAGTTCTTACATTGTCCCATAACACTCCATAACACTTACTGAATAATTGAAAGTAAGACTGGTTAAGAGTTATTAATTAATGGTATTAAGTGATCAGTTTATATTAGAGCAAAAGGTCCATGAATGGAATAAAGATGAAGTTCTGATTTGGCTTTCATATTTAGTATACGATTTTGAATAAGTAAGTGGCAAGATGACAAAATGTGAAGACCAATCAGCTATTTAGATTAGGACCAGATGTGATGGTGGAGAAGCAGTATAAAGGGTGAGTAAAGAAAGCCCACCTTTTCTGAGAGGTCTGGGTTTCTCCTTCAGTTCAAATGAGTGAACAACTTGACACATTTAGTGCTGATAAGTAGAGAATAATGCCCATGTAGTAATGTGTTCAATAGTTCACATTTTACTCCATAAACTTTTAGACCAGCAGTTTGAAACCGCTGCTATTGCCAACCATTTTCATGTACTGAAGACAGTAGTTGGACATCTGGTTGCTGTCAAAAAGGTTGGAAGGCATCAGAAATAATAGTTCATGAATAATACAAAGAATATTTTGCTTTCTATATAGAGTCAGTTGTTCGGCTTCTTCTGTTACGTTAGTGGCCACTGTCTCTAAAAGGATATTGTGAACCTATAAAAGAGCTAATACAGGAAATAGTTGTGATATTTTTTGTCACCAGTGTGATCTCAGTGAGCCAAGAAGAGTTGAGGTGTTCCTCAAGGGTGCAGTTTCATTGTTTGCTTAGCCAACCCAAGCCTGTTGTTTTGCTGAAAAGGATGTGTTTTTTCCACTTCCAGGCATGCATTTTTACTTTGCTGTTTTTGTTATTTTTACTGACCATGCTTGTTTGTTTATCTACTAAAATTATTTTAGACCATTTGTTTAATCTATTGTGTTTTCAAAAAGAAATGCTGGCAACATGGATCTAAAATCCTTTATTATTACCCTACATCTAAATAACTTGGCCTGAAGATTGGTTGTGAAAAAATCCATGTCATATTCAGACAATAATATGTAATTATAGATTTGATGGGGTTTTAAGGCTATATTTTTTCGTTCTCACACACACACACATACATATATGTACAAAAATTTGTGTATCTAGTACCAAAATAGAATTTTGTCTTAAATTAGATAACCATCTTCTAACTTAATAGGTTGATAAACCAAGAGGGTTTGCAAGGGGTCTTGATCCTGAGCGGATAATTGGGGCTACGGATAGCAGTGGAGAGCTTATGTTCCTCATGAAATGGTAAGTCTGACATCCATGGTTCTTGTCCTTGAAGGGAGGGCAGGCAGCTGCACTTAGGCTAAAGAGACAGCTTCATTTCAGGAGTAAGTCAGAGAAGCTGGTGGTTTCCTTATTAACCTTGTATTCTTAGAAAAACAAGCCTTCTATATTCGGTTAGTACTTAATCCCTCTTCCTTCAAAACCCCAAATATCTTTCATTTCTGTTGATTTGATTTTACAGAAGTAGAAATTTGAAAGGTAATTTCTGATAAAATAGGGGGAAATTGGCATTTGTATGGAAAAACTGGATCTTGGTAATGCTCTTGCTGAGGGAATGGCAGGCAGAAATCCAGCTTTACATGTTTCAGTAAGCAGAAGCCAGCTGCTGGATAGCCAACCGTTTAACCAACCATAGTGCCAGCTGTTCTGCATGCAACAAAGTGGAATTGGAAGCAGCTAAGGGAGAAAGCAGAGGTGGAGATGAATAAACAATATGGAGAGGCTTGACATTATGGGCTAGTAACAGGGGAGAGTGATGTGGGGAGTTTATGTTGTTGGGAGGGTAGGTGGGGACCAGTTTCATTAGCTACAGTGTTGGGAGAAGAATTTCTTGCCTTGTGAACAAATGGGGTAAAATCAGTGCCTCTTCCCAGTGCTGAGAAATCAAGAGATTGAATTGACACTTGCTGGTATTCAGATTTCTTAAGGTGATGGGATAAGAAGGATAGCTTTTTACAGCTTTTGAGAAGGGCAGATTTTCAGAATGGAGTCAAACTGAGTGATCTCCTGAGACATGATTTGTCTTGGGATGTGCCTAGACTACTGAAGATAAGTACTGTGGGAGATTGTCTTCCTTCTGCCTTCTTAAATTCTCCATAAATTTTATGTGAAGCTTTTTAAAATTGTAAAGCAATGGTCATGAGTGTTTGAATTTCTATAGTAATAATTGGCAAAATCAAACACGGGGCTTTTTTTTTTTTTTTTTTTGTTTAGTTCAGTTGCAGTTGATTAGTTTTTCATAAATTGGTCATAGGTAACAAACATAGATATGAGTATGTATGCACAGAGCTGACTTGTAAAGGCAGCATACACTTTAAAATGGAATCTGAAGCATGTCAGACTGGCAAGCTTGGTTTGTTATCCCAAGATGCCATCAAGAATAACAATATGAAATACAGGAAGTTACTGACATAAACAGTAAATACAATTTGCATGTAAGTACTACCTCTTAAGATTGGTCCTATTGATTTTTAAGTCTTTGAAGTTTTGATTAGTCCTTAAAAGACAAAATCAATCAAGTTTTACTTCTTTCATTACATACTGCAGTATGTAACCTTATAACTGGTTCCCTTTGAATAGCATTTTCCTTTCAAACAGAAAAAAGCATGAGAAGGGAAGGGCAATGGAGCTATGAAACCTCATCATTACTATTAGCATGGAAGTCTTAGTAGCTTTAGTGAAGCTGGAAACTGATTTCTAGCTGACGTTCTTCTCAGAACTTAGGACTTAACCAAGAACTGCTAAATGTTTTGAAATAATGATTATTCATTTTCTCAAATCCCACTCTCTTGTACATCAGGAAAGATTCTGATGAGGCAGATCTGGTGCTGGCCAAAGAAGCTAACGTGAAGTGTCCTCAGATCGTAATCGCTTTTTATGAAGAACGGCTAACTTGGCATTCATGCCCAGAAGATGAAGCACAATAATTGTTTGCATTGCTTTTTTTTATATATAAGAATATTAAAACCCGAAATTTGATTTATTAGCAATGTGAGAAGCATACATTAACAAGTTTCAAATTCGATATTTTTTGAAGTAGTATGTTTTGCATCAACAGCAAGTAAATAAAAGCTTTCTGCAACTTGTTTCATTTATCACAAGAGAGCATTTGATACTACTACTTCCTCCATATTAGGTAAAAGCTTTTATAAAACATTGATGAACTTCCATAGTTATTACAGAATCATAATGAATGTCTAAACAAACTCACAGATGTTTTGTAGTCTTCTATACTATTGATGTGCATGTATCTTCTTTACCCAAACCTAGCCCTTTAACCCTGTAGGGTCATTCTTTTTAGTATTTGGGATCACTTGGTCTTAAAAAGACCAGGTGAAAACTAACTTTGTAGTAATTTGAATGTTATCAGACTGTATATTGTTTACTTTATTGTAAATACTGGTGAACAGTGGTCAATAAAATAGTTTTATATTCTTCCTTTATACTGATAGGCTGTGACTCTTTTGAAGCGGGGTATTTCTCAACTTTTGATATGTTAAACTCAATTTGTAATATATTTAACTGTAAGTTGTTTTTTTGGGGGGTAGGTTGATTATTAATATTACCCCACTGCCACTCTTACCACAACACCTGAAAAGTACCAAGCTTTGAATATTATTTGGAATTTGAATATTAGTTGGGATTTTTTGTGAATACTGTGTGAGACACAGGGTTTTTTCAGTCAGGAAGGGCCTGTAAAATGAATGTGCTTTGGGTGATGCTCTTGTAAGTCACAAATGGCAACCACACGGCTTAGGTATAGCAGTTGGTCACAAGGTCAAGTGGCCTCTGCAGGCACATTAGGGAATATTTGACATGTGTTGACAGTATTAGCCTATGCTTTAATTTCAGGTCTTAATAAGAGGCTATAGTGTACTTAAGGCTGGTTCAGATGGAATTATTGTTCAGCGCATCACCTGAAGAATACTTATATAGCTCAGCCTTTAAAGTGGAATATTTAAATGGAAATAATTAAGTCATATACTTGGAACAATATACTTCTATTTCAAATTGAATTTTAAATTAGTCCTATAATCAGCTGCTTGGAGAATGCCTTCAGAAGGGCAGAAGTAAAGGGTGGGGAACTCAGGAAGAGTAAATTGCCATTCATCTTTTCACTTCCTTTAATTGGCATATTTCATTTGTATTTTGACTACCATAATATAGTTTGCCTTAAGCTGTGCTTATACGTCAATGGCCAAGATTACTTCAGAATTATCCTTAATTTAGAGTTTCAGCTAAAGAATATAATCCTGTAGTACATTGTCAGTATCAATAGAATCAGAATGGTTTGGGTTAAAAGGGACCTTAAACATAATTTAGTTCCGACCTGCCTGTCATAAGACCAGGTTGCTCAGAGCCCCATCCAGCCTGGCCTTGAACACTTCAGGGATGGGTTGCCAACAACTTCTCTCAGCAACCTGTTCCAGTGCCTCACCACCCTCAGAATAAAGAATTTCTTCCTATAATATCTGATCAACCCTACTCTCAGCTTGAAGCCATTTCGCCTTGTCCTGTCACTACATGCCTTTGTAATCCCTCTCCAGCCTTGTTGCAAGCCTCCTTTAGGTTCTGGAAGGTACTCTAAGGTCTCGCTGGAGCCCTCTCTTCAGGCTTAACAATCCCAACTCTCTCAGCCTGTCTTCACGGGAGAGGTGCTAAAACCCCTCTGATCATCTTTGTGGCCCTTTTCAAATGAGACAGTTGGGATTGCCCAGGTATGTTTTTTTAGAAAATAAAAAAAAATGAGTATTCCTGGAAACCCTTATATGGTGTGCATAGCCTGAGGAATGAAGGAAGGAGTCCAGTCTGTGCTTGATGTTCTTTTGATACTGTTTCAAAAATCATTACTATAATTATTTGTCCTTTCAATAGTTTCAAAAGCCATTTCTATTGTGAAACAAAACCTGTCACCTTAGAACACCTACTTGCAGTTAAACAGCAGTGACTAAACTTGCTATATGAACTTTTTCCTAAAGATTTTTTAATATGGGTTTTGGGCAGAATTCAGTCTCTATTAGTGGCTCTAGGAAAAATCTGATATCCCTGTTAATGTGGGGCTCCCTTGCACCAAATAATGATAATTTCAGCACTTAACCAACCTCTCTTGTCTGTTCCTTAGACAAATCACCCCAACCTTGTCACATGTGTAAGCCTTCTACAGAGTTCATGGCTTTATTTTTCGGAGGCCTATAATAGAAATATCTATACACCTAGTATATAGGATTCTGAAATCCTTGCTTTTTTATCCAGTAGCTTGAGAAACACATGGGCTAAAGAGGAATTCCAAAGCAGCTTGTGGTCTCCTGCCAGTTTCTTCAGTATGGAGTGCTTTGTAAAGAGTCCTTAAAACTTACTGTACAAGTTGCATTTTACTGCCTGAAACTTTGCAGTTTTGTAACTCAGTTCAAGTGTGGATATCAAGTCTGTGAATTGCTGATTTGAAGCAATACAGGTTAAACAGTTGCTTTTAATTATTGGTTATTGTAAGTGGTAGACAAAGGTTTTTGTTGAAAGGTTGGTTCTCCTCAATTTGTAACCCTTAAAATACAGATTTGTAACTAGATACAGCTTTTTACATTATATTTGGTTCTTCCTTCTGACTTAATAAAAATACACTGTATTCACTTTTCAAACAACTTTGCAGCTTGTTAGACAGTTATTTAGATTGCTGATATTTTTTATATTATTATGGTAGATATGCTGACTGGTACTTGTTTCCTTTTTTTTTCTCCTCACTTTGTGTCACATTGCATTTTGCTAGTTATTAAATGCAACACTTTAAAGTTACAAGTTATGTAAAGTTCATGCTGAATGTGCTGCATACATAGGCAAAAAGTTAACAAATGTTATTAATTTAATTGATTCAATAAATAGATATCTTCTGTAGTTAGTGAGTTGTACGAAGGTTTCTCGTCATTGTCTCCTTTTTTATACCAAACCAAATTGGTTTCAGGCTGTCATTTTGTGATTGCTCTGTGTTAATTCTGCTGTCCTGAAAAAAAAACAAACAACCCACAAACCACAAAGACCCTGGTTGTGCCTTGCTCCAATGTTTCTCACTCTGGCTGAAGAAAATACTCAGGTTAAATATAACTGGGTAGTGCTAGGTTATGTAAAATTGAAATCATGATCAGTTATGACTTCATCCTCTTACAGCCTGGTTCCTACTTCTTTGCTAGGAAAGAATAAAACTCCCAATTTGTTAAATAGTATTGTATTAATTGCAAATTAATCAAAGAGCAATTGCTGTTAAATGGAATAAAACAAATACAGTACCTGTAAAAGAACTATTAGCTTTGCAAGTGATTTTTATCAGTTCAGCACGAAATGGATTCTACATGCTTTGTGGTTAATTCTAGATTTATGGTGCAGTTCTTCTTAAAACTGTTTGACAGTTTCTTAGCAATAAATAGATTGTAATACATTTAGGACTCAACATATATTGTCATAACTTGAAATGTAAGTAGAACTACATTTTTCCTTTAACTTCAAATAATCTTACCTGCTTAGCTGAATCAGGCTCTTGCAGTATGAAAGATTCTACTCCTTTCCTATTCTAAAAGCTTTCTCCAACATTCTCAGCATTTCCCTTGCCATTGGTGTCCTCCTCTCTCTGTTTAATGTCTTCTCAAAATGCCACCTTTTATGCAACTTGTGAATTTGACTGCTTATGTTAAGACATGTCGACCCTGCTGACAGAGGCCTCTAAACTTGGGCTGATAGCCAAGTCAGGTGCCCCCAGATTGGTTTCTGAGGTGCCTCTCCTGAAATGAAAAGTTTCTGCACAGACCTACTGCACCTTAGAAGCTGAAGTGCAATACCATGGAAATAGGGCTGTGTGGTTCCTGGAACAAAATGTCACAGGATCAAACAGAACCATGTTTTTCCCTCTAGGTTTATAAAGCTGTGTCTCTATTAGCTCGAGGAGCTGTGTTTTGTTTTGCTTAGAGTGAATAGTTTTGTTTAGAGTGAATATCCCAACTGGCTCTTGTGGGGCTTATCTGACTCTAGTGTATACTTTCACAGGCAGTTTCCACCTGACAGTGTTTTCCTATTCTCCTGGCCTTTAGTTGTGACAACATTTGAGAGGGCATGCAGCAGTGGAGGTAAAAGTGTTCGGTAGTACCTTCACCTCAGCAGGAACAGGAAAGAGTTGCAGAAGCTTTGTGCTTCATTTCTGCTCCCTCTAGTTGGGACAGTCCCAGCCATCAGTTTGGGTAACACCACATCCTTTTGAAGTTTAAATTGAAAACTTCCACATCCCAAAATCCCTTTTAGGGACTCCTATGAAAGCATATCTTTCAAATAAAAGATAGATGGTTTAAGCTAAAAATACTAATAAATTTTGCCAAGTAATACTGAAACACTTGTCCCAGAGAAAGAGCCTGCAATTGTTGCAGCTCAAAGGAAATGGTGCTTTTCTTCCTTTAAAAGTGCTGTGGCATTTATTAACTTGGTGGGAGAATTGGATATGATTCCCAGGGTTCCAGATGGCACCTGCCAGATGGAAGCTCACATTCTTACTGTCTTAAGATGGCATTGATGGCATGGTGTTTGAGAACGCAGTAACTTTTTGTGACAGATTTTCTTACTAGATAAAGTAAGTGGTCAAGTACTTCCATGCATTGCAGTGTGTGCAAAATTATTTTAATCTGGTGAAAAAGTCACCCTTCTGGGGATGGGATGGCAGACTTTGGTTTCTTTTTATCCGTGGTTGAATGTACAAATCCCTCAGATTTGCTTAGACCAGAGGAGGTATCATTGGCTTTTATATGTGATTCCTCCTTCCCAGAAACGTTATCCAGGTGCACTGCTCTGCACAGAGTTCCAATTTGAAATGGGTATGTAGTTTTGCTCCAAGATCTTTGTTGAAAAGCACTGGGCCTTGCTGCCGGAGTTTCTATAAGCAGGGTCAACAATTACGAAGTTCTGACTTTATATCATGTTAAAGAAACTTAGAATCAAAGAATCATTTAGGTTGGAAAAGACCTTTAAGGTCATCCAGTCCAACCATTAAGCCAGCACTGCCAAATCCATTGCTAAACTATGTCCCTAAGTGTCACATATACACGGGATACACCTCTAGGGATAGTGAATCTACTACTTCCCATGGGCAGCCTGTTCCAATGGTTGACAAGGCTTTCAGCAAAAAAAAAATTCCTAATATCCAGTCTAAACCTCTGGTGCAACTTGAGGCCATTTCCTCTTGTCCCGTCACTTGTTTGGGAAAAGAGACTGACCTCAACCTAGCTACAACCTTCTTTCAGGCAGTTGTAGAGAGTGATAAAATCCCCTCTGAGCCTCCTCCAGGCTAAGCAACCCCAGCTCTTTAAGACACTCTATGCAGGACTTGTGCTCCAGACCTTTCCCCAGCCCTGTCACCCTTCTCTGGACATGCTCCAGCACCTCAATGTCCTTCTTGAACTGAGGGGCCCAAAGCTCCTGAGGGGCACAGGATTTGAGGGATGGCCTCACCAGTGCTGAGTACAGAGGGACAATCCCTGCCCTGGTCCTGCTGGCCACATTATTGCTGATCCAGGCCAGGCTGCCATTGGCCTTTTTGGCCACCTGGGCACACATGGCTCACATTCAGCTGCTGCCAGCCAGCACCCCCAGGTCCTTTTGCTCTGGGCAGCTTTCCATCTGCTCTGCCCCAGCCCGTAGCACTGCCTGAGGTTGTTGTGACCCAAGTGCAGGACCCAACAGTTTGCCTTGTTGAACCTCAGACCATTTACCTCAGCCCATCAATCCAGCCTGTCCAGAACCCCCTGCAGAGCCTTCCCACCCTCTTGCAGATAAGCACTCCTGCTCACCTTAGTGCTGTCCATGAACTGACTGAGGGTGCACTCAAATCCCCTCATCTGGATCATCAATAAAGATATTGAACAGGGCTGGCCCCAGTGCTGAGTCCTCTGGAACCTCTTGTGACCAGCCAACAACTGGATGTGGCACCATTCATCACCACTCTCTGGGACCAGCCATCCAACCATTTTTTTACCCAGTGAACAGTGCACCTGTCCAAGCCATGAGCAGCCAGTTTCTCCAGGAGAACGTGAGAAAGGGTGTCAAAGGCTTTGCTAAAGTGAAGATGACAAAATCTACAGCCTTTCCTTCTTCACTGAGTGGGTCACCAGATCATAAGAGATCAGGTTGGTCAAGCCATGCTGGCTGGGCCTAACCCCCTGGTTATCCTGCACTTGCTGGGTAATGGCACTCAGGATGTGCTGCTCACCAACCTTCCTCGGCACCATGGTTAGACTGATAGTCCTGTAGTTCCCCAAATCCTTTCGGGCCCTCATGCAGATGGGTGTCATATTTGCTGATTTCCAGTCAACTCGGACCTCCCTGGTTAGCAAGGGCTGCTGATAAATGATGGATAGTGGCTTGGTGAGCATTTGCATCAGCTCCTTCTGTACCCTTGGCTGGATCTCTTCTGGCCCCAAAGACTTGTGTTTGTCTAAGTGGTGTAGCAGGTTGATGACCATTTCCCCTTGGGTTATGGGAGCTTCATTCTGCTACCTGTCCCCATCCTTCAGCTCAAGAGACTCCAAGAACAACTAGACTTCCAGGGATGGAGCCTCCACAACTTCTTGGAGCATTATACTCCAGTGCCTAACCACCCTCACAGTAAAGATCTTTTTCTATTCTCTTCTCTTCCCTGAACCACAATTAGTTGAATAAAAATGACACCATTATTTGCATGAAATGCCAGGGGTTTGTCTGCTATGAAAAATCACTTTCAAGAAGACAAATCAAAAAGGTTACAAGTGGAAACAGGGGTTTATTTTTCTGAATCTGTTTCAGAGTTGGTGCTCACAAGCATTAACACAATGTGCATGTGTAGTCGGGGCAGGCTTGTAGCATTTCAGAAATCTCTTGCATTTGTTGCAGGGAGTGTTTATAAATTTGCTGGTGTTAATTAACATTAATGTGTCTAGTCTGGAGGTTTACTTGTTTCATTACTACTTGAATGCAATACTTCACTGATTGCTGCTTAATTCCATATTGTTGACAGATCAATAAAGCATTTTGATCCCAATTTGGTTTAAAGCTGTATGGACTGAGTAGGTTTTCCCTGCAAAACTCAGGAAAAACAAGAGTTTAAAAAACCTCAGCTAAGGATCACTTTAGGGTACTGTATAGAAGGTAGATATTTAGAGATTAATAACAACTCATTCTGGCAATGCTGTTCACACCCTTGAAATGCAGAATGGCTGTTGATCTCTCTCCCAGTAAGGCTTATTTCTTGAGTGGTCTATCAGGGGAAAAGGGGGAGTCACTGTGTTTGTTACTGGAGATATTGCTGTAGGCTGCAGAAGACAGCCCCAGCTGGGCACCTATCTGAAATGAGAAAATTTTTGTGCTTGTTTGAACAAACTGTTCTTTTAGGCACAACACTGTTATTCACATTCAAAACAACAGTAGAAAATGTTACTGTCTCTGCCCACTCCTGGAACCAAATGAGCAAAATCACCTCTCAGAAATCACCAGGCAAAAAATACACACACACAGCTACTCACACCTATATCTATATCCTGAGTTGGTACTCCAGGAAAAGGCATGATCTTCTCCGTAATTTTTCCAGGTACTGAATCAGTTTTGCACAGTCTTGCACACCAGTTCTACATTGCCACAGGAAAGGAGATGTGACAGAAAATTGGGTGAAGTCTAATGATTCTACCAGACCCTGCTGCAATTCAGGACTTTGTATTCAGTTGATTGTTTACCATCATTTGAAATTATTGACCTGAAACAAAAAAACCCTGCAGAAAAGGCTTGTCTTGATGTTACAGAAAAGCTTGTATTGCTGAAATCATAGATACGTACAGGAATCTCCTTTGCATAATGAAGAAATAGTAGTTTTATTAATTCAATCATTTTTAATCATATGAAGAGTTGCAGTTTGGGTTTTCAGCTAATTTTCATGTATTTGATTAATTGGAAAAAAAAAAAACAAAAACCCAGACATATGCCTGTAAAACTAGAAAGGAGAAATTTTGCACCAGGGCAAGGAAGGCGATCACCTTATATGCTGAATCTTTAAACTCGATACACCAGCAGTTGTACTAAGCCATATATCCTGTGAAGGCAGTAAAATCAGAGATTCAAGGGAGAAACAGCATCTCACATTATTGTCGCAGACATTCTGCAGTTGTTGCAGGAACATCACTGTCTGTTACTGAGCAGCATTTCTGATTATTCTCCATTATTCCATCTATTGTAGCTGATTAATCTGCGGTTTTGGATGTTATTGCTAAACATTTATTGATTTTAACAAGTCACAGCATGGTGGATTTTCTAGTAAATGCATTTCTCTGAATTCAGGATTTTATATTTGGCAACTCCCTCATTTTTCTTACTGCAATATAAAATCTGACAAAGAAATAGGTCAGTGCAACTCTCTGGATGAGGAAATTTAAGGCAAGAGATACTACAAAGATACATCTGAGATGTGTGTAATGATGAATAAAGAGTACTTGCTTCCTTAAGAAATTAGGAATTACAAATTTTGATTTTCAGTATAATTCTCAGTGATGACTGCCCTAATAGACCAAGCTACAAATTTTCAAGTATTCTGTAACTGATGTTAGAAAGTCAGATCTTTTGCTTTAATGACAAGCAGAAGCTAGTTAAAACTAGATAACTACAGTTCAACACAAAACAGGAAAATACTGAGAAATACATAAAAGCAGTTCTCAAGTATGGAGAACAATAAAACTTACTACTAAAGCGTTGATTTGTATTGTCTTTTGCTGTCCCATAGGCAATAATGATTTCTCCTTAGTGTTCACGTGCTATGGTCAGCAAGCTAAAAATATCTCTCATTTTTGTGGACAATCCATTTCAAAAGGAGCCAAGAGAATGTCACCAATCAAGATAAATACAGTTATGGAGGCTACTATACAGGAGCCAATATGTTCACACAAGTTGGACAGCAGTAGGCTGCTAAATGTATTTTATTCTTCCACCATCCACTGTATTCAAAGGATGCTTGAGCTTCTTTCCTGCATCTTTTAAATTACCGATCAAAAAGCAGGCAATTAGTTGTGACTTTGGTTTTCCCAGAACCACCAAATGCTGTTTGTATTAAATGTATTGGGAAGGTGAAGAACTGAAAACATATTTACTCCTTCAATCACTGAGCACCACAAGAAGCCTGGTCAGGACACAACATTTCTGTTGAACAAAGGCCGGGTGAAACAGTGTGCAGGCAGCTTCCAGTGCCCGGAGAAATGCTTGTGTCCTGACAGAGTTCATAATCATTGTATCAATGGTCCAGGTGGAGGTGCTTAAAACTTCTGCTTTTATGGATTAGTACATGGTAGTTCTTGGATAAATAGCAGAATTCATGCGCTTCCCATTGAAATTCTGTTGTTTCTCTGAACTGTCACAGATGTACAGGTGGCATGTCTGTCAGTATTTTGCATGTCACTGCTTAGAAAATGTATGCCATCCCCTCAATTTAGAAAAGAACCTAGTTAAATCTATCTCTTTTTGAATGAGTTGTTGACGTACAGCTGACTTTACTCCTTCAGGGTAGCTGAGGACATAATTGCTGGCTTTAAGCATTTAAACATGTGGTTAAATATACAACATAATTTAAATATCTCAGGTTTTGCTGCTTTTATTTCAAATTCTCTGGCTAAATCTCCAAATTGCCATGGGTAGCAGTGGTGGTGATTCAGTAGGTGGCAGTCCAGCCTGGGAGTCACGCTGTCGCCTGCACCCAGCCCTGTCAGTCCCCAGCAGATGGAGTGGCCGTGCCCGCACTGCCTGGGCAGGCACCTCCGAGGAGACCATGGGGAGCCCCAGGGGAGCTCTGGAAACACCTGGCTCTGCATGCTGTGAACGGCTCGTGGTCTTCCAGGGAGTCAGTCATCCTTGTGCCATCCTGCTGTTGACTCTTCCACAAGTTTCATGGCTGAATGGACCCTAAGCTGTTTTGTTTTAGCCGCAGACTGCTGCAGACTGTTCCTCCCCTTTCAGAAAGGCATTGGGGAGTGATGTTTGGGTCTCCCCACGTAACGGCGAAGAATTCATACCCCGTGTGCTATGCTGCAATGAAACACCTTTCCTCTGCCCCATGGGATGTGTTTTACAACCTATCAGAATACTACGGATTGGGGTCAAACTAACAATGTACCAATTTTTTCGACGTTCAGTGCTCCAGAGTAAATTTGCTGCTAACATTTTAGGTGCCATATTCAAAACCCTGTGCACCATCCTTCTGACAGCCACTAATATTGAACTGTTCTTCAACCATATTGGCCCTGATCTTGGTGGATGACTCCAAAGAGTTGGAAGATGGGGCTTTGAGCAATGTGATCTAATGGAAAGTGTCCCTGCCCATGGCAGTGGGGGTGAATTAGGTGATCCTTAAGGTCCCTTCCAGCCCAAACCATTCTGTGATTCTATGATTCTATGCCACTGTGATATAACATATGGAGAAGGGGGGACCATGAAAGCAGCTGTTTCTGTATGGCTCCTTGTGAAACCACTCAGAATGTGTTAGTCCCAAGAATGGAATGGCAAGCAGTGGCCAAAGAATTTCAGAGATGAATGCTGGCTTCCCTCAAGATGGTTCCAGACACTGACATCTCCTCCAGGAATCAAATTATGCTCATTGCTTTCTAGCGACTGATCTATTTGCTGCAGAAGATCAGCAGTCAGAGCTGCTGTCACGAAGATTAGTGCCTCCATTAAGAGGATGTGTTCATCTAGAGAGAAGTAAGTGAACCAAGGGAATAAGGGTAGTAACGTAAGCCTTCAATATTAACTGCGTAAATATGGTTCAAGGTTTGAATAAAGAGACTTTGATTTTCTTTATCTCATGGCAGATATGCAAGATCCATGCTAAAGTTTTTAAATGTATTTTTAGGATGAATAATAACTAAATATTAAACTTAAATTGAATAGATATGTAAAATAACATGGATTGGAACATTAAAATCCCTTACCAAAGACATTGTAAAGGACTCTTTTAACCTACCAATAGTTATAATGAAAAAGAACAGCCTCTCAAGCTGATTTTGGGAGAGTCACGGTTGCCTTCCTGCTTGTGATTTCATGTCTGCTAGTGACACTGGTGGTGGCGTGTCCTAACAACTCACTATTTGCTTCACTGGCTTACAAATGGCCTTATTGAACATTTGGGCAGGAGGCAGAAGATGTTTAACTTCATCCAGAACAGGTGTGGAGTAGCAGGAGAGAGCAGAGATGGAGGAATGAAGACCAGCTGTACACAGTGATGTGCAGTTTGTCTGCTGTGTACACATGCAAGAGAAACACAAGAACCAGAGCAAATGGTGATAAACACAGATTTGGGAAACTTTCTCAACAGTTGGAAGTGTTGCCTCTGTAAAATCTGAATATTTCAAATTGGTTAAAAGACTACGCATTGATAAATCACTTTTTTCCAAGAAAGTTGTGCTGAAACAGCCCTTGAAGCAGCACCTACCGAAACACTCCTGTTCCTTTTGCAGTAACATCAGCAAATGCTGGACTGGACTCACAGAGCTGACCTGCCAATGCAAGGCTGAGGATGCAGCAAAGCACCTGAAGAAAAACAGTGAAAATAAATGAGAGCATTTTACCCATATAGATAGAATGATTGAGTATGTACTGGGGATGTTATGTGAAAACAAAAGACACGGAGCTTTTTTTTTTTTTTACCCAATGGCAAGAAACCTGTAACACCAATGCCATCACAGGCTTGATTCCTAGTTCTTCACTCTTTCCCATGATGAATATAAGCTTCTCTCAAAATAAGAGAGGGATGCCATATTTTGAAAAAAGGGGAAAATTGATTTGATAGTGCTTTGAAAAAGCAAAATTGAAGTTTAAACCAATGCTACTTGAATTAGCAGAGGATGATGTATGTACCTAAAGACATCAGCACTAGAGCAGATTTTGAAGATAGTTACAATCTTAAGAGATACTCTCTCTTAGTGGAGAAATGAGGTTCAAACATTTGAACCAAAACTGAGGTTCAATCATCCTTCTCTTCCTTATCACCTTTCATAATCCTTGCCATCTGAAGCTGCTCAATTAGAGCAGCTACAGACTGCCCACTGCTTGTGCCTATTTTGAATAAGCACAAAACCAGATCCAACTTCATCTTTTTGTGTCTGACTCAGCCACATGTCACTATTAAGACAACTTGGCAGGGTCTCACTTGAAATTCGCATGCCTCTCTCCTGTACTTAGTGAGAACTGAATTCTGCAGTTGCTGAGGCTGGTCTGAATGGAGGTCTGTATATCAAGGCCTGGCTGTTGTAGATATGAATAAACATATGTTCTGCAAAGGCAGGTAAGTGCTGCAGGTAAGTGCTACAGGTAAAGGAGAGTTGCTTATGCATTCCATTGAAATCTCGGTTCTCCCTGTTTCCCAGATATTACACAATGTTCTGTAATCAGAGCATAATCGCTGTAACAGCAACAGCAAGCCCAACTGCCATGCTCTCCATTCACACAGGCACAATGCTTTTTTTATTATTTCATTTTGGTTTGGCTTAGTAATACCAAACCTTTCTGGGAAAAGAAATAAAAAATTGCAAAAATGCTTCTGTTTTCTTGCTTAACCGTGCTAATGAAGTGAGATAATGCAGCACAGTACAGAATGGAAATAATTACATGAAATCACAGCAAGTGCATAGACTCCCACATCCCAAACTGAGATGAGATAGGAGGCATTACAAATCTCCCTAGGAATATTGCAATACCAACAAATCCAATGTTTTTACAAAACAATGAGTTTTGTAAAAATTTAACTAAGAAATTCCTATCATTCTTCCCACATTACATTATTATCCAACATTGGTGATTTACAATGTAATTAAAAAACAAACCCAAATGTTTTAAAATTTGGAGTCAGAAAGAGGAAATTAAGCCACAGGTGGAAACTAGAGTCAGACAAATGCCTAAAGCCATGTCTAATTAAGTAGCACATTTCAGACAGACCTTGGCATTAGCTTTTTTTGGCCATGTAATGTAATGAAAAAACGTCACATGAGGACATTAAGGGCAGACAAAGCAATGATCTACACCACAGGACTTGTCTACTCAGGAAAGAGCTAAGAATAAGCACTGCAGAGTATCTGTTCTGCAACAGCTTTCCATGGGGACAATTTTTTTTTTTTGCACTAAGTATGCATTTGTGTGGTTTAGCTGACCATGAGAAGTGAGCTGTGTTAAAAGCAAACAAAAGCATCGATCATGAAAAATAAGAGCATCAGCTTGTGGAACTGGTACATCACAGCTGCTGGGCTCTCAGTTCTGCACTTCAGATTGTTTCCCAGTAACCACCTTACACGGATCAATCCGAAGTGCACTACTCCTTCACTGTAAATGTACAAAATGAAGGAAAGGGAACAATAGACCATATGGATTCGTGATGAGGTAATAGTTAGCCAGAAGCTGCTTGTGGCGCAGAGCTACTGCTGCAACTCACACATGTAGTCTCACAAAGTCCTGCAGGCTGCCAAGTGTGAAGAAGCAACAATAGTCCAGCACTACTCACACCCTGCAACATGTTTCTTTGGCTGTAAATGGCATTGCAGATGTTTCTCAGACAATCAAGAAGCTGTTTCAAATGTACTGGTGCATAGAGTGTAATTCATATTGTAAGTTCTAATATTACAGAGATGTGACTGTTTATTCCATGTAGATTTTAGACCAAAAATCTAGCAGCTTTTCTTCACTGTCATAACTTTAAGATAATGGATACACTCTTCTGAAAGGAAGAGAATACATGGGAAACAGGGAGGGCAAAACCTGCCTGATGTGGCTGTGCCAGACAGCAGGAGGCATCTGATACACCTGACTTACTGTTGAAAGAACTAAGCAAAACATCCTAAAACACAAGAGGGGATTCTGAACAGCTGATAGTTTTGCTCATCCGTCTCCTTTGCTGAACAAATCACCTGGTTCTGTAGATTTCAACCACACGTACTTGTAAAATTTATTTGCAGCAATGAGGTACTGATATAATTAAAAGTAACAGCCGTTGACATGTTAAATGCTGTAGGTAACATTGCCTATGGGAATCTTATCACCACATGAGAGTAGTATCATTCTAATTACGCATGTGTGCCTAAAATAATAAAGCCTTGTCGAAGAGTTCACTAAATTGGTATTAGGAGAGTATAAGCTTATGCCTGTGCTGAGGAAGAGACTGTTACACTGAGGTATGCAGCCTTAAACCAACATAATACATTAATACTAGGAATTGTAGCAATGTATTTATTCTCACAAAAAAAAAAAACCACCTTAAATTGCTCCTACACCAGCACAAATGCTGCATGTAACCAGGCTACAGGGCCAAGGCAGGGGTAATGGCAGGAGGAGTCCACCACAGGAGCAAGCTCCCATCGTTCCTTGGCCTGGTGGGATACATGCACAGACACCATCTCAGAGTACTGGGCAAGCAAGGTGACAGCATTTATCTTAAACCTCTCTTGTTTCCTGCTAGATGAGATTGCATGATGTGGCATCTGCATGAACCAACAGCAGTCATTGAAACTCGGCTGATGACGCACAGTAACATCTTCGGCTGCCACGTCTTCCGCAGATGTGTAAGCCCTGAGACTTTGCTGTCAAAGTACCCATGGGAGATGCTTGTAGGAAAAGGGGTCCGTTCCCCAGTATCACAACCACTGTCAGTAATGCCAGACCCTGTAAATCTTGTTGTTCCCGAAGTGCTTCTCCTAATTGCGTCTCTGCCGTTCTGTATCTTCTAACTCCATTGGTAGCCACCTGGCTGCGGTTTTTCTTAATATATCCACCACTAACTTGACCCCTCCCATCCGTGCTTATCTCAGGCAAAAACTATCAATCCAAATGCCTTTCCAAATTACTAGTTTCTCCCAACCTCGTTATTGTCACATCTTGTTCCCATTGGAAGTTCCAGCTTCCTTCTGCCTGAGGGGAACAAAAAGTTACCTCAGGAGGCCACTGCACAGACACTCTCTCGAAGTCAACTCTAGAAGTCTCACTTGTGCACTGGGTGAGACCCACCTGCCCCTCAGGCTTGGGGTCCCAGCAGCAGAAAAAGCAAGTTTTGGAGGCTTCAGGAGTGTAGTGAGAACTGTGGGATAATCGGCCAAAGGAAAGAGATGCTTGTAAATACACATGTGCAACTTGCTTAAAGCAGGGCTCCCTCTAAAGTTTCTGAAGAATGGCTAATTTTTTTAGATTTTATTTTATTTTTTCCAGATGTGGAATAAATGGCACATGGGAGTTTATCACTGGTTTCTTCTTATCAAAAGAAAAACCAGAAAGGTTTGTACTAACCGAGAGTATTTGGACTGAAAATATCACAAGCCTCTTCTTATTCTACCTCTTTTTGCGAATGTATCAGGACAACAGTGGGCAGTACACAGTAATCCACATAGGCACTGCCTTTCATATGACATGCACATTGTCTGTGCTAACCAAATAGCAGCTCATGGCCAAGCCTCTGGAAAGTGAAAGAAAAAGCTACCATTTTATAGCCAGTCTGACCCAGACATCTCCCACTTGAGGTATAGAATTGCTGTGGGCTGCCACTCTGGACCCTGGGGGCACAGGTGTTTCCAGAGGACCAATTAAACCCAAGGCAATCTGAATTGTCTGAAGGAGATGTTTGTATCTGTCTTGACTACAATCCAATACCCTGTATAAGCAGGGAAAATAGGACAGCCAGCTCCTTGGCCTTTGTGCCTTGCATCCCAGTAGAAAGGGACACAAATAGTAAGGGAAGATGGGAAAGAAGGAAAAAACCACTTGTCTGGAGTTCCCTTCAAGAACAAGATTGTTCTGATCTCACATTCTGCAAGAAACCAGCACACAACCAATAAGAAACTGCAGATTGAATCCCAGTGTATGAGGCTCTTTCAGTCAACCACTGCTTTACTCTATTATTACTTTCTCCAAAACAGTCATGAATATTAAGCCATATTTGAGGACGGTATATTTTTCTGCTTTAGAATTTGCCCTGGATGTTGATTTTAGTTGGTCAGTCTTGTGTATTCATGCGAATAAATGCAGTGACTCTATGCTATTTTATTAAACTTGACTTTGAGAATCAAAACCAAGCAGAATAAAAATTGCCTAGAAACAGAGGGAGGAAACAATAAAAACCTTGTAAGAAGCAAAGTTAGAGGAGAAAAAGGAAAAGAAGGTCTGTATTCCTTTGCTTCTATCAATTGCGTCCCTTTAAAATTATTCATGTTTCTTTCATCCTTGCTTTTTTTTACTGCAGAATATCATGCAAGTCCTGCAGGTTGACTAGACAATGCTATGCAACACCAAGTGCGTGGCAACGAATCATAGCTCTTTCTGATGGTTTTCAGTTTTTAATAAGGCTCTTGGCTACTGCTCAAGTTGAAAAGATGGCAAAGGAATTTCATTAATAATCCTTTTCTTGTCGGTTGATAATTTTCTCCTTCTTCACACTAAAAACATCGAGGCCTTCCATTTCACCTTGTGTTCAGCTCAGATACAATAAGAAAAACGGAAATTATTTATGGCTAAAAATATTTAAAAAGTGAAACAAAATAAACAGTCCTTTTTCATATTACATGCAAATCCAAATAATCCTCTCCTTCCCACAGTCTGACCCAATTTTGCTTGGGCAGACTTTCTGCTTCTAAGCCAGTCACCTTTGAGACTGCAAACTTAGCAGATACTACTGAATGTGAGAGCACAGCGCTCGCAAAACCGAGTTTAAAGCTACTGCACTCACGGCACTAAGATGTCCAGTGCACTGGCAACTTGCCCGTCCTAATCAAAAGTCCTCCCTTAGCCCTGGTCACATAAATGGACAAGCTAAAGCCAAGAGTTTCATTCCTTCAGCAGTTTTAGATATGAGAACGTCTGCCCAAGCAGCTCAAGGGAACGTCCTTTTTGCAGGCAGGAGTACTTAAATATGTCCATCTGCTTGCTGCCATACATACTTGGAAAATGGATGCAAATTAGTAGCAGGACACTGGCAAATGTGTTGATTTCAAGCTTTATTGCAAATAAGCTACAAAGAAATCACTCCTTGCCAAACACAACACCGTAATTGAGGGACAATTGTTGATTTCCACTACAGAACACAAACCAATAAGGGGAAATATTTGCAGAGTCCCTTCTTTTGTTCTTCTCACTCTTCTCTTAATCTTTACACCTTCCACATGATGAAAGCACTGAACATCTTTACTGAGCATTTTTCAGAACTGCAGCCATTGACACAAATCCTCTCATTTTTTTATTGATGCTTCCTAAGACTAATGCCTAAGAATCCCACTGCAGCCTAATGCTGCATAACTTCCTCCCCTCTTCAGCCATGAAAAGGATACTATGGGAAAGTCTTAAAAATATTTTTAAATTTGTTTTCATAATGTGCCACATTTCTTTATTCTTTAGTTATTTAGTTTGAAGTGGTGTACTTTGCAAATTTAAGAATCTTCCTTTTTATGTGGAATTTTTCATTATATGATCCAGTCCTGCAGCATTCTCTGGATGCAGAAATTTAATCAAATTTAATGAAATAATTGAGGGCCTATAAACATGGGGTAAAAAAAGCAGCATTTTAATCACTCTTTGACTTAGGCTACATCTATGTTAGCAAGCAGCAGGATTCCAACTGGCAAAGCGCTGCAGTGCAAACCAGCTTGTGTGGAGGATGTAACCTTCCCCCTCTGGAAGGTTTGTTCCCCTCTGCTCTGGAAGGGTCATTCGAGGCTGGCTTCATCAGTGGTTGGAGTGCAGTTTTTGTTATGTTTCAGGTGGAACATTTCTTACTTTGTCTTCTGAGGCTGCATCACAAGATGAACCAAAGAGCAGGAAGGGAGGGCAACCAGAGATTTGCTTCAAAAAATACATACCTCATCAGAAACAAAATGGTAATGTAGATGAAAGCACACTTAAGTTTACCCTTGTGAATAAATGGATGGTCATATCGGTGGCAGATTTAACCTGAAATAAATCAAACTTATGGAAAAACAGCAGAATAAAATCTTATTTCTGTAGAAAATTTAGGAGAGAGCTGTTGTGGAATAAAGTTTCCCCCTTTTTTCTTTTTTTTTTTTGGCTGAAACACAGAAAAAATACTTTACTTAGATTCAATAACTCCCTGAAGCACAATTAGTTTATCATAGCATTGAGAGGCAAGCAGTCAGCCAATGCCAGCAGCAGGCCCCATCACCCATCCCAGCACTATAGCTGCACCCCAAGAAACACTTGGACATCATGTCAGGACACAGTGCCACCGGCAAAAAACCAAAACAAAACAAAAACCAACCCCCCCCCCCCAAAAAAAAAAAACCCTGGACAAAAATACCATGAGGCCTTCACAAAAAATGCACGGGAATTTCCTTGATGCAAATTATCATCTGTCAACAGAACTAAATTGGCAACACCAGTGTTCTAAAACTTCCCCTTCCCCTGATTTCTATCCCCTCCCCTCAGGAAATCAATCTCCTTTTTCCAGTCCTTTGGTCTTTTTCTCCTCCACCTTTCCTGGGTTTTTTTTCCCCTAGGATGTTACAACTTTTATTTATTTTTCAGCTGTAATAATCTTGAATTTTGCTGTTGAGCTGAAAGTCATTTCCATTTCAATCAGTCTGGTGGTAGATGCTCTGAGCAGTAACCAACTGGTCCCTCTGAATCTTTCACTAGACAGCTTTATATAGATCAAAGCAAACTGAGAGCCTGTTTTGCCAGCAAAAGGAAGGAGGAAAATCAGTTGGAGTACACAGCCCCCATCATCCTTGAATAAATGGAGAGCAGAACATAAAATAAGAAACATCATGAAGATGACTTAGATTAGGAAAATTTTGTCCATGCTAACAAAAAATGGGTACATTTTTTGTAATATAATATTTTGTAATATATATCCAAATTAGGTTATGGAAAGAAGCCCACCCTTGTGAGGAAATCCATCAAGGAGGTCTTGGACAGATCTTCTACTTCAAAAACAAAAAATGTGAATATTATGACGATTGGCACCTGGTCCTCCTGATGCAAGGTTTCCTACAAAAATATGAAGGAAGAAAAATTCTGTAGAAGCATCATTCACTTGTTCATTCTGCTGCTCATCACGGTCATCTTAATAAGGTCTAATGTATTTCATTTTCTATTCTTTCCTGGAATATATCTGCACAGCATATCCTTACGAAAGGTGGTTATTCAGTAAGGCACTGAAGTGGGACAGAACAAAAAAAAAGTCTGAAAAATTAATTAAGGATTGAAACCTACAAATATGCGGTTTGGAAGTCTGAACAGACCTTCACCAAAAGAAAATATTGTTCCCTGTCATAACTGTTCTTTGTATTTTTTCCATTAAGAAGACCTGCCTGTATAGGCTGTGTTTGCCAAATTTAACTATTTCTGATTTTTTTTTGTTGGCAAAATTGTGTGGCTTACAGGTTGTACTATTTCACATTTATGTGGAGATAACCAAGATTTTTAAATCTCATTAATATTAATTTTTTAATGCTAGAATATAAGAAAAAAATTATTTCTGAAAATGAGTTTATACTGGCAATCCTGCAGAGAGCTATTTAATTACCAATTAGCCTCATTCTTTCCTTTCATTTCGGCCTTTTCCTTTGCTGGCCATCCTTTGTGAATCTCTTCTTGGACAGGTTGCTCAGAGCCACTGCTCAGCGCAGCATCTGACAGTGATAGCAAAAGGTGATGTTCAGCCTTGGTGCTTTCACCACCCTGCCACTACAGGACAAATGCCACTCAGAGCCCTGTCTACACCCATGTGATAAACCACCATTACCAGATATTTTGTGGAAAAGACCGATGCAGACACTTCTTGTAACATCCGAATAATTCCCTGTTACTATGATCCAACAGTTGTTCATGTTGATCTCCACCTGTCTCTGTAGTGTTTTGCTTAAGGCTTCTTACCAAATAAAACTTTTGGCATACTCAAGACAAATCAATAATTATTTTCTTTGAGAATTTTCACCCTAGAACTTGCTATATATTTTGATGTATTATGGGAAAAATCAGCTCACAGTTTACAGGAAAGGGGTAAGAAAATAAAAGATTGTATTTTTTTCAGTATTTAGAAATTAAGTAAATATGTATAATGACACTTTTTTTAAAAAAATATTAGTTGCTCAGATCCTCTGGTGATTCTTACCAGTACTGAGATAAGTAAAGATCATTCAAGCTCTTGAGAAGCAGAAACCCTTACCACTTCTTGTTATAACAGAAAATTAACTCTTTTCCTTCCACTCTCATCAAGGTGCTTTCATTTATTCCTCTTAAACCAATTTCAGCACAAAAGAAAAGCCTAAATAGCAAGAGACAAGCACTGTTGCAGATAAATTATATTCCCCAGTTTGCCAAGCTCCTTTTGAGAAGACAGATTCCAAAACCCAGGAATCTGAGGTTCCAGAGCTGTGGCATAAATTTTCGATACTATTATGAAAACAATCTCCAAGTTATGGCACACAATATTAATAATGTATTTGAAATTCCTCTTGGAACTTTAACACCTAGCCAGTAAGGAAATAAAATTTCCAGAATCTTGATTCCCTGAGAAATCAAGTAAAGCTGAAAATACACCTTCAGGAGAGATTTTATTCACCTTTTAAAAACGAGTTAATTAGATGTATCAGTTACAGAATAACAGAACCACTTAGCTTGGAAAAGACATCCAAGATCCTCAAATTCAACCTTTGACCTATCACCACCTTGTCAGGTAGACCATAGCATTAACTCCCGTGCTCAGCCACTTCTTGTAAAACTCCAGGGATAATTTTCTTTTTTTTTTTATTCCCCGTCTTGACGAACAGGCTTTCAAAAAACTCCCAGTAAAACCTGTACTTTTTCAGCCTGAGCAAGATGCTTGCTTAGGGCGCAATCTCATACAGCACAGCGGGTGCCTACAGCTGAGGTGTTACAAGCTGTAAACACCTAAGAGCGCAACTCGATCAAGGTGACTCGCTCACAGGGCGCGGATTTTATCAGGATGCAGATGCGATGAGGATGCAGGTGCGATGAGGATGCAGATGTGACCAGGATGCAGATGTGATGAGGATGCAGATGTGATCAGGATGCAGATGTGATCAGGATGCAGTCACAGCACACCTCCACGCACCAGGACTGAGCCTCCGCCCCCTCGCAGTGCCTGGGACGGACGAAGCCCGAGCTCGAGGAAAGCCATTCCTTGCCCCTCCGGCTCTCCGGGGCCGGGCGGGGCGGGAGCGCGGCCCCGCCCGCTGCCGGTGACGCGCCGGCTGCTCCCGGGCTCTGGGCGGCGGCGGGAGCGGCGGCGGCGGAGGGTAAGCGGTGCGGGGTCGCGATCGGGGTCGCCATCGGGGGTTGTCAGACCCTCCGGACGAGCGGGAGCCACCGGAGCGGCCGCGGCGGGGCCGGCGGTGCGGTGCTGGGGCTGTGCCTGTGCGGAGCCGGGGGCGAGCGGTGCGGGGCCGCGCTCCCCCGGGCCGCGGGGACCGAGCGGCAGTGCCCGGGCTGGGCTCGGCGGCACCGGCCGTGATCCGGGAGCGGCTCGGGAAGCCGCGGGCCAGCTGCCAGCCCTGTGGCCCGGCTGCCCCGGCGGCGGCGCCGGCTCCTCGCGGTCCTTTGGAGTGTGTTTTTCCCCCGGATCGGTGATAGAGGGCTCCGCCGCTGTTTGCGGCGCTGTAAGTGACTGCTCTTAGCAATGATTAACGCCCGGCGGGGACAAAATTCGGTCTAAGCAATTACTAACCTTGTTTTGGACCACTCCTTTTTGTTTGGCGATAGCAAATCCATCGGCTTTGGCAATCGTGATCCAAAGATCACAGGGATGTGCAAAAGCTCTGCATGTGTGTGTATATATATATATAAAATATTTTTATATATATATATAAACACAGACACACATATTGTTATTCTTGTGTATATAAATAATGTAACATGCATGTTATTCTTGTGTGGTAATATACAAATATATAATGTTTATCATAGCACGCTTTTGTGTCAAATGCATCGTATTCGATGTACTTGTACATCATATTCGATTGTTAGTCAGGAGACTGCCTTATTGTTATTTTTAAATTCTGTGTTATCTAAGTTAAGCAGCATGAGAAATTTTTAGGTAGGTATGAAGGCAGCCTATGAAAACACAGTATGTGGTTAAAGCGGAGAGATTTGTAAACCGGAGGAAGTTGCAGTGAGCGAGGGTTGCTGCGTTTGCCTTGCTTGGGTCACGTTCTGGAGCTGAGCACTGGGGCAGCTGCCTGTGCTTTTCCTTGAGGTGCCTGTGTTTGCTGCTCGTCTCGCACTCGCCATCAGATCAGGACAGCTGGCTGGGTGTCCTCACAGCCCTTCAAGGATATGGCAGTTCTAAGTCAATATTGCCTAATTCTGCTGGCGGTGTCCAAGGGATAAAGGCAGACAGAGGTGTGGAGCCAAGCTGTTGAGGATCAGGGTCTGGCCCGCTTGGGTGTGTTTGAGGCTCCCACCTGGCACATCACCCACGACCCAGGGGGAACTGCAGCTGGAGTTCTCATTGCCCTCTCTGCTTCTCACATTGACAGAAATAGCTCAGGTGGAGGGAAAGGTCTTCTATTTGTGCCAGGGACAACTGAAACTGAAAGTAATGCAGGGCAGGGCTTTCCTGAATGACACAAAACTGGACTTCCTTTAGAAAAGTGGAAATACCGATGTTTTCTTTGTGCCGAATATGCAAATAATCATTATGCCTGACTCAGCCTAGGATATCATTTATGATGCTTGACTTGAAATCCAGAAGTCTCCTGTTTATCACATGTATTTTGTGTTTGATCTAAGGAGTATTTGCCTTTTAATGAATTTAAAGATCTTGCATTGGTACACCATGCCTGTATTAATACAAATACTTGTGCCTTTATTATAGATGATTATTATTATTATTATTTTAAATTTTATTTGGAAAATAATTATATTTAATAATTTTTTTTAAAAGGAGGAAAATGTTTTGAAAATATCACTACTACGGATTTGTGCTCCTGTACCATTGCAAAATAGCTGTGCTTTTCCACTTTAACTCCTGAAGAACAGCTATTCTGGAGGCAGCACCGTTAACCAGCCCTGGTGTAGCTGCTTGAGCTGATTCTGTGATCTCTGCATGCCCACAGTGATGAGATGCTTTTAGCACAGGTGCAGCATAGAGGTCACACTGAGTTGCACCCTGCTGTACTGCGGGCTCAGAGTGTCCTGAGATTTCCCTTCCCAAGCACTATGCCATACAGAGAAAAAAATACTGAGGATTTTGGTCAAACTGAGCCATTCTCAGACATAAGAGGAAGTGGAGCACTGAATCAAGCCATCTGTTGGCAAATGTGAGGTGACCTCTTGGTGGACTGTCACCATCGAGCCAGGACTGGTGATGTGACTGATGCAACGTAGTGTCACTGAACAGATGAGGAACAGAACATAATAAGGATAAAGGCTCTATTCACAGAAATTTTAGATCCCTTACTGCTGCTGCTGCACATGGATCTCTTACAGAATAGCTTTTTCCACCCAGACAAAGGCCATAGCAGTCATCAGTTTAAACATTCCTAGCTAAGCAACCCTAGGGCACCTTTCCTTGATGCTTCCCTCCTTCCTTCCACTGGCAGCCTATTGCCCCAGCCACAGAGCGGCGTTGCCTTTGGCTGAGCCTGCTGGTCAGGCACTTGTTTCGGTGTGGTGTTCACCTCCACCCACCCTTGGCAATGAGAGATGCTGTTAAGGTGCAGAAGTTGGGGCGTTTCTGACCATAAGGGCTCAATCAGTCTTGTGGCCTCATTTTATTAAATTTTTCTCAGTGTGTTTCCTAATTGCCATCATTTCAGGCAACTGCAACTTCTCTGCTTTTATCATGCAGTTTCGTAACTTCTCCATGTGAAAGAAGGAAGTACATCTCTGGCAGGTTGATTTAAAAAGAAAATGCAAACAAAAAACAAAAAAACCCAGAAAACAAAACCCACACTATAATAAATTGCGAAGCAAAAGAAGTTGTGAACATTTACTCAGCAGCATGGACTGCTGGGGGTGTTTCTTGCTTCCTGGAAGTAGGTATGTAGTATAAGACAGGTGACAACTTTGGTGTATCATATCTCTGCAATGTGTCACACGGATCTTATTTCCATGTGCATGGTGTGTAGTATGCATAAGGTTTTGGCTTTTGTAAACAGAAGTAAAAAAGATCTCCATAATTTAGGATATTGTGGTTATTCTTTCTTCTCATTAAAAATTTTGCTTCTTTTTATTTAAAAAAAACCAAACAACAGTCCTCAGCAACTTTGTTGTTCTTCTGATACTAAAAATACAAAGAGAAAAGCACAGCTGTGTGTCCTTCAGGAATTTCCTGACTTCTTGGCAAGATAACTCTTGGAATAGAAAAGCGAATCATGCTTCATGTCTACAGGGAACTACATGCACAAGTTTACTGTGTAGTGTTTGGCTCCAGATCTTTGTATCATTGCATATTGTATGTTTTTTTCAGCAAAAATCTCTTCACAGAGCTTAAGAATAGAAACACCTTTGGTAAACATTCTTCTTCCCCAACTTGGGGGAAAGGAAACAAACCCAGAAAAGTCCTTGATTAGTTAGTATGTTTACAAAACATTCATATTTTGTATATAGACATTGAAGGACAGGAAGACAAAAATAAAAAGCTTGTCATGCCACTTCGTTGGTGGCTGCAGGAGCGATCTCCCCACCCACAGAAAGTGGACTGCCATCACGATTTCCTTGCTGGCAGAAGCTCCAACTGAATCACACACTTGGTCAACAGCTCTCTGTGCTCTTAAAATCAAGCATCTGTGGGAGGGAAAGAAGAAACAGAGAGACTGCAAAGACGTGTAGGAGCTGAAACCACTTGCAGCAGCCCTGGCACAGACAAACCCTCGTGGTGGGAGATGTTGCAGAAGGAGCAGGGTCTCCTGAGCAATCCCTCCGTATTGCATGGAGCACCAAAGTGCAGCATCCAGCAGCTTGGCTGTGGGTCAGCTGCCTGATGTGATGTGCACAATGTGTGCCTTCCAAGGTCACTGTCCAGAGGGATTCAAGACATCATGTGAGGCAGGCACATGACCTACAGATGGTCCACCCTCTTCTTCAGCAGCAGCTGGAGAGTAAGTAGGACATCTTGTGAGCGTTCACAAAGACACTGAACATCTAAGTTTAGCTGTATGAATCCTACTTGTCCAGATTTCTGTAGACCAGGCGGAACAGTGGGAGTTTTAATGGAACATAATCCAATGATGAAATGACAAATTGTTCTGCAATTCCCACAGAGTTCCTCCAGGGATCCTCTTTCAACTTGGAGAAATTCAAACCAGTATTTTTCTTCTTAAGGTCTAATTAGTGAAATGTCTTCGCAGAACCCTTAAATGTCCTCAGGGCTCCTGGTTTCAGTTTCCTTTCTGATTTTGTTGGGTCTCTGTTGTTCTCCACAGAGAAAGGACCTCTAAAGGAGTGGGGAGCCCGCCCTGTCTGCCAGCCTTTGTGCTGACCTTGGCTTGCTCCTTGGTGTGCTCAGTCCTTCAGTACTTAGGTGACAGACATAAATAACACACATACCACATTCTTGCTTGTTTTCTTCTGTTTTGCTGGAAGTCTGCAGCTAAATAGAGTATGTCTCTGGATTGCTGCTGTGCACATGTTGCTCAGGGTGTTCACAGTACACCAGCGCTGCACATTGTCCTGCTGGCACCTCAGCATGACTTGTGTCAAACTCTCTCCCAGTAGACGTGAACCTTGACAAAACCATTACAGCTCAGCATCATCCTGTGAGCCAGGCCTGAAAGTACTTGGTCAGATTGAAGGGAGTTTCTCTTTGCTCCAGCATCTTTGTGTGATGGGTGTTACAGATTGTCACGGAGCTGAGGTGCAGGATGCACACCGATGAGTTCCATTTGTTTGAGAAAAAGTAAACCAGCAATGATTTTGTTCTTAATCTTCTCTCTAGTAACTTTTGTGCATAAAAAGAGAAAGCAATTTAGTCCTCCATGCCTGCTTTTTTGTGGTATGAAGGAATTCCTTTTTCTTGATATTGAAAGGATTTGTGGCTTAGGAAAATTACTTCTCTGTGAAAAAAGAAGTTCACTTTCTTGTTAGAAGTTTAATAAAGGACAATAGGGGACAAAGACAATAAAGTAAAAGTAACAGTGCTGGGTGCTTGGCACTTTGCTAGAAGTACACTTGTTACTGATGGAGACACTTTTTACATACTTCAGCTTAATACCTATTCATAAGTAATTATGCCTATTTATATTTTTTTTTCAAGCTAGTTTGCATGTTCTAGGAACTGTTTAGTATAGTTCCTCTTGTGATCCGCTTTTTTAGGGCATGCGCATCTCTTGGTTGTGGTTTTGATCCGTTGGGTTTATCACTCTTAGCTTGAGCACTTTTTTGTGGTTTTTGCAGATGACAGTTGTCAGTGGTAGGGGACTTCATTCCACCGTTCTTTGGATGTTATTCAACTAAGTAGGTGGTTATTTTAAGTTAACTACAAGTATTCTAAAATAACTATATTAGTTATTTTACCACTATGTCTAAGTTTAGTTAGTGACAGAAATAAAGGCATTAGTTACTGTTACACATCTATATCTTTATAATAAGACTACTTTTGTAAGAATTAGAATTACACACATAGCATCTATTTTAATATGTATTTATCACACTCTCCTTTCCCTTTCATGTTGACCAGAGATGTCAAGGAAGATGCATTCACTAATAGTTAAAACTAGGTTTCAAAGCCAAATGTTCTACTCCTGTAAAGCATCTATTTTACTATAGAACTGACAATGAATAATTTTCCCTGACCTCTGTTTGTGTGCTGCCAACGCATCCTTCAAGTTCCTCCTCCTCCTTTCCCTCAGGGAAGCCCTAACTGCTCACCTACCTTGCTTCTTGTGTACAGCAGCTGTCACCAGGTTATAAGTTTTGCCTTCTAATAGTCTCATTGCTTTAATTGTGTAATGGTGATGTGTGGTTTTAAATTAGTCATAAGTTTAGCTTGTGTGTTAATGAGGTCTTCAGTTGTCTTCCCAGAGGGGAAGGCTTTGTTTCCACAAGCGCAGTGTGCCTTTTCCCAGAAGAAATGGATTTCTGCTAATGACATATGAAAAGGTGTGGTGGCAATGGAGGTGTTGGGGAGTGGTTACAGGGAGAAGGGACTACAAGTATCTGCAAGGTATCTGCAAGTCTCAGGCACTGAAGAACATGTTGATAATGCCAGAGCCTGTGACGTGCCAGGCACTCGTGTATAAATAGTCACACTGGCACGTAGTGCCATTGCAGTCATGCTTTGGGAGCAGCTGAATGTAATAGCCTTGTCTCATGCACAGCCCAAAGACACCCTCACGTGTCTTCACGTGTGAGATAATGAGACTGGTGTTTCATGACTGAGACGCAAGTTGTTGTGCTCCCCACGGATTTACGACTGCCTGGCATTTGTTAGATCTGTCTGGCCACTGGTTGCAGGTATGACTGCTTGGAGGTGGGGAGACAGGAAGGCAAAACACTCATTCTGGATGAGAGAAAGCCCTTTGCCTGCCCCTCTTGGGTGGATGAAGATGGATCACAGAATGGGCCGAGCTGGAAGATCTGTTTGACCTGCTGGCTGGGAAAAAGGTGCCAACAGTAGGTGTGTAATCCAGTGCTAAACCTTAGAGTAGAAATGCAAGATCCTCTCCCAGCTGAGGGCTTTTTGTGTGAGCTTTCCACAGCTGAATTGCAGGGTTTTAATGCAAACCCTGGTAGATTGGTGTTAATAGTCCAGGTCAGCTTGCAGAGAAAGCATCTTGATTTTCTCAGGAAAACTACCCATCATTATTTGCACCAAACCTTGTAACTAATTCAAGAAAACTGTAAAGATCATTTGGAATACTGTGGACCATCTTTAAGAAAACATAAAGGCAATCTATAGGCTTCGGTCAGAGTGGGAAAATAATATACTGTCCTATGGCATATGTGCCTAAGCAATGATTTTCTTTCAAAAATTATTCTTCCATTTTCTCCAGGGTTTCCAGAGTCACAGATCCTTTGAACCAAAGTGAGTTTTGCCCATTAAATATCTTTTCTTAGAGTAACAGGTTTGCTTGAATAAATAAGGCTTTGGGATTTACAGCATCTGAACAACACTGTGACAAGCACTAGTTGACACTCCAGAATTATTTTGACCACCTGAGGATCACTAGAGCTTCTGTCATTTCAACCTTGGGTCGTAATTGACTTGTCCTAGATATCTGAAATACAAGTTTTTTGGCAATGTGGAAAATTCATAATGGGTTCATGTATGATTGGCCTTTTGCTGGATTTCTAGAAAAACTTATTACCAAGGAGTGCTGTCTTTTCTCCATAAGCTTGGCTAATGCTAGATAACTTTCCAGCCTTGAATAGCTTTATTCTCTCTTTAATGTAGATGAAATTCTGAATTTCAGCAGTCAGTTGATAACTAGCTTTTGCAATTGTGAAAATTGTGTTGTTTTTAGTCTAGATGACATCCATTCTCCCTCCTTTTCTCCTGCTAGAACAATAATACAGACCCAGTCAAGGACAGTGCTATCCTTTCAGAGTGCTTTCGGAGTATGTAAAGCACTTGCCTTACATAAAGTGGTGCAGGATTTGCACCTCACCTGTAAAAGGGAATGCATCCTCAGTAAGGGTTGTTTACATCTCCGGTGGCACTAGTGACCTAATTGTGTCAGTTCTGCAGAAAAGTTACAGGCAGTGAGGAGCAGGCTGGATACCTGCAGTGGGGCTTTCCTTTATGGGCTTCCAGCCACAGAGGGTGTGCAGGAGCTCGTACCTTCTGCTCCTGCTTCATCTGGGCCACTGGTTTCATTGAGGTGCAGTGATTGCAGTTTTGTTCTGTGATCTGTGCGTAGCCCTGGGCTGAAAAGCCATTGTCCCTGCAACATCACTGTGCTTCTGCATACCAGTAGAGCTGGAGAGGACCTCTGTGTGGTTATCAGATCCCACCAGCCATGTGATGGACATTTAGTATGGATTTAACTGTAGGACCACAAAGTAGTACTTCAAATATGTCTATGCATAATGTGTAGGTTTCAACTGGTTTACTTAGAGGTGTGATTGTATAAGTTGTTCTGTTTTAAGACCGGATTGTGCTTTTTTTGGCCTGAAGTAAATATATTTAAGTGAACTTTGAATAAGCCTTATTTAACACAAACCTTTGCTTTCCCTTAGGCTTGCCATACAGAACTGTGCATTCTGCTCCTTTAGGCAGCACCTGCTCTGTGAATGTGAAATATTTCTCCTACTGAAGGCAGAAACTGTTGTTCAGACCACTTAGTGGCCTACTTGAATTCATTGTTGGAAAAATATCACATGGGTTTGGGCACTGTGAAAGCAAAGCTTGGGCCATACTTGTCCTGCAAGCATTAAGTTTTCTACCTTTGCTTCTCTTATCACTTATCGCTTATCACTTGATCTGGAACCACTGTTTGTTCCAGGCTGACCAGCAACTTCTTTGACTCGGCTGTGATGGCAGAGTGGTCGAGCCCAAGTGCTGCTTTTCTTCTCTCCCTCCCATTTTTGTGTTTTTGACATGCCTCCTGCTGTTCCCTCACAACTTCTGAGAGAAGTTTGCACATCACAGATGAGCCTCATGTGCCAAGAGTTGGCCAAAAGCTGATATCACACATGGTGCAGCAGTGGAGTGAAAGCAACCACAATCACATCTTAACATTCAGTAAGCACAAAATAAATGAGAAGTATCCAGGGATATGGATGAATCAGTGTTTCGATGGTTGATATTCCCAGCTCAGAAACTCATACAATATGTGGAAACAGCTACACAGATATGATACCAGTAAGATTTTGTGGCAGTGATGGGCCATCTGATGCATTCTTCAAGGGAAGAGAGCCCGAAGAGGGAATTGCCACAGTATGAAAGACTGGATGTCTCATCCAGCTGTGCGGTTGTAATGATCCTTCATGGGCTTGGTGAACTTAAAAGACACAAGAAACACAACAGTTGGAAGAGAGTTGATCAAAATGCTCTGTGGGCACACTGCAATATTGACTAATTTCCAGTATTGACTGCAATATTTCCTGTTCAGCTCACTGTTTTGGGCTGCAGTTATACAGACTACTTAGGATCAGTCTGTCTCAGGATTTTAGTGTTTAGCTATTGATTTTATTTTTGACTATCTGTGCTGGGTCTTTCCCAGCCATCTCCCCAGGCACGTCACGAGACTGGAACTTCTAATTCTGTGGTTGCAGCCAAAACTATCACTTTTGCTTTACCTTCCTCTCTGGGCACAAGAACAAACACTTGACACTTCCTGGACTGGAGCAAGTAGCACATCACAAAAACAGCTGTTTTGGTAGAATAAGGAAGTCTGCAGCAGGAAAAAAGCCAAGCTAAAACGTGAAGTGCTAAGTAAGGGCAATGGAAGCAGCAGAGAAAAATTGTATAATAAATTAAAAGAGAGTTTGAAACGAGCGAAAAATCAGACATTTCTGGCACATGAGATTCAAAGTGTTCCAGTGGGTGAGTCAGGAAGAAAAGGGTCAGGTGATGGCAGCCTCTGCATCTGTGAGACAGAGAAGGAAATGTAGCGATAAGACTGCATGGTGTTTGCTGACTTTTGCTCTGCTTACTCAGCAGCAAAGATACAGCCTCCTTCAGCCCTCCTTTTCCTATGATAAGTAAAAGAGAAACCATAAGAAAGATTCTGTTTTTAAGGCAACTTAATTTGACTTAATGCAATGACATACTTAATTCCTGAGAGAAACATGGATTTTTGGTAGAAAGACAGACATACATTCTCTGAACCATCCTTCAGAGGCAGCATTTAATATTTTTCCTAGGAATTTAATCTGTGTTCTGAAATGCTCATACTTTCTCTTTACAACCCCCATCTTGTTGGTTTCTAAAAGTAACAGCTGTCTTGATGTGTCATTTGTAACTGGCATCATGTAAAAAATATCTAGGAGTGGCTTATCTGTCTGTGTTGGTGTACCTAATAAGATCTGAGTATGGTTTGTGAGTGCACAATGTGTGCGTCCTCATCATCACTTCTGTGACTCAACAGAACTGTCACTTGGAAAGTACACAGGTGCTATGTGGTTTTAACCTGTAAATTACTTGCTTCTTTCCCTTTTCAAAGGTAGTTTCAGTGCCAGTGGTGTGCCTGTTTTGTGTAAGTATCAGTCAGAAGCCTAGGGTCTGTCCAGCGTTTCCCATGTTGAGTACAGCTGAAAAGATGGTTGGATGTGCCAGCTTGCTAAGATTTCTGTTTCTTCTGAAATTGATTTCTCCTAGTTCAAGGGGTCTCTAAAGCTCTCTAGAACAAGCACACTTCCTGAAACTTTACCTCGAAGATCACCAGTGCTTCCCTTCAAAGACTGCCTTATCTCTTTGTCAGCCTTCCGAAAACATCCTAGCAGCAAAACTTGTGAATAGTTATGCCACAAAGTAATTTTGTGTAGTTTAATCTACTTCTTATGCACGCTAAGAATGGGAAAGAGCAGCAAAGGCAGGCTCACATGGCAAACCAGCTTGACAGGCTGCGTGGAAAGCACAGGAGCTGGAGCTGCAGGAAGGTTTTGCGTGGTCCCCAGGTTGCCTGCAGAAGCTATGGGAAGCGTTAGCCCTCAGTAATAAATATTTACTGTGACCAACTCTGGCAGGTACTGACTGTTCTTTCAGTGACTTGACCCACGGTGCTGTTCTGTAGCTGTTGCCTGAAAGCCCAAGATGCCGGTGTTAGCCTTACCAGTATTTTCTAATGTGAGAAAACCAAAGTAATAGATGCTCTGGGATCAGCAACCCACTGAAACTGCAGAATATCCATGAGGTCCTTTGTGCATATGTCTGCAATTTCAGCCTGGAAAACAAAAAACAAACCAACCAAACCCCATCCTCCCGCCCCCCCCAACCTAAACCAACCCAACAAGAAAAGGAAAAAGAGGACAATGTGGAAACACGTGATGCTCTCTCCTGCTGTGAACAGATTTATTCGTACTTCTTCCTTGTTTGTCTTTAGGCTTTTAGGGGTTTCAGAGAGGCTTGGCGGGTGAGTCATGCTGCTGTCCAGCAATATGGTATTAACTTGAAGCAATTCAAAGCGTGGTGTAATGCCACTGTAATTGGAAATCTGTGACCCACACCTGACACTGTAATCCTTGTGATGTATTTTGGAGGGTAGAGGGAAATTAGTATGTTTCATTAACTCTTTGATTCTCAAGTTCCTCTGAAACAAATGAAAATTTCTTATATGGTGTGTTTGGGTTTTTTTGGTTTTTTTAAATTATATGGATTCATTCTTCTGGTAAAACACGTCTTAATAGACAGGAAGATTGCAGGACAAGGGAATGGCGAATGGGAGAAATGCTAATGTAACCGTTAAGGAGAAGCTGTCTTATGCTTGGTGGCCGTAAACAATCATTTAGAAACCAAATGTAGTGAAATCCCTTAGAAAAGAATAGTTAACTAAGCATCTTGGCAACAGTGGCTGGGAATTTCAAGTGCAGCCACAAAGGCATGATAGTTTGGCAGTGCCTTTCTGCACTGCATTGTGGCTGAAGGGAAGGTGTGTGAATTACTTCAGTGGTTTGGAAAGCTCTTGTTCTTTTAAAAGCAGTATAGACAGTGGGTTTTTTTTTTTGCTCAGCAATGAAATGATCCTGCTCCTACTGTAATATAACACTGATGAAACAGGTAGCTTGAGCCTGGGAAGTGAGAAAGGTTTGCTCAAGTGGTATTCCATTTTGTTGACTTCACTCAGCAGGCTGAGGACCCCTGAATGTTGTGTAGAGGTTAGATGAAAATGCTGATGTCTTTCATATTCTTTTTCCTTCTGACCAACAGATCCTTATAGTAATCTGCTGAGGGAGGGTGAGGCAAATAACCATCAGGGTAGATGAAAGAAGGAAAGATGCTCTGTGACCTGCACAGTGTGGAGTTTCAGTCTTCACCATCTGGTTCATGGGCAGTGAGGCACAGACTGTGACTCTCATCAGTGCAGTTGGGTTGACCCCAGGTGTTAAAGCAGAACAGGGGAAGTAGAAGGCATTTGCTTAAGCTGAGTTTGAGCTATTCTGGATTGACTGAAAGTCCCTGCTTGAGGAACAATATTTGAATAAGATTTTTCCCATCACAAGAGCAGTAGTTCTGTGATAGCCATGTATCTGATTATTGTAAATGCCAGGCTGTGTTAGGATGTGGTCAGTTTGGCAACACAGAGTGGTACACTTTATATAGGTGGCATACATTCATACATATTTAGTTTTCTTATTTTTTTTCTTCAAAACTGGGGAATAAGCCCTCAAAGTGTTGCCTATTTTTTATATTCTGAGGTTGCAGTGTTAGTCACATCTATGTCACTGCTGGACTAGAAAACCTTTCCATGGATATATACAGTATATCAGTATACCTGATCTTACCATTTCAGGCACTTTTGTTCCATAAACAAGTTAGCATTGCTTTCTCCCACTTGTTATCCTTTCATTTGAAACCTGTAGTAATATTTCATCTGTGCTTCTGACTAGCTATGAGTTAGTGGGGATTTAGCTCCTTTATTTCCTGCTCCCTTGGAACAGCAGTGGCACAGGCATCTCAGAAGATGCTCTTTCTGCATCAGAGACTTTGCCTGCCAGTGACTGACCTTTAAGAATTAGTCCAGAACCTGAGGCTTCTCCAAATAAAGCAAATGCTCCCCCAAAGAAATTTGCATTATCGTATCCCAAATCTTAGTAGTAATGTTTTAGCATGCAATTGAGTTTATTATAGGTTTGGGGGTTTTTTGTACAGTCCAGAGCTAGCATCTTGTTCTTCTTGTTCCTGCCTGTTCCACCATTACTCCTATAAGTGTATTTTCCTTACAAATCCACATGGATCACTTGCCTTTCAGGAACATAGGGTAGCCAGCTGCACATGGGTATGTTCTTTGATAGTGAACTCCATGTATGGATGCAGCTGAACTTTCTACAGGCTGTAAATGAAAATTATGACTTTTTTGAGTCTTAAAGTGAGCAAAACATAAAATGCAGGAAAGACTTGTAAGCATTTAGAGATTCAATTTTCATCTCTCTCTCTCTCTCTCTCAGTCATATTGAAGCCTTGAATGAAACTTTCATTTAATACTGATGATGGGAACAACCTTGAAAGCCCAGCTGAGGACTTTGCTTGTGACTGAATAGTACTTTCAATCATCACCAAGGTCTAAAAATAAATCACACTTCCCCATTAAATGCTGAAGGTGGTCATTTAGTTATATGATTAGAAATAACCAAAGGTGGGTGGATGGATGAGCTGACTACCAGCATTTATCCTTGAGAGCAGACACTGGCCACATGGAATCCATGAGCACTCCCAGAGTGGATAAGGATACTGCGCAGACCACTGCCCAGCAATGAGTGAAATCGTAAAATTTCAGTGCAGCTAAATACAGCTACTTGTGAGGCAGCCAGGAGGGCTTGCATTTGTTCATGCTGTTCTTAGAGCAAGTTGGCCTGGTTTTTGTCTGCGCTACTGCTTGAGTTTTCATCTTTCAGTTTGGGAAAGCTGGGGAGAACTTACTTCCTCCTTTAGGAACAATCCATCTGCATGATAAAAGGGTATTTCCCTAGTAATATTAAATTACCTGGTTTAATTTAGATTTTAAAATATGAATTAATCTCTAAAATATGAAATAAAGTATAATACTCAATATAATTTATCTATTACCCTTAAGAAGAGCACTGCAGTTTATCTGTTTTCCGTAAGAAAAGCACTGCAGTACTTGTGGTTTTTCCCCCTCTTCTTCCTGATTCTTTTTTAGGCACAGGAAGTATGGCAATTCATCCTACGTAGTCTTTTTGCTTTTGAGTGGCTGTTGTTGCTGGTTGTGGAGCTGTTCCCTGGCAGTTTTGTTGGTTATGCAATTAAGAACCATCAAAAATATGTGCTGCAAGGAGCAGTTATTATACTAAGCATATGAAACTAATAAAAGAAAATTATCAGGCTGATAAAGGATCAGAAGCAGAACAAAAATGTACTCAAAGCAATGTGGGGGGGTTTTCCCAGTTGCAAGGGAAAGTGTTTTATCAAACCCACAGATCTACCACTGGCTTTTTTGATTCTGTTTCCCAGCACTCGTTTATTTCCCTGTCAGAGGAAATTTTGTTTAGAGTAAAAAGACCAAAAGCCTTCTGTTTGTCTTCTGACGGCTGCTTCTCGCTATGACTGGTATTTTAGGTAGGTTTTTTCTGAAGATAAAAAGACCTCTTCTTAAGCAGAAGTTTCGCTGGCTTCACTCTGTGTTCTGCTTCACTAGCTTTTCTGTGTGTTACAGAAGTCCCCAGATATATATCTTGTTACCAGACAGAATATTGCATTCAGTATGTTTGCAAGTGGCTGCAGCATGACTGGGCAATCTCACTGAAATCAGTGAAAAAAGGCAGCTTTGGGGGGCTTGCGTTTCCATTATTGATTTTTTTTTTTTTCAAATTACTTGATGAAAAATTGGTGTATTTTAAATATTTCAGGAAGCTTTTTGGTGTTGAAATATTAAATTTTTTGCCATTAAATATTTAAAATTGTGGTGGTTGTTTGGGGTTTAAGCTGTTCTTGCTAACCTGCACCAACACATAACTCGGTCATTAGAAAAACAGATGACAAAATGATATGTGCTATTTCAGCCTTGTCATTCACTAGCAGTGTTAGGAATGAGATATTTTGGGCTTGCATAATTTCTCACTTAAATCAGCTTAGAGACAGGAGAGAAACATGCTGCAGAATTTGATGGAATAAAGATATATAACTGGGAAAAAAAAATTTGAATTGCCATTTTGAAAAGAAACAACACATTTAACCAGAGCAGAAAGGAGGGAAGATAACATCAAACTATATAGGTTTACAACTATACTCAATGGGGAGAGATAGCAGAAAGAATCTTCATCAAACAGCCCGACCCCTGCACAGTGTTTTTTGCCTGTACTCAGTACTTGTGAGGCTGCACCTTGAGTCCTGTGCCCAGTTCTGGGCCCCTCACTTGGACAAGGACATTGAGGTGCTGGAGCGAGTCCAGAGAAGGGCAATGGAGCTGGGGAAGGGTCTGGAGAATGAGTCCTGTGAGGAGGCTGAGGCAGCTGGGGGTGTCCAGCCTGGAGAAAAAGAGGCTGAGGGGAGACCTCATCATTCTCTTCAAGTGCCTGAAAGGAGGCTGTAGAAGTGACAGGACAAGAGGACATGGCCTCAAGCTACACCAGGGAAGGTTCGGGTTGGACAACAGGAAGAATTTCTTCACAGAATGGCTTGTTAAGCATTGGAATGGACTGTCCAGGGAGGTGGTGGAGTCACCATCCATGGAGGTGTTCAGGAAACAGCTCTTCATGGGCCTTGGTGCCATGGTCCAGCTGACAGGGTGGTGGTCGGTCAAGGGTTGGACTTGATCTCTTGGAAGCAGCCTAAATGATTATACAATTCCATGAAAGGTCTGTGATGTGTGCTTGTGGTCTCCTGTGAGGTAAATGCCATTTATCTCCCCAGAAGGAAAGTTCCTAATACGCTTTTGCATTAACAGCAGTCAGAACCAGTGAGCCAAATTCTTACCCCCACCTTGCAGAGGTGCTTGATGCTGCTGAGTCTGTGCAAGGAGTGCAGCAAGAAAGTGTTCCAGTGCTCTTCTGTAACTTCAGCTCAGAACATGCATGCCAGTTAAGCGTAAATAAATGGAGTTTAAAAAAATTTTGAGTGTGTTTTTGATATTCCTATTTTATCAGTGCCATTCTAGCGATAGAAATGGAATGATGGCCTTACCTTTGTGGAGATGGGAGCTGTACAACAGCACCCTTTAGGATGAAGTCTTATGTATGGGCATTTTTATTTGGAAACAGAGTATCCTATTTTGATGTAACTGATCCTATAGAAATTTGACAACAGTGTGTTCGTTCCAAAATAATTTCTTGGTCAAAGAAATGTATGTGTGCGTATCTTTGTGCCCTGTTTTATTCAAAGGGGTGGAGTTTGTAATTTGAAAGTCTTTGTAAGAGGCATTGGGCAGGGGTGGGGTGTTCAGCACTCCTTGGCTGGGCTTGACCTAAATATGTTGCATAATAACAAGAGCAGCTTCAAGCTCTGTATCACTAAACAGAAGGTGGTGTGTATGTAAGCTGGCGAGTAAATAAAGCTGTCCCCCTCTTCCCATGTGGGTACCTGTCCTGAGCAGATCATCTGGTTTTTTGGACTGCAGGCACAGTTAAAAATGTATTGGGGTTTTCAGTGAAAGAGTAGATTTAAAATGTAAGTGAATGACAGGATGTTTCAATTTGGTCTCATTATACCCTTCCCTACTTGGAGGTTTGAAAACCACAGATGCTGTGAAATTTAGCCCGAGTTTTAGCTAGCCTGCAGGATCCAAGCAGTCTGTGTCTACAGTTCTCTGAGTTTCAGGGAAATGGTTGAGAGGGGCACTTGATTCTGTTGACTCAGATGTTTTAGAGTCTCTGGACCTCAGCTGCAGTCACGCAGACCTGTGCTTGAGCACCTGGGAGTGAGGCACAGGCAGCACTGCCTTGGCTGTGTCTGTGCGCTGGGAGTGCTGCCTGAGCGGAGCTCTGGGGAGGTGGGTACAAGGATGAGCCCTGAGGTGGCTCTTGGAGCAGAGAAGAAAAGCTTTGACTTCCAGAGATGGGCAGGCATCACTGGACTGTCAAGTATGACAAATATATAGAGAAGGGGACTAGTCCAGTGCTTCTAAAAAGGGATTTTTTTAAAATGAGTAAATTCTGAGATATAGTTATTGCAAACATGTTTTCTGCTATATATGGCACTAAGCCTGGCTCTTTCCAGTGTCTACTAAAAAATAGCAAAAGTGATAATGACCTTTAAATAACTACTAAATGCCAATCTCATGTCTATTCTGTGTTTTATTCAGGTAGATTTTTTTACTGCAATCCAGTGAAGATGACGCCAAAACACGAAAAACAGGTAAGTCATATCTAAGCTTTAATAAAAAAGGATTCAAGTTTGGCAGCTGTGGATTGAATTTCATTAAGGTTCGCATGGATCAGGGAAGATTGGTTGTATTCTTCATACTTCTGGTTGCCAGGAAACAGAATATTCTGGAATGATGCAGTGCCAGTTCCTTCTGTTAAAGTTTGATGGAAGAATCAGATATTCAGTCAGAGTAAGTGACTGTGCACAAGGGGCTCAAACACTGAGTTGGGAGAGAAGGATTTGGATGGAGGCTTCTTTTTATCAGTCTCTAGGTATTTTATAGGACATAATGGTTGGAGCTGGGTCTGAACTCTGATTACCAGCTGCATGGACCACAAGAATCCCACTTGCATGTTCTCTTCTGCTCAGTACGATGAACATTAAAAGTTTCAACAAATTATTTTGTCTCAGCTGTTAGTCTCTTATCAGCCTTACTCCACAGCATGGATGGAGTGAAGATGCCAGCACCCACAGCATGAAAAGCCCCACGTCCTTTGTGGCTGATCCTTTTATTAACAGGCAACCTGATGGGATATGCTATTTTTCTTGGAAGCTTTGTGGAAAATTACTCTTCAGGGGTTATTGACTAATCAGATGTGTAACAGGAGCACAAGCTTATCACCTGATACAGTCCTGAGCACAGACATTTGAATTAAAATGCAGCTGAAATGATTAATACAAATAATCAACCAATGTGAGATTGTTTTTATTCCTCCTTCTTGTGGTAGATTTTCCCCCCATATTAAAAATAGATATTTCCATGTCAGATTTCCTGTTTTCCTAGTAGGAAAATGTTAGAAACTTCTGAGAAGGACACATTTTTTTTGTCAAATTCTATATGGTAAGGCTTTTGCCTTGTCTCTGGGGAATCCATTGCATTATGCGGAAATATATCCAACAAGAGAAAAGAGAGAAGGGGAAGAAAAAAGAAAAAGAAAACTGAAAAGAGAAAGATTTCTTGTGTTTGCTTCAGCTGCCTTCATGAGGTATTTTTCCTTTTGAGGCAGATCCAAAAGGAACATTTTGTTTTTCCATGCTTGTGTCTATGTGACCTCAGTGCTGTCCTTTTACTCTGCTGTCAACACTCATGTTCTTTGCATAGATCTGTAACCATGAGGGAGTAGGTGTAATTGAGGTTTGGGTGTCACTTTGGCCATTTTGTCATTTATGTGTGACTCTATCTACTTGGACTGCTCCTGGCCTTGAGGACAGGGTAGCAAAATACCACCAGTACCATGCTTAAACTGGCTGATTTAGCCAGGAATTAAAAGGCACATCCAGCAGAGAAACTGCTCTGCAATTCCTGCTTTTTAAGTACTTATGACTACTTTTGGGGCAGATTTGAAGATTCTGAATATTCATGAAGGTGTTCAGACCAGCATGGCTGCTGGGATCTATATCAAAGCTATAGCATTAGCAGTTTCGATAGAAAATGTTTTGCCTGTGAATTTAGCTGTTTCCAGAGAGAAGGAATAAATGGAGGTGCCACATATTTCAGTAGCTTTCTGTCGAGTATATATTGTTCCCAGTGCAAGAGGCCTCCATGCTGAATCCTGGACTCTTTGAAGTGTCAGCAGTGAATTTGGATTTTGAGAGAATTGTTGCACTGAAGCATTACAGGACACATATAATTCTTAAATGCATTTATATAAATGCATGTATTGGGCCACTCAATTAAAATTAAAAACAACAACACAACCAAGAAAAAAAAACAACAAAGCAAAACTGAAAATATATGTAATGTGGCGTAATAGCTAGATCTGCAATTCTGGAATACCCAAGCAGCACTGGGCAGGGGAAGAAGACACCTTGTACAGGATTGCAGCTGGCGAAAGTAAAAAATCCCTGAAACCTTGGCTCTCTTTGTACTGAGCTTCCCGTGTTGTAGAGCTGGACCGCAATAGAGTTTTGTGACAAATGATTAAGTTAGTCTTCAAGTGGTCTGTGGGAGGGAGAGGTCAGCATCACCTCTCTCAGGTGGACAGTGCATTACTTGAGAATAGACATGTCTATTGAGAGTATCCTCATTTTTATAGCAAGATGAGGAGGGAGTGGAATACATACAGAGGGGAAGGGTAATTGTTACCCAATACTGCTGTAATCTCCTGATAGCTTGTGACCGGTGAATGCAGGATGGACCGAGCCTACAACAGCAATCTTGCAGAGGAATATCCTGCCTCCTAACTCTGCTTCGACCATAACATACCCTGTTTGGGAATATTGGCCTTTACAAGCCTACTTCTCTAGGGACGTGAGAGCGTAAGCACCTTTTCTGGCAGTGGATCAGCATTTATACTGGGCAGTTCGGTCTGCTTTGATTAAATCAATGCTGTTTTCCCAGTGGGATTTTGTGTTCTGGAGAAGACTTAAAGGTCAAAAGAGAAGGAACAGTCTACATGTGCAATGGCACTGTTTCAGAGCAGCAAAATCTGTAATGGGAATTGGGATTAACACTTCCTGGATTCAAGAGCTTGATAGGGGAAGTAACCCTAGATCTTGAGAAAGGCTGTACATTTTTATTTTTTATTTCTAATTGCTTACTGTTTGTCTTGCTTCATTCTAAACTTAGTATTGTCATTTTTTCAGTAAATGAAGGGGGAAAAAAGGGAACACCCAGTCTTCTGTTGAAATCCTGGTGTTTCAAATCAAAGCTGACAATGACTGTGTAAGGGCTGCAGTTTGCTGAGGAGCTCTGCTATTCTGCAGATCATTTTTCCTCTTGGCTCATTTCTTTACTGCTTAGACACTGCCTGCCACAGCATCTACAGCAGGTCTCCTTTCTTTGATAGGTAGAAAACCCTTCTCCTGAAGGGTTTGAACTTCCTCCGTATTGAAACTCAGTGACGAATTAATTGCAAGTTAAAAGTGTACAGAAGTTTTCCAGTGTAAATCTTGTGGTCTGGAATGATTTGCAAGGTAAGCCGTAGCTAGCACACAGCATATCCAATAGCAGCTTTTAATCATAATACTTTGGTATAATGAAGGTTTGAAAGAAGTATTTTACTTTGAAGACTCGTTTGATTCTGTACAAAGAAGAGGGTTATAGAAGGTTATTTGGAAATGGGGTAATTTGGGGAACCGGGGCAAAAAGAAGGTCAACAAGAAGCTGATAGAGCAGCAGATGAGAGGAAGGGGACTGAGGTCAGATTATAAACAGGCTGCCTGAGGTTGTGACTCCTGTGCTGCAGCAGTTGAAGGGAAGAGGAGAGCAGTGTCCTGTTTGAAGCTTGGCATAATTTCTCCCACTTGCAGGACTGATGCATTTAGTGCTTAGCAAAGGAAAGAATGTATGCTGAGAAGTGGTTGAAGCTCTGGATAAGAGGGGGACACAGGGAAACAGGAATTTGGGGAAGACAAAAACCTGCGACATGAAAAGATGGTACAGTGGGTCTGAAAGTATGCTATCTATCTATCTATCTATCTATCTATCTATCTATCTATCTATCTATCTATCATCTGTCTATCTATCTATGTATATATATGGTAAATATGATAGGCAGGTGGAGAAAACCAGCCAAAAAAATGGTTGCCTCTCCTGTGTTCAGCACATTGTTGATGATCTTATCAGGAGCAGAAAAAACTTCCTCCTATCTCCCACTAGTGTTTTTGTAAAAGTAAAGGCATGACCCTCAGCTGGTAGAAATGATTAAAGCTCTGTTCATTTGTTCCTCTTGTGTCATGCTGGCACGGGGTTAAAAAGCTGCAGGGAAGGATTGGCCCTCTGGTGCTCTTGAGCAAGGAAAGAAGCAGCAGAGGTGGCAGGAACCTTTCAAATGTGCTTTCTTTGGCAAGGTGTTCATGATACTCACCAAAAGGGTAACATCAGTAATACAGAAAACACCCTGGTGGTCAGGAGTTGGGCTAAGTGACATAAACCCAAGGCTGTGTCCAGCCATCAGGCCACAGGCTCCCCATCTCTGAAGCAGTAACACCTGGAAATCAGAGAGGAAAATTATTTAATCCACACCTCAAATGCCTCCCTGCTACGTAGAGAATGCAATGGCTGTTCAGGAAAATGTGTATCTTCGCCTTTCAAGGTTTTTACTGTTCTCGTATCCGTCCACTGAAGGTTTGCAGTGGTGGTACATCGAAGTGTTGTGTCAGGGGAGAAGACTTGGCTGAAGAGTAAAGCTTTTCTTTCTGATGTCTTTGGTTTGGGCATAGGAAGACACATTTTGAGAGCTTTCTAGTTCAAGATTTCTTGGTTTATGCAAATATGTACTAAAAAAAGCATGTTTTTTACCAGAGACACTGTCATTCCTCCCACAGTCGATTCCTGTACCTGGAGATCTTGTGCAGTGCCTTCCTCTCAGAGAGAATATATCTACAGCTTAAAGTGATAAGCTTTTCTTTAACAAGTCTTTGCTAAGTAGTTGGCTTAGCTTTTGGTATGGGTAGCTTGTTTAAGCAACTGGAGTAGGGCATCTTGTGGATTTGCTCCAGAAGTATCAGGTATTTAAGCACACTTTCAACCTTCGTATTTTAAGGGAATATTTTTCCTCATAGTATGAATACAGATTTATCAGGATATTTCAGTTTTGGGTTGTTTGTTTTTTTTCTAGAAGAAAAGTTTCACTCATTAGCTGAAGGTATTCAGAAACATTTAATTCTTTAGTCTCTTCCAATTCCCATTACTGATGCCTAGTACAGTAATGCCCACAGGCCTCTCTCTCTCTTTTGGGATCCCTCTAAATTATTACATAAATGTAGAAATTGCAAGGCAATAAGCTAGATATGACAACTTCTATTACAAACACTCTATATGATTGTCCCCCCAAAATGGGGAATTATGCTCTGCAGTGCCGCTGTGTTGCTTCCTTGGGCAGGTTGATGGGCTGACAGGAACAGAAATGCCCAGGTGCCACATCTTCAGCTGTACTCTTTGTCAGTGTTGATTACAAGTGTGGGACAAGCCTAAAATACCTGCCTCATTCTCCTTTACAAGTGTGACTTTGAATGTTAGGTTTTTAGTTTGTCGCTACCAAGATCGCATCTCCCAAGCATGAAACACATATGACTTTTCACAGTATTACTTAATCTGAAATACTCCTGTTCAGCTAGCAGTTTGGCAGGGACTTTCCCAGACATGTGGTGTAGCTCAGATGATTCATTGCTTTTTTCTTCTCCATTTATAGGGTTGCAAAATTCAATAAAGCAGCAGTTCAGCTTTCAATCTGAGTCAGTAGTTTGTGGAACGGCAGAACAATCAAGAGAGTCTTTAAGGCTGCCTTTGTCTTCTGAAATTAATTGCTTGGTTTTTATTATGCACTTACAGGAATTTGTAACTGTCTTGGTGCGAGACCCCAGGATACAGAAAGAAGACTCATGGTATTCTTACATAGACTATGAGATATTTATCCACGTAAGTATAAAAATATCAGCACAGGTTCTTTGGGCTCTTATTGCTGTTTCTGTCCCAGCCAGGGTTGTCTTTGGGATATAAACTGAATTTCTGCCTCTGGGATGCTGGAGGCTGTTATTCCCTTTTTAACAGCTGGGCTGCAGTGGAACAGGTAAGGTGAGTTGGCCAATTGCCGTGCAGTAGGTCTGGCAGAGCTGGGATTGAACCTGTTTTGCTCACATGTGCATTCCACAATGTCTTGCAACAGACAATTCTTAGCTTTTCTTATCAACCAGAAGACTGTTACAATCAATGATATCATACCATTATAGAAGAATGTTGATGTTCAGGTATTAATGGGAAAACAACTTTCTTTTCAAGTAATTATCTGGTTATTTGTACTTTAAATTCTCCTCAGTTCTTTTTGCCAAGTTATTTGGTTGCTGCAATGTGGTTGTTTTCAGTGTACCTTGATATTCATATTATCCTTATTTAGTGGTGTTTGGATGTGTGAAGTAACTTCATTTGGGTTTACGATTGTAGCCCACCATATATTAATAGGAACGCACTTGGAATTACGGTGCTTTTGTGCCTTAAATCTGCCCTATACATAATTTTGTTTTCTTGATTGTTCTTTGGTGGATGACGTATGGAAGGCATTATCCTAATTTGCCAAATCCAGATCCAAGGATTTTAATTGTAGTGTTAAATATAAAGGTATTTGAGAGGACCAAGTTATATGGTTAATGCTTGGCACAAGACCAAAAGCATTTCCTTCCTGTGTGGAAGAGCTAAGCAGTTAGTGTATGAGAGCAAGCAGTCAAATGATGACTTACTGAATGTCTGTGTGACAAGTATTTCTCTCCCGTGTGGCAATCAGAGTTGTGAAACTTTTAAGTTTGCAATGTGCTTCAAGTACGGGTTCCAAAGCAATTATATTTTTTATTTCTGGTAAATAGAAATTCTGTAGATTTGGCAGGGTGGGTGCTGTATTACTGTTTCACAGACATCAGTGCCCCTGAATAAAAGTGTATTAAGGCTTTCTCAGCAATTGCTAATCTGGGGAGATGTTGTTTAGACTCTGTGTGTCGTGATTCAACTCCAGCAAGCAACTAAGCACCACACAGCTGCTTGCTCACATCCACCCTGCCCCACCAGCAGGATGGAGGGAAGAGAATTTGGAGGGTAAAAGAGAGAAAACTCTTGGGTTGAGATAAGAACAGTTTAATAATTGAAATTTAACAATAACATTGATAATAATATTAAATAAGAATAAATAAAATAATATTAAATAATAAAAACAATACTAATAAGGAAAATAGAAAAATAAAACCATAGAAAGACAAGTGATGCAAATGAAAACATATGCTCAGCACCAAGTAACTGATGCCCAGCCAGTCCCTGAGTGGCAGTCCCCAGCCAACCTCCACCCTACTTTATTGCTGAGCATGATGCCAGATGGTATGGAATGTCCCTTTGGTCAGTTGGGATCAGCTGTCCCAGCTGTGTCCCCTCCCAGCCTCTCGTGCATCCCCAGGCTGCTCGCAGGTGGGGTTGGGTGAGGAGCAGCAAAGACCTTGGCTCTGTGCAAGCACTGCTCAGCAGTAACAAAAACACCCCTGTGTTATCAACACTGTTTTCAGCACAGATCCAAAACACAGCGCAAGCTACTGTGAAGAAAATTAACTCTCCCCCAGCCAAACCCGGCATGCAGAGTTCTGTGATCCAGCACTGGGCATCTCTGAAGCTGTTAAGCATCAAGTCAGCTTCCGGCCACCACAATGCCAGGGCTGTTGGAGACCAAGTTCCTAGGTCAGTCCAGCCATCCAGACTTCTCAGGGGATTCAAAGTATTGTGTTTGCCTGGCTTTTGGGCCAGCTGAGTTCCCCTTCTACCCAGCTCTTACAGCATTTATCTTCTTAAACTGTGAGGTATCCTGAGTGTTCCTCTGTTTCACAAGGCTGTCATCTTTGTGCTCTCTACAATCTGCATCTTGTGGCTGTCTGGATTTATGGTTCCTGGCAGGCAGGGAGGGTGGGCTGGACTGGAGGCAGTTTTCTAATGGAGTCCTGTCTGCTGTGTGAGGTTTCATCTAAATGTATGCTCCATGGGAACATTTGGCAAAAGTATCTAATTTCCACAAATTGTTTCTCTTTTGATGAATTGGCATTTTCGTAGTGAACTAATAGTGTTCTGTGGGAAAATTTCCAAATGCTGCATGGAGAGCAGTCACATTGGTTTCTTTGGTTTAAGTGGGACTGAGCCCTGGAAGAACTCTGTGTAGCTGTTTGCAGATCGCAGCTAGAATAGTTAAAGATGATCTTTTTCCCCTGCAAAGACTGACATTATCTTCTGAAACATTCTTCTGAAGTCTGTTTTTCCCGTTACCGTAAATTGTACTGTAATCCAAATCTCATGCTTTTAAGAAGAAAGCAATGAAAAATCTTTCCCTGAGAAGCAGTAGAAACTGTCACCAGTCTTGCCTGAGGTAAAGCACAGTCCTTAACATAAACTGAATTAATGTCAAGCTTTCCATTGGCGTCTCGGGCATTAGTATAGCATCTTGGATGTGTTTTTAATACCATGCCTGCACTTTAGCTTAAGCTGATTTGCAAAGTAAAATGTTTTTCATTTCCCAACAGACAAACAGTATATGCTTTACAAGGAAAACATCCTGTGTTAGACGACGCTTTCGAGAATTTGTTTGGCTCCGGCAGAGGCTTCAGAGCAATGCAGTGCTTATGTGAGCAACTTCATATATGTCTGTTTAATAATCTGTCAGTCATGGAGGGAAGGATGGTTTAATCTTAATTCTGAGAACTACAGAAATCAGATCTGGAAAGTGTCCTGTGTTTCTTACTAGCACAAGTTTATTCTGTAAAATGCATTTTATGTGCTTTAAACCCAGAAGAATGTGGTTTGTACTGATAGCCTTTGTTTGGTGAGCCCCCCTCTAATTTGTAAGAGACTTGATCTGTATTTTGCTATGCACAGGTAGCAGAAATAACAATCTAGTGTAGTTGTTCGTACCTCCTCTCTGTGCTCTTGGATGTGCTTAGGTCTTGGAAGCACCATAAGAGAGCCAGCCAGACATGGATGCAGGCTTAACAACTGGACCAGAAAAATCAGATTAATTTATTTTCCCTTTTGAGATGTGTGAGAAGCCCTTAAGTTTCTCAAGCTTGTGTTCCCAAATTGATTTCAAAAGCTTCTGGAACATCACCCATGATTTTCACATGCTTGGCGCTGGCATTTGCTTACTGCATTTTTCTCTGCTGTTTCACATGTGGTTTTAACTGTGTATTTTTTTCCTGTTTATAAAGACAGCTACCTGAACTGCCATCTAAAACTCCCTTTTTCAATATGAATAATCCTCATCATGTGGACCATCGCCGTCAAGGTCTGCAAGAATTCCTGGAAAAGTGAGTACAGCCTAGAGATGTTGGAATTTTTATGAGGTCATCAATTTCTTGTTTAAAATAGCTCATCTCTGGTACTTGAGAGCCACCGTGTGGTCATCTATATATGCTACATATTTGGTTATATTTTTTATTTGCACTGTCATATTTCATACATGTGACTTCAGCTCTATTGGTTATAAGGAGACTTCATCTGGGGCTTTTCCACTGCATTTCATTGCTTATAGATAATAGGTTTGGATTTAAGTCACTTTGCAATTGCATACTAAGTTTGGGAGATCTTTCACTATAATGTCTATTTCTAGCTTTAAATAATGAGCTAGATATTCTTGTACAAAGAAGAAAGCCCCCTCTTTATGTTCATGGAAGATCAGTATCTTTGTGGGCTAAACCCCTGGAAGTCTGGCAGAATTCACTAGTGAGATCTCCTAACACAGAGCTTTCCTATAATGCAAATTACTTTGTTTACCAGTCCCACTAACATAAGCAAGCTCTAGCAGCTGTGACCATTTTCAGTGTAGCTGCAATCTGTATAAAATCATTCATCAGGCTTAGCTGGAGCCTGACCTGCATTACAAGGGAGTACTGTATGAGTTTCAGTACTGCATCCCTTAGTCCCACTGCTGTGACCACTTCCCCTTCTGCAGTGGCTGAGACCCTGTTGATGGAATTTTCTGCTTTTTCTCTGCCATTCTGGCCCTGCTGGTGTGAGAGCAGGCTGCTCACAGCTGCTGGGGCAGGAGCTGTGTGTACATCTGCTGGCTGTCTTTAGCTGCTGCTCGGGGTAAGGGCATGGTGAAACACTGCAAGTAGAGACTATTAATCTTCTTTCCAGTCAGTGTATTATAAGCCTCCCTAACAGACAACAAATCATTGGTCCCGAGGTATATTTGTTAGGCTTAACAGCTGAAGACAGGGAGAGCTAACTGCTGCAGGAATAATATTCTGTATACAGTTATATAGGATCTGTGGCCAAAAGGTCAGCCAATAAATACTGGTTGAAGGCATGTGAGACAGAGAAGGGAAAGCAGAAAAGGATTAGAGGGTTTTTTTGCACCTCAGGAAAGAAAAGCAGTGAAATGGAAGGGCTGTGCTCCTAGAAGCATATCAATGATAATATGAAGAATGTGGTAGCTCAGGTTCCTGGGTCTGACAAGTTCTATCTTAGCTGTGCTGCCCCACAGAGTAAGTGCATTTCAAAAAACACTCTCATTTTGAAATGGCAAAGGGGCCAGTCTGATAGCAAGGTATGGTATATCAACATCAGAAATCTTTACAACCGCTGCCTGTACTTCAAAAGGCAAAACATAGGTAGATTCTCCTAAAACACATCCTCACGCTCCAATTTTGTGGATGTCTGTAACTTAAATGGGTACTGACAGCAGAAAATGAAAGCATGTGGAGCATTTCACCGTGCTGCTGTTAGCTCAGGAGTGGGAAAAGAGGCAACTCAATTGTAAGGTAATGTTTTAAATGTTTGAACCTGAGTGCTAGAAAAGTGTCAGCTTTCTCTTAGCCCTGGGGAGTAGTTGAAAGGAATTTTCAGAGGCTGCGTTGAGATGAATTGGCGTGGCACCTCGTGTGCTGTACCATTGCCCTCTGCTGGCTGGCCCTGCTGTGCTGCTGCTGCTGCTGCTCGCAGGAGGCATCTTCTGTCGGCTCAGGATGCTGCCATGATGCTTTCCCCCTCATTTTATGGCTCTGAGCCAAAGGTTGTGATTCTTTCCCTGAAATTGAATTTGTTGGACTCCCTAGCAAGTGTGAGTTTATAAAATATAGATATATATAGTATATAGGTATAATATGCATATATATGTAAAATATATATCTTCTATGTATGTGTATGTTCTATGTGCATAATATGCATCTATGTACACTATGCGTATGTTACGTATATATGTATATAATATACACACCTGACTTTACTGAAGCTCTGGCGAAGCAGGACCTTTGTGATGCATTAGAAAGGGGGCATAACCCAAAACTGCAAAGCTGAGAGCTCCATTCACCCCAGCAATGACTGCAGTCACTGTGCACAAGCTCCCAGTCCTATTGGTGTTTCTTTGTGGCAGTGGGAAGAAATGGGATTCGAGCCTTTGTGGATCTGTCAAGGGAGAGGTTCACAGGGAACATTTTTAAATGCCCGCATGTGATGCAGGAATCCCAGATGTTATCAGGATCCAAGACATCTCTGAAAAGAGGATTTATATCTTTCAAAGTCTTGGTTTGTGCCCTGTGCCTGCTGCTCTATGACCAGATTGCTGTAGTGCCTGCCCATGCAGGAGCCACATGCCTGAGGAGCAAGGATTGAGCAGCTGGAGGCTCTCTAGTGCCCAACTTCTGGCCCTGGGAACACTTCCATATTGCCTATATGTGATGGCTACAGAGTTCTCTTGTCTTTCCTCACTTCCCACTCCAGGGTGGGTTAGCACAGGGCACAGTGCGTCCTTGGAGCCTTTGTGAAGCCTCTTCGTGCTGAGCACAGTAGCGTAAGAATTAGGCCAACAGCTGGGAAGTTAAGCAAAGCACTAGACTTTGGTGAAATCTGGGAACAGGTGTCCCATTTTGATTTGGTTTTACTGCACAAATGCAGGGTAAGATCTACTTGTCTTACAGGTTATTATCTCTGAGTGATGAAGAACTGTAAAGCTCACTTCTTGTCTGGGCATAATTTAATATTTCAAGAGGCCATTTGCATTAACGGAAGTCAGCTAGCCCCTTTTCAATTATGAATTACTTTGTAAGAATAAGGAAAATTATGTGTTTTTCCTGCTAAGTATCCTTGTCCTTTGAGGATGACTGTAAATTCACAGATGTTTATTCTTCAACTAGAGGTCCAAATTAAAACATTATCTTATAATTTTAGCTTCTGGAAGATCCTCTTTGCTTTCATCCCTTTGTAGGTGTGCAGGTCTAACTTTGGGATTTAGATTGCCTTCACAGAAGATCATTTGGGTTTCCTCATGAGAAAGCTAATTAACAAAGCCATTTTGAATGAAGTTGAGTTCAATTGATGACTCTTTTTCTTCTTTTTATTGAATATAGTTGACTCCCAAAAAATTATGTGATTTAGGGAGAAGGATTACTCTTCAATTACTTTTCAGACATGCAGGTTATGATGGGGTGGAGGACATACTAGGAGTTTCGAGAAAGGAAATGCTTGGATCCACAGGGGGTCGACGGCATCCGCAGTGTTGCTGCTCTGGAGGGCCATGTGTCAGGGTTGCTTGGTGCTGCAGTAAGCAAGCCACCCAAAATTCATCTGCCTAAGGCAGAGCCATTTTCTGAAGGTGTCTTGTGCTTTGCCCTTTTCCTCCCGCCTCCTTGCCTTTCCCACTGCAGTCCCACAAGCAGCAGCCGGTGCAGGGTCAGAGCTCTTTTCTGGACGTGTCTCCGCTGGGTGCTCTCTTGGGGATGTGGGAAGCAGGAGACTGGCTCCAAAAGGGATGGATGCCAACTTGCCCTTGCCAGGGGCTCGGGCAGGAGCATTGGTGGTTGTGGGGCAGGTGGAACCACCTTGGACAAGTGGCCAAGGAGTGGCAGGTTGCCTTTTTCCAGTGGAGCCTCACTGGTATTTCCTCTCTGCCAAGGGAATAATGTGTAGCAGGCGCGTGTCATTTAATCTTCTCCTAACCGCGCGCATTATCACATACCCAACAGTTGCTTCACAGTTGCTTGATAGCAGTAACATTTCCTCCCTTATAAAAGTGAAGGAGGAAACACAGACAGCTTTTCTAGAGGAAACCGGGGCTTTGTTTGGTGTGGGCTGGGGCTGAGGGGCTGGATGCTCAATAGAGGGCACCACAGCACCGGCTGTCATCCCCCGCCTCTCAGCTCCTTGGGTTTTTCCCTTGCTCTCGTGATCTGATGTAAATGGCCAGAGTAAATTTGTCGAAAACAAAATCGGAGTGTTAACCTTCCACACACATGCAAGCGTGCATCTGTCATTGTATTAGGTTACAGTAGATACAGGAAATCTTTAGTTAGGATTAAGTTGTACTGTTCAGCCATATGTTGTTTTCCTCCAGCAGAACAGTGTATAATATACCTAATAAAATCATGTTGAAGAAAACCAGATTTTGGACCTTGTCCAAATAAGACAAAACACATGTTTTGTCTTTTGTAAATATTTTTGCCATAACACAGGAAAAGAGAAATATTCCTCATATAGTATCCAGCATTTCCTCAAAAATGACATTATTTCTTCTGGCTGTGAAGTGATGTTTTTCAGCCTTGCTTCTTTAAAGGTCTAGAGATCACGAGCGTTTACTGACAGCTTACAAACAAAGATTCACATGGCTGTGAATAAAAAATTATTTTATTATCTCTAATTCTAATGTTGAACCTTATCCTGCAGCCCCCTTAATCACATAAGTAGTCATTATGCATGTGAGCAATCTGGCCAAGAGGAGTGAGATCTCTGACAAGTAATGACTACTGATGGGATCAAGACTTGCAGGGTTTAGCCTTCCGTTCTTCTTCCAGGCGTGCATAGAAGGTCTGTTGTTCTCTTAAATATGCTCAGTCAGTTTATAGGAATTATTACCGTGAGCCGTGACTCTTCCATTAGTGCAACGGCAGCGAGTGCTGATTTACATCACTGTAACCACAGCCCTGCCTGGCACTGGCTGCAATAAAAGTGTTGAAGAAGCACTGGGAGTGCTACTGGTTGTGTCGAGACTGCGCATGCATCCAGGCTCTGCAAAGACATCTGAGTATTAATGCTATGACACTCCTCCCTCCCTCTTGCCTTTTTAATTTGTTAGGCAGTGGTTTTTAATTTTGACTTTTTAGGTCCTTGAAGCCAAGTCTACTTTTTAAATGTACAACCCTTCATGCAGTGAGCCCCCAGGACAGTGAAAGCCCCAGAGAGAAACTACTATACCAGCACTTAATACTACTATTACCATCTGGTGACAAATGTACAGGTATTCTCTTAAAGAAAGAGTATATTGAACAGGAAAGCGTAACACTTATGGGTAGCGCAGAATTTATTTTTCATTGTGATTGCTTGAAGCATGCAATTAAAAAGCAGTCTAACCTGTTGGTTTAGAGGGGGTGGGAAAAGCAGGAGTTATTTTTCAATTAAGAGAAAACAGAAATTCTTCAGGAGTACGACCAGGTAAAAGGTGTTTGTATATTTGCTTTCAGGATGGTTTTAAATTATTTTCAAAATGCATTGAGTGTTTGGTCCCAGTATGAACACATAGTGAACACACACATATATATACATGTGAGTGTGGGTGTGATTAGCTTTATGAACATCTTTCCACTACTGCGCCTTGGTTTCTCTTCACTCCCTTCACCTCCAGATGGCACTATGAAGCAGAAAAGAAAATTACTGTGAAATAATGAATCCAATGTAAAGTAAAATTGGAAATTGAATTATAGCTGCAGAAAAAGGACAGTAGCCTTGAGGTCCTGATCAGTCTGTACTCTTATCACTTTTGTTTGCTGTTCCATGTGTTAGGTTACTGCTGAGTTAATAACAGTGCTTTAGCAGTTCAAGGCTTAGCAGAATTGTACTGGACATGAAATAAAGCTAAAATGAATTTGTGTCCAATATCATTGACATTAGTGCTCATTACTTCTCTGGTGTAATGCCTCAAACCATCTAAAATCAATTTTAAAGATTACCCGTTATTTTATAAAGAAAATAAAATACATTTCAAACAGCAACAGAGCTGTAAGTGTAGTGTAATCTCATGAACAGTTAGTTACTCGTGTTTTCACTGGTTGGCAGGAAACTTTTGAAGGTACAGCAAAAATCTGTGAAACTAAATGCTATTCACAGAATTTAATGACTTGGCTTTTTGCTGTGTTACTTGGCATTAGACACGCAAATGTTAGAATTGCAGAAATGTGCATCCCCTCATTTTGCCTGGGAAAAACAGTAACTGCAGTTACTCTACAGGAAACTTCAACATGTTATTTTTCTCTTGTTTTTTTCTTTTTTCTGTTTGGGTTTTTTTTTTTTTCTTTTTAAGAGAAGTAGAAGGAGAATATTTACTCCCCTGATTGTGTAAACTATGAAAGTGGATTTATTGTCTGGAATGATGCTTCTACTTTTTGTTGCATGTTTGTCTTTGTTTGGAATGTGGGTTTATCAAGAGTCAAGGCTGAAATGCTCTTTTAGTGGCTGCTGAATGATGGCTTTTCAAACTGTAATCATGAAGCTGTTGCTGTCAAGGTGTGTGGACCTGTAAATTCTGTTTTGAATCATTTTTACACAGCCTTTCCTGGCTTTTAGACTACAAAGAAGTTTTTCTGTCTATTAACACATTACATGCATTGATTTTACAAATGTCTATTTGCTAGTAAAATTGCAAGAATTTGGACTGGATTAAAAAGGATTTCTCTAGTTATGAAAGTGTGGTTATTTTGAACTTCAGTAAAATCTGGTCTTTCTGAGACTGAATTTTATCTGCACCTGGTACATCATCAGGGTTGTTGGAGACATTTCATCATTTGAAAGTGTCAGAGTTGGAGTTGTTTGGTTGAGACTGCATGTGTTTACCTAGGCAAGTGAAATGTGCATGCACGCAAGTATCTCGTGGTTTCATGTAGGTATCTTATTACTTATTTTAATTTGACAGATTTTTATAGGCTTGAATGAAGCCAGAAATCCTTTTGTGTGTTTATTAAACATTGTTGTAATGTTGGCCACTCTAGAGAACAGTTTTCAGAATGTATTTGTGTTTAAAACATTACAGCCCAAACACACCATTAATCGTATTCAAGAGAAGGAACTAATCAGTTACACTTTTCATTTTAGTCAGAATACCTTTAAAATGCAATATTTCTTTCTGCTCTTACTAGTTCTTACATTAATGTCATCTCTTGTTTCCTATTGCACAGCAATGACTTTTTTTGGTAAAAACTGTAACATAAACGGATAGAAATAGGTAAATATTTACTCTGAGTAGCTTTGAGTTGTTTAAAAATCTTTTAATAATTTTCTGTGGAGCATTCTTTGGCGTGGTCATACCCTCTGATGTCTTTATTACATCAGTAAAATTAAACACAAATTTAAAAAGTTTCTTGTTAATCATTCTAGGATTTGCATATTAAAGAATTCTTTCTTTAAAGAAATATTGAAGAAAAGTTGCATCTTTTTTTTCAAAATAGTGATGATGATCCTTAATTCCCAGGCCTCAAAAAAGTCTCTACAACTTTTTGTGTTACTGGAATGTACTGTATTTTGTTTACTCTCATGTGATGTAAGTAAATACTCTGTGCTAAAGTTATTTGGAGACTTAATTTAAAATATATACAAAGCAAATTTTAAAACTGATTTTTGAAGATAATAGCTGGAATGAGATAAAATTTAAGAGTTCCTGAAAACTGTCTGCAAGTAAATAAAAGTCAGTGTTTGGTATTAACATTTCATTCTAACTTAAATATAGGCATATTTGTAACAGTGTAAATAATTTTGGCTACTGTTGGCTCTGTTGTTGACAGGTATTCCAAAGTCCTGGTGTTGCACGTGTATGAAGTCTGTTCTGCCTTTGCTCTGTCTCTCCACATGCTTCTTTACTGTGCCAAACAAATCAGTGACATGTAATTTTTATAAAAGTTTAGCTATTAAAAAAAGGAGACCAAACTTTTGTAAGAGTATATGCCTCCAACTGCCTAAAAATCATTAATTGATCCATGTGGTAATAGCAGATGGTTAAATGGAAGAAATGTCCTTGATGTTATTCTATTAGCAGATGTGCCTAACTATTAGCTTCATGTTTTTAGTCACCTAAAATTCCAAATAATGTAATAAGAAAGTAACACACACCTAATCATTTTAATATGTTCATTGCCTTCTGTTACTGATTTAGGATTCATCTGAAAACTTTAAAAGCGGGACATCACTTAGAACTTTTTCTGGGAAAACACTTTAGATTATATGTGTGTATGTGCAGAGTTATATATAAACATTTGCCTTTTTTTCTTTTTCCAGGATCCTACAAGATGCATTACTGCTTTCAGATAGTAGGCTTCACCTCTTCTTACAGACTCAGCTAAGCCCAGAAGACATGGAGGCCTGTGTGTCTGGACAGACCAAATTCTCTGTTGCTGACGCGATTCACAGTTTCGCCTCTCTGAACAGACGTTTTCCTGTAGAAGACGAAGAGAGAAAAAAAGGAAAAAACGATGCAGACTCTGATTCAGAGAGGTGATTTTTGTATATCCTTACTTTCTGAGATTATATATCCATACATACACATGCACATGCTTCACTTTTTTGTTGATGTAATACTAAGATAATGAAAAAATTAACTGACTGAGATTTTATTGAGCTGTGACAGCTCATCATAGAAGTCTTCACACACACCTCCACACTGAATTAATGAATGCAGTAGAAATTCAATTATCTGCATTCTGATTATGTGAATTTCATTTAGTCAGACTTGAATTATTCGCGTTTAAATTATCTTGCTAAAAAAATATCCAACTGCACTCCAAATGGCTAATTAAAAGTCCAAATTTCCTGTCTCTCTTTGTGACTGGAGATAATTAAAGTTCTCCTCTGTTACTCAGGCTTTGAGTGTGTTGTGAAAACCAATTTCCTCCTTTTATTTTTTTTTTTCTCCCCCCTCTCCCCTTTTCTGCAGTTCATCCTCCGGGCTCGGACCTAGTGATGACAGCATTTCATGTGGATGTAAAGCAAGCCCAGCTTCGGAAGAATCATGAAAAATCATTCCTGTATTGTTATCTTAAGGACAGTACAGAGCAGTTTCTGCTTTGTTTACCGGTTATGTGTACCACACAAACAGGGCTGTCTGGTAATGTGTACCTAAAAGACCCATCGTTAATGCAACTATATGTCCTTACAAAATATTCAAAACAGACCTTGATACTACTCTTTTGGTGGTTTTTTGTTTTTTTTTTTAATGTATCTTGATGGAAGTCTACATGCTCCCTGTTTATGTTTTTGTGACTATTAAAATCTCAGTATTGGGTAAGTCATGATCTTCTGACATACGTGGCAGTTAAAATATTTCCCTCAGTGAGTGCATGTCTCGGATCTGAAAAATAAAGACAACTTAATTCGTCAGCTTAAAAGTTGGTATATCATATCAAACATATTCAAAGCATCTTTTAGTAATTTGCATCAGAGAAGTTTCATCTTTAGAAGTCATTTGACATTGGTGATGAAATTACACACCACACCAAGGTGCTCACTTTTTTAAGTAGCTCAGCAACATCAGCAAAACAACACTCATACAAACTATATGCTGCTGACAATTTGAGATATAAATACATCTTCCTCAGGTCCTTCTCTAATGTTTATGGAAAGACTGGTTTTATCACGTGTAAGTACTGAAGGCAAAAATTCTTGAGCATGGTTGCTTAGAAATTTAGAAATATAAATAAAAACTACGTCATTTCTAGGCTTGCTGGAGATTCTCAGTTCCCAGGGAATTATGGATACTCATTCCCAGTGAAAATCCTGGACGAGGTCCATTGAAACCAATGGCTGAATTTTGCATTGACCTTGCTAGGGCCAGGATTTCATCCGACATATTTAACTTTAGGCATCTATATTTGAAGATGGTGGTAGTTCGGTGGCTGTTTTAGTTCAGCAGCTGAAACAGGAGTATCTCCCTCTCTGAAATGATGATAATCACATAGCTATAACACCCTGCATGGATGTGGCTCTCTCCACTCTCCATGAGTAACAGGAGCTGCTGATTTCATTGTGGTTGTAGTTAACACGTTGGAATATTGACTTTCTCACAAACAAAAGGCAGGCTTGAACACAACTTCTTAACCACCAACACTTATTTTGATTAAACGTCAGTTTTGCTCTTTATTGTTCACAGCAGCTGCGTAGTGTCTTGTCCCAGATTCTGTCAAAGGAATATGTTTCACTGTGGTGTTGTATTTATATTTGACATTTAACTGCTATTAAAAAGAGCTAGGGGGTCTGATCACCCTAGCAAAGCTCCCATTAACTTCAGTGTGGTAGTTACTGGCCTAGAAATGGATATAAATACATGCCTTTTTTTTTCTTTCTTTTTTTTTTTTTTTTTTAATTTTTCTTTTTTTAAAGAATTCTGTGGTTACTTTCAAAGAAGGAGCATTTTAAACCTGTGAACTACAGAAACAATAGGTTGTTAAACAGACAGCTAGTAAGGGGTAGCAAAAACATGTGTAGGCATGCTTTTTTAAAGCATCCAGCTGGGAATCTGTGCAATTTTAGAAACAGGTTTTAATAGCCTGAGAATAACATCTCTTAGGTAACTACTTTGGGCCACTGTATTTTGTTGATGGTAGCAGTTTGTAAGATAAATACCCATGTTTCTTTCTGCTCAGTCTTACTGAATTGCACAAATGTGTCTATTCACCGACACAGCTTGTGCATGAGTTAGCAGCAACACTATTTTTAATGTAAAAGTGTAAATGTTTAATTAAAGCAACAAGTTATCACTAAAAGTAACTAAAAAATAGCTATTACTGCCAGGCAGAGATTTTGATTATCTTTTTTCTATTTTTTTTTTTTTAAGATTGCACATTACAAAAACAAATTGTTTAGCAAATTTATTTAAAAGACAGGAAAGATGTAAAACCAAAACCTGGAATAATGTTGAGAAGGATATTAACGTTTTTATTTAACACAGTGTAGGTTTTTCTTTTGTTTTAAAAGACTGAGCTAAACTCTTGAAGCACTTTACAGTTCTGCTTTCTAACACATCACCAGTACCTGACAAAAATTATGGAAACACAAGGTTTGGAGAGCCTTTGTGGCTGATTTTATTTTTTAATTCTAGGAGCTTATCAGTACGCCAGCAAGTGTTTTCCAAATGAACGTTTCTGAAATAAATATTCGTTTTCTAATAGCTCTGTTGTTGTTCTGTTATTTTCTTCATCATCCTGTTAAAAAATTCTAAGACTACTATAATTTTCTTGTCAGCTTTGACAGAAATTTGTTTAAATATTTATCTTTTGAATGTCGTTTGTATAGTTAGTTACTGGAATTTTTCTTAGGTATGGGGGAGGGAAAGTACTCCATGCTCTCTAGTATGTCTCCTTTTATCAGCTGTATATAACCACATATAAAGGCTTTAAGACATTTTGTTTCATTGGAATATTAAATGTAACTGTTACAAATTTAATTTTTTAAAAAATATTTTTAATGTCTTTTGTTACTTTCAATGATTTAGTAATTTTTCAGCACCGTGACATACAGTTTGATCAGTTGATCACTGGTATTTTGATTCTCATTTTTTATTTTTGAATAATGCTGACATTTCCTGCTAGCTTTTTTTTTTTTTTAACAGGATAATACCTGATTTATAAATTAGAAGTAGTAATCAGATTACATTATATCTAATTGCAATAATTCTACACTCTAAAGCTTTTCTTCATCTTTTGCTTATAACTTTATATCCTCATTTTTATGATGATTTCTTAAAAGCTTTTAAGTAATTAAATAAAACAAGTTACTACTTTCTAGCTCATGTTTAAACCTGACAGTGAGGTTTCCTTTATTTCAATATCAATATCCTAATCACTTTATGACTTACCATGTGTAATTTACTCTTCAATTATTTTTGTAATATGTGTCTATGTATATATATATAAAATATATGTATACACATATATATAGTATATATATAGTATATATATGTGTAGATATATATACTTACTTTGTATAAACACACACACACTCTGTTGCGTTTGGGTTTTCACTTCTTTACATTTTCTACAAAAGGAATAGCAAAGAAACTCCAGAAAGATTATGTATTTGGAATGAAAATTGTTGATTACATCGCAGTTTATTTCTATAAGCATTGAGGAAAATTTATACTCTACATCCTGCACTGTGTAACAGTGCAAACTTCGGTGTCCACATCTTTTTTTTTGACAGGTGACATACTGAATTTGTTTTCCAGATGAATATTTAAATTTTATATAATTACTATGAATTATTAAAAAACAGTGTTTGTGGCTTGCTCTGTTATACGAGGTATGGATAAGAAAAAGAATAAACCTTGCATGGTCCTGTGTCGTTTCCCTATAATTGCAGGACTAGACTCGGGGCTAAGGACCAGGGGCTTTACCTTTCCTCCCTAGCTTTTACCAGGTTGCAAAAATGTAAACAGTAATTTCCAGTCTCAGGCTGATTCTTTTCACGAAAGGCCTAAACGCTTGAGGAAAGACACAATTCTCTGCTTCGGTGCTAAAAATGAGCTATAACGGGCTTAGTCGCTTCTTTGCCTTCTGGAACAAAACCTCCTCAAAAATTATTTCAAGTGGCCTTGTAAAACAGAAACCGAGCTGTGGCCTTCGGGCTCGCTTTTGACTTGCGGGGCGCCCGTGGATGCTGCGCACACGCGGCTGTGGTGCGGGGCGCCCGCCGGAGCGGCCCCGCGGGCGGGAGCGGCAGCGCCGGCTGCCCGGGGGCTCCGCCGCCGCTGCGAGCACTTAAAAACGGGGAGGGGAAAAAAGAACAAAACAACCAGCGGGGGGGAAAAAGGGGAAAGGAAGGCAGCATCCCAGATCGCGCTCCCCGCTGCGCCCCGGCCCGGCCCTTCCTCGCGCCCTGCCCTGCCTTGCCTTGCCCCGGGGCCGCGGAGCGGAGCGGGGCGAGAGCCTTACCTGGGGCCGCCGCGCTCTCCGCCCCGCTCCGCCCCGCGCCCGCTGCTCAGGGAGCGGGGCCGCCCAGCCTTCATCCGGTAACTCGTGGCAACCGCAGCCCATGGCAACGGCGGAGGGGGAGCCGGGGCGGGGGCGGCCGCCCGCTCTGCCGCAGCGCTCCCTCCTTCCCTCCCTCCCTGCCTCCCTCCCTGGCAGCACCCCCGCGGAAGGAGGGCGGCAGCGCCCGCCCTGCTCCGCTCCGCGCCCCGCGCCCGCCGCCGCCGCCGCTCCCCGCCCGCGCGGGCGCCAGGGGGCGCTGTGCGCCAGCGTGAGGCGCCGCCGGGCGGGGCGGGGCCGGGGCGGGGCGGGCGCGGCCCCGCGCCGGGAGCGCGCTTTGCGTGCGCGGCTCTCCGCGGGGGCGGCCGAGCGTTTTTTGGTTATTTTTGGGTTTTGCTGCTCCGCACCGGCTCCCTCCATCCCTGAGCGCCTCCCGCAGCAGCGCAGCTCCTCAACCGGGCGAAACAGGGAGGCGCCCGCCGGGCTGGCGATGGGGCGCAGCCGTCGTAGGGGGCTGCACCTGCCGCCCCACGGGAAAGCCCCCTCCGCCCCCCACGCACCGGCCGTGTTTTGAAAATACACGTTACTATTCGTTTATTTATCTATATTTTCATACAAAAGCAGTTAGGGTCCAGTGCAGAGCCCAGGGGTGACATTTGCCAGCCTCGGTGGCAGGCAGGCTGCTCTTAAACGGAGGCCTTTCTGCGGAACAGCGCGAGCCAAAAGGCCTTGTGTCACCCAGTTATGTAAGACACAATCTCGCCTGAAAACGCACAATGAATCGGGAAGGATTTATGTAATTAATTGACCAGTCTTAACCTGTTATCGTGATGTAAGGAATTTGGAACTCATTAATTTGGGCCCTGACAGATTTCATATTAGAGCTGGCAAATATGGATTGAGCCTCTTATTCTTGTAGCAGCTGGAATTTCCGTGACAGTGAGGATTAGTGAAGAAGACCTATTGCTCAAGTCAAACTGCCTCTTTTGTAATCAGCAGCCCTGCTCTGCATTAAAGGGGTAATGGGAACGAGGAAAAAAAATAAATACATGGAAGAAAAAAAAAGAAATGTATTCATGTATGGAGCAGAGCAAGGGAGGGAAAAGAGGGATGTATCCTGGACAGCACAGGCACCAGCTTGGGGTTTTCCCATCTCCATGGCAATGAAAAGGCCACAAAGGCAGCCTGGGGTAATGGAAAGGGAAAGTGCCTGGCGGACAGGTCTGTACCATCACCATGGGTCTTGTCTCTTGAGCAGACCTTCAGATGGACTCTCCCAGGAGCCACTGAACACTTGGGGCTGCAGTGTCACAGGTTCTGGGAACAGCGTCTGGGCTACCAAGAATTCATGGGACTTAGGAAGGATTTGGGTTATGATCCTGGGGAAGGCAGGACTGGGAGGCACCTGTCTTTCAGTCTGGACTGTGACACCCTCCCCCACGGGGAAAAGGATTCTCAGGGTGGGTAAGAGCTAGGTCCAAGGACAAGGACAGGCCTCCATGCAGCCACAGCAAGGGTGACTGCATATGATATGCCTCAACTTCTCCAGTACAAAGACAAGAGTAAGAAAAGTCCCTTTGTCTGCTGGTTTGTGACAACCTCTCAGCTAGGTTTTTCATGGTGCCTGGCCAGGGAGTGCCCTCATCCCATTATCATTTCTTGGCATTGATGTAGTAGTAATAACATTGAGTGCAGTCTGTATGGAAACAGTCTAGGAGCTTATGTTTTCTCTCTTGGCAACCTGTTAATGACTGCCCTGGTAGTGAATACAGTTGTTAGCAATGACATTAAAAGGTTTTCATGAGGCATCATCATATTTCTATGTGCTAAGTGTTTACCTACTCTTGTGATGAATGCCATTCAGAGATGGGGGAGTATTTTTCCTTTTCTCATTTTTTCCTTCCTTTATGCCATTTGGTAGTTGAACATTTCCCCTTCACGATTGCTTAGATCCACCATTTGCTGCTGTGAGAAGGGAAAAGTCGTAAAACGGGTATGGACAGTAAAACCACAATTGTTTGGAAAGTCTGTAAAGTCAAATGCAGATGAAAAATAAAACAAAAATAAAAAGGCCTATGTGGCTCAAATATTCTGGACATCTTTGACCATGTGCATATTGGCTTTGATGCCCATCATTCTGTTGGGATTATTAATGAATCCTGGCACTAAAGTGTGAGTATTCAGTCCTAAATTTGGGCCAATAATCTGGATCATAGCTTTGATCTCCTTGATGTAAAAAAATAAATAAAAATCCTGACCAATAGATTGCAATTTGACTGTGCTCCTTCAAAGAAAGTACTTTGTGTTACTGTCTCCTGATACATTAAAAAATCTTCACACATGTCAGCTATCTCACATTTTTCCAAAGGACGGGAATCATTTATCTTTTATGACGGTACACCCAACTCAACCATTGTTTCCCTCAGTTTATCTTTGCTTTTCTCCTGATCAGGGGCAGCAAACCACCCAGGTACTGCTGCAGCTATAAGTTTTGTTCTAATGTTCCTCTTGTTAAAATGTTGATCAGGTACAGCTAATTTTCATGTTAAATGTGCCAGCATATGTCTGAGTTTAGAATTATTTCAAACAGCAAAAACCCCCACATTTTAAAGTTTAAATGGATACTGTAATTACAAGTATTTGCACATTCTCTGATTTCTTCCCATGGTAATATTTAAAGTATGCCTGAGTGATAGAATTTTCCTGTGATACCCATGATTTTGAGTGCTTGCAAAATTATTACTGGTGTCTGCTCTTTTTTTTTTTTTGGCTTGTAGATAAGAAAACAGTCATCAGATGAGATGACTATTTTGTCAGATTCTTACACTATTTTTATTCTTTGATGGTTAATCAGAAAGCAAGCAAAAACTATATAGAAAAAACCCCACAGTTAAGCCTTCTGGACAAAAATATATTTGCTTCAGATGTTTTGTAACTTTCAACAATACCAGGGGACTCTTTTAGTTTTTGTGCAAATACTAAATGCAAATTTCACAGTAAAAGTGGTTAAGACATATCAAGCACTGATTCAGATGAAATCAATGGTAAAAACTGTGCTGCTTGTACTGGGGGTTAAAAAATTCTGTTTTCTGAATGGCACTGAGATTAAAAATTACATTCTTGTTTGAACCAATAGGTGGCCTTTTTGAATGTGCTATAGCAATTTTTTCCCTGAAAACAGAAAAATGTCTGCTTTGAAATACAGTCATTTTCAAATACAGTGGGTTGTTTTTGTGGTTTTTTCCTTTTTTTTTCTTTTTTTTTTTCTTTTTTTTTTTTTTTTGAAGAAAATAGATAGATGAACTTTTGGATTTATTTCCTATTTTTGGTGTACTTATGTTAAGTCATGAGTCTTCACAGGATCATAGAATGGGTTGGGTTGGAAGGGACATTAAAATTCCAACCCCCCTACCACAGGGAGGGATACCTTCCACAAGACCTGGTTGGTCTAAAAGCCCCATCCAACCTGGCCTTGAACACTTCCAGGGATGGGTTGTCAATAACTTCTCAGGGTAACCTGTTCCAGTGTTTCACCAACCTCACAGTAAAGAATATCTTCTTAATATCTAATTTTAACCCACACTTTTTCAGTTTAAAGCCATTTCCTTTGTCCTACATGATCAATAATAGTGATGATAAAGTAGACTACAAAGTCTATCCTTTCTTCTTTCATGTTCATGCTTTCAAAATGCCATATATTTCCAGTTTCTAAGACCTCTCATAAGTTCTTATTTCCTGTTATTTCACAGTTAATGAAAATGGTTCCAAAAGAACAGTATCCTGTTGTGCTTCAGAAAGGGAGAACTTGTGATTTTTCTGAAGTCACTCCTCCAAGCCAAGTGTCAGAAATCTTCATTCTGTTTTATTTCCTATATAAGCAACACATTCTTAAAAGGTTTCTGCAAGGAAAAGGCAGTCAGCAGCCATAGACAGCCAAGCCTCTTAAAAGCCTGGCTCAGATGAGGGTGTTAAAAACCTGAAAATGCAGCCCTGAGTTCTTCATAACACTGCCCACTTAGGCCTGGATGAGGTATTTTAGCAGCTCCTTCTCTGACCTATGCTTTTCTGGACACGTGTTTATTTTTTGGAGTTGGTTGTTTTTTCTAAAATTTGGGCTTGTGTTTTTATCCCTGGGTAGGGATAAAAACAGCCAGTACAGGGCAGCAGATTCAGAGTCCCAGGACCCACTGGTTTGACCCAATTCTTATTTTTCTTTGCGTCAATGGCTGTCAGGTAGTAATATAGAACTTGGTCTGGACCCATCACTCATCCCATGAAATTGGGCTTTAGTTAGACTCTCTAATATGGAACAGTTCACCCACATTGTTCAGGGTTCCTGTGTTCCCATTTGTGTTTGCACACCACTTTTTTACTTTTGATGGTCATTTGAGGGCTCTGTGTGTTGAATTATGAGACTGAGGCACTAAAAGTGTGGAGGGAGCTCTTCTTAGAAGCTAATACTAACCTAGGGAGTTTGGTTCCTAAACAAATTTAGTTGCTCTGACTCACTCCCTGAAGAAACCCATCACTCCCCTGATGTGCAAGAGCCTTGGGAGACCTGGTCCTAGGAGAGAAAAATAACCACATGAATGTCCACCTTGGGACAGTAGTACTTAGCCCCAAGAAATAACTTTGTTGGAAGAGTAACCTGTTTATATAAGATAGCTTCTTTTTTTTTTTTGGCAAGAAATGCCCTCTAAGTGCTGTTTATATTAATCTTGTATTTTATTACTGTTTCTTGCTCTCCAACAGTCTCAAGACTCTTGCTGCTTCTAATGATCTAAGGCTTTGGGAGAGGAGGTGGGATATGAGTGTCTGTCCATAAAAATGCTGCCAATTTGGTCACACATAAAAAGAAGTCTGAAAGCAAGTTTGGCTCCTGGATGGTTTGAATTTTGCTGGGAAATCAACGTCCACCTTGGCACCAGAGTCCACACATCATGGGTTGGATATAGGAAGTTAATAATTTGTCTGTGTTTATGATAAAGCTTTCCTGTCCAGAGTCTCAGAGTCTTTTGTGATGAGGAATTAATTCAGCCTTACAATAAACAGGATCTACTATTTTACAGCTGAGGAAACTGAAGAACAGTGAGGTGACCACAATGAAGTACAGGGCAATTCTCTCAGCTGAGAGAGGAACAGTGTCCCTTCACTGCATTACCTGCTGGGAGGGACAAAGTGCCATGCTACTTCTGAAAGTCTCACCCCAGCTATCAGCACAAAGCACTCCAAAGAGGTAGCTCAGGGTCCCAGTTTTTGATATTTGACTTGCAACACCTGAAAAGGATTTGCTTTTTGCTTCCCAGAACTGTACACTCCGGCACTTGGAAACCAAACTCCCTGTGGCATCTATTGCATTTGAAAATTTTGGTCTAATTGTCTTTTGGGTTGCAGCATTCATAACAGAGATTTACGTCTATTTTGGAAAAAGAGAGTTACTCACTCTTCTCACTAATTAAAGAAACAGGAGGTGAGAAGAGAGAGGTAATTAGGGTACCTTGTTTAGCTTGGTTAAATAAGCCGCACTGACAGGATTTTCTCTGAGGGACACTTGCAGAAATGCTGTGGTCTTGTTGATATTAGATGGTGTTATCATTGGAACTGGATTGAAGGAAGTGGAGCTGATGTTGACTAAAAAGTGTAGGAAAGATTGATTTTGGCCAGATCTTTCAGTCTTTACTCATCCATCCATGACACTAGTTACTAAAACTATTTGGGACTGCTAGCATGAATAAAGACCATTGGTGTGAGTGAGCATTGCAAACTTCCTTTTCCAAAGTTGTCTGTTCGGCTGATTTCAGCAGGCCTCCTCTCCATGTGAATTTATTTTGCTGGTGGGATGTATGACCTGGCCTTTCATAAGTAAAAACAATTCTCAAAAATTGGCATAAAATACAAGCATTATAGGTAAATACAATTTTCTAGATTACAACAACCTATTTAATTAAATCCAAGCAGAATCTTTTAAGGTTCATATTTTGCTTTCTGACCAGATCTTTATTCTTGGGGGGGTGACAGAGACACTTCACCAGAAGGCTCTGCAAGCTTATCCTTAATTCTGTTTTGTTTGTAAAAAGTGAGGATGACTTCTGAGCAGGAGAGGAAAACTGTGCCAAGGACACAGGGCATTGTGCTTTTCCTGGAACTTTACTGGCTCTTCCCTCCCACTTTGTTCCTTACTAATCACAATGGCTTCCTACAACACACTTATCAGGGCAGGCCACTGCCCATAAATAAGAGAGTTTTTGTCCTTTCCAAAAGCCAGAAGTACAATGTTATCTTTCCTCTTTCCCACAGAAGAGAGCCATTAGGAAATTCCTTGGTTTAGTTTGTCCCTCCTTGTTCCTGGATGAGGTTGGAGCCATTGTAAAAAGATGAGGCTTATGTTTCCTTCTGAAGATGGCAAACTCATTGATGCTTTGGATTGATGAGCTGAATGTTCCCTGATGCATTGCATCCTGTAAGGAGAAGACTATTCTGGGCTACTTCAGGGCTTAGGAGTACACAAGGAATTTTGCTAGTCTGAGAGCTGAGTAGTTGGCATTTTTGTGGGTGCAACACAAGGAAGCAGAGATCTCAGTGTTAACTTTAGTGAGACGTGATTTGGGGAGACACATCATGGCAGAAGGGGTGATGTGCTTGCACTAATTCATAACCATCAACCTTAGCACTAATTCATAACCATCAACCTTAGCATCCTCTGAAATTTCTTTGAAGGCAGGACCCAAATTTCCCTGTGGGAGCAACTCAAGAAGGAGACGTTAAAGATTTGGCTTTGTAAAGTGAATTGCTGTTCCTAAAGAAGGTTCTTTTGGCAGTTCTCAGTTTCTCTATCTGCCATAGCAGGGAGGGCATGGAGGGGCCTCTGGCTAAAGCTCTCCTGACACAACAAGGGCTGTGGGTAGTGTCAGGGATGTCAGCAGCCAGAGAGTCACCTCGCTTGCTCATTCCCTGGTTTTTCATGTGGTTTTGCCCTGCCTCAATTTCTCCCCAGAAAATGGTGCTTTGAAGCCTGCTGAGAAACATATGCTGAACTCTGCCATTTGAATGCATGATGGTTTGCAGCTCCCCTGATAGATCTGAGGAGTTCAAGCTTCCCTCTCAGGCAGGTATTAATACTGTGCACATGCAGAAACTCTACAGACAGATAAAAGATTTTACTTCTCACAAGTCACAGATTAACAACCAAACCATCCTCACTTACAGAAGTCATCCCCTGGGGTCAGAACAACCATTTGTGTTAGCAAGAGAGGTGAGACCTCCCAAGATGTGCCAAAATGATCCTGAGATGAAATTGTTCTGCTCTTCCCGGGAGGGCCCACAGGATCTCGCAGGGTTGGCTCCATAAATTGTGTGTTCTTCAGGGCAAGGACCTTGCCCTCCAATTTGTCTGGGAAGAATGTGTTCTGTGCACCATACCACAAATAATAAATAACTGCTTTGGCTGCTGGCTGGGTTTGGGATTATGAGTCAATTCTCCCTCCTGATTCATTTCATGTTCTGAGACACCAGCAATGCAGTTTTACTGGAGTATGTCAGTGTTGGTGTTAGTCCCCTGCTCTTCCCTTGCTCACAGTAAGGCAACTGTCATCTCCTGTCTGCAGCATACTTTACAGCACTGAGGAAGAATATTAATAAGATTTCCAAAAGGCTTGCTGCCACTTTTGGTGGAAAGGTTTCCTGCAAAGAATGTGCAGCAAAGCTCCCAGGAGACAGAGAAAACCCTCCCACCGAGAAGAGCTGGTGTCATCCAATTTCATTGTGTCTGTGTCACTGCAACACCCCTGTGACTCTGACACAGAGCTCTGTGCTGCTCTAGCTTGTGCTGCTCAACGTAATTTCCTTGGTTGAACATCTTTATTTTAGAACTGCAACAAGATATTAACTAGTTTCCCTAACAGTTTGCTGTTTTCTGTTTAAATAACAGTCTCTTTCATGTTCAGGTCAACTAGACTTTTGCTTTTACCATTTGATTTTGCATCACATTTAAAAAGCAGTTAGCCTTATATGCCGTATTTCCATGCAGGTTAAGGGTTCAGGATCTCAACAGTTCATGCGACAAGGAAACCAGAAATACCCCTCGTGAGTAACAACCCATGTAGTCCAGCAGTCAAGAAAAGAAGGCAGATGTAGAGAAGCCCAGTATTAGGCGATGAGGCCTGAAGTTTACTAGACGTGTTTCTTCTGGGGGAGCTGGCAGAAGCTGGTGTTACTATGAAATTGTGAGGACAGCCCTCTGAAAAGCTGTGGGCAGCCCCACTGTGGTTTCTTAGCTGTGTCTCACTTGCTGACTTTGCACCTAAGCTGATGCTGGGAGGTCCTGAGTGTGGCCACCCCTGCCCTGCCCCGGTGGGATACTCTGTAGTCCCACTGCCCCTTGCCAGGGGACACTTTCCTTTCCATGAGCAGCTCTGGCACGGGGCAGCTCTGCCAGAGACACGTTGTTAGGGTGTGTCTGTCATCAGCAGTCGTGGTACAGGCTGCCTTTACCAGGTCTGCTCCTGAGAATGCCTGTTAAATGCAATCTGGGCATCCCCAGTAAGCCTGTGAACATGAGCAGGCTTGTTTTCTAAATTAAGGGATAAAGCACAAAGAAGGAAGGCTTTTAATGTAGAAAACTCCATAATGTTAGTCTTTTAAGAGCTCCAATTAGATGCTGGCAACCTCAAGCCAATCCAGCAGCTGCATTTGCCGGTCTTGACCTTTCTTATTTTTATCTTCTTTGGATTCAGGGAGACAACTCTTAAATGGAATTAGGAGTCTGTGAGCTGGCTCTGTATTTTTAAGTGGGTGTTCATCGGCTTGACCAGCAGATTGCTATACTTTTTATTGCTCATTTATGCATCATATAGATATATTTATATAGTTGAACAAGCGTAATACTTTAGAAAGTTTGACTAATATATCAAGTGCATCATCCAGGCATAACTCTTAATGTGGAACAGTGATATTGCTTGGTGTATTCAAATAATAAATCCCTAACTACTGCATAAGGCACACTGAGGTTTTGTTTCATTTTGTTTTCAGATTGAAACCAGGAAGCTAATGTACATGAGTTGGCCTGTTCTGAATCTTTGTCATCTTAGACAGCCCTGCTTATTGCCAGCTCATTTCACAGAGATCTATTTCAAATCAACTCATAAATTATTAATAGTACATGTGTAGGTCAGAGAGACGCTAACCCTGACAATCACACCCTAATATTCTCTCTTTAGCATCAGAAATAAGAAAGGAGATGTGAATAATCAATATTCAACAACCATGGTACATCTCATACAGATATGGTATATGCACTTAGAAAAAAAACCCACATCTTTGCAAAACCTGTCAGGCTGGCATTAATCTTGCATGATGAATAATGTGGCAATCTATGAATTTTTAACACCTTTAAAATGATAAAATTGTGGGATGTGATATCCAAAAGTAAATTTGTTCAAATTGGAGAATATTTTTGATCAAATGGAGATATTGAATAATGTGTAGAGAAATATTTAAACATCAATTTAAATTGCACAGCAGGCAAGACAGTTTGTATGGGTTTGTGACTGGGAGCAGGTTTCCGTCACAAATAATTCGCCTGCAGATTTAATTATAACTCAAAGCTTAAGCAGTAACTCTTCTGAGAAGAGCCCTAACTCTGGAGGCCCTGAGCAGTTCCTGGGGCTGTCTGACAGCCCAGGAAGGGCCACATTGTTCCTTGCCTTGGCTGGTTCCTGCTGTGCAATGGCCTCTACAGAAAACCCCACCAAACCCGGATGTGGGATGCTTCCAGAGAGAATGTAACGCAGCAGCAGAAAGGGGCAGGAGCAGAATATCATCTTTTATTTGCAGCAGGGCTCAATTTTGGAGGTGGAGCCAGTGCTCCCCAGTGAGCAGGATCAGGCCCTTGCTCCACTGATCATGCTTGGTGGGAGAGGGAAAGCTTGGGTTTTCAGTAGGGAAAAAAATGAACCACTAATACATAGGAAATAATGGGATGGATGCTGTCCTGCTTGAAGTTCAGTACAAATTTGTTGTTGACATTCATGGGGACAGGATCAGACTTTACATTTGAAGTCACCTCCTTCTGACAAACTGCCTGACAAACACTAAACCAAAATGCTTCATTTAGAAACTGTCAAAGGGAATTACTAACCTTTTATACTTATTAAAATTGCTAAATGTGTTCCTGTAAAGGGACTAGAGAGCAGCTGGACATTCTAATTTTCACTGTATGCAAAATAAAAATGACACTCAAGCACTTTACCTATTTTTTTAATCCTTCTAATGAAAGCATTTTATTTTATTCCATTTTTATTGAACAGAAAATAAAATGTGTTTGTTTCCCCAGATTTGAGGAGAATTAACATGTATCTGATTGTTAATATTTGATCCTTCTTTAATTATTTATGGTATCAAGGAATGAATCTGTCAAGTAAATAATGAAATGCGTACATGCAGCATATGTAATTAGGTTAGGTGCATAAATCCAAAGTGCTCACTTTATAGTTGTCAGTGCAAAATTTATTAATAATGAGAAATGCTAAGTGAAGAAAATTCCTAACAGTCTACTCATTAGTGTAGGTTAGAGCAGTTGCTGAAAAGGAAAGTTATCATTCCTCTCTTACTGTATTTCATCATTTCAGAATGTTAGTAAATTGTTATATATTTTCCTCATCTCTGCTTTAAATGTATAATAAGACTAGTCTAAGTTGTGCTGGGAAGGTGCACTTTATTGTCATTCTGCAAACAGACAGCTATCAAAGTAGAGGGGTTTTACAGATTTCTGTATTTTAAAGCCAATTATATACCCCATGATATGCTTTCCTTCAGAGTTCCCAAGTGTTTAAAAGGGATGAGCTGCACTGTGTTTATCCCCTGGCATTTTAGGACTGAAGTTGATGAATGAATGCTTATGCAGAAGTGCAAATGTGACTTTACATTTGTTGGGGGGTAGGACACAGGCAGCACAAAATGGTGGGTGATGCAGTATGTGTTTGCTTGTGCCGTTTTATGTCCTGCCTTAGCAGAAGTCACACAGACACAATCTTCATGCAATGCATGTCTGCCTAGGGCATTCATATATTAGAAAAGCTCAACTTTTAGAGGTCCGAGTTTGTAGCCACGTGTAATAACCACAAGACCATCTATTTTGAGTGGAGTGGTGCATCTGAGTACTTCTTGGACCGTGGGTGGTTTGGTCCACACAAACACAAACCTTATGTATTGCCAAGGGTGGTGACCTGAGCCAGGAGCTGTGTGGCTGTGCCTGGGCCCAGGAGTATATGAGCCAGACTAACAAGCTTTAAAAATGGGGCTATGCCCCATGTCACTCTTACCACCCCTTCACCTTACCTTGCTATCAAGTTGTTTCTGCCTTTTGCAAATGAAGGGAAAAATTGTTCTAGTTAATAAAAAACAAAACAAAATTAATCTGTGAGTTTACGCCTTCTGGGGTCTAAGAAAAATGTGTGAGAGAGATGAAACACCTGTTTGAGACAGAGAAGTGTCATTGTGGGACCACAAAAAATCTTTTTCAATCCCAAAAGGTATTTTTCAGCACTCCCTCTCTGAAAGAAGATTTGATTGCTAAATGCATATTTAAAACAATATTTCAATATCATTTTGAAGCTCATCATTATCACAAGCACTTCATGGGCTAATTCTCTATATCCAAGGATAGGCATTCACCCCAGCTCACTTTTGCTGTGGAAAATTAGATATCTAGTCTGAATTAGTCATCTGGGTTCCCTTTGCAGTCATTGAGATTCATCCCAGCCTGAAACTGGTGCTTGAGGCTAAGCCTAAGTTACAGGAGGTGAATCACTCTCTGGAGACACCAGGTCTCTTCTTGGGATGTAGAAAGCTGATACTGGAAGCCTAACTTTTAGTCTGCTAAATGAGATGAGCTGAATCCCACACTGTGCATCTGGATCCGACTTCTACTGGGGATCTTTAAGGGAAGGTCATCAAATGATAACCCTAAGGTAGCTGAAGCTGTGGGAGACTGACGACACAACCATAGCAAAGTGCTTATGCTGGCTGTGCTTTATTTTTCCAAAACATTAAAATATAAAGGACTGGATTTGCTGATCAGCAGAGGCTGACCTGAGTCTGGTCCGTCACTGAGAGCCCCCAGCCTGAAGCTGCATAGCTGTATCCATATCCCTCACTTCTGCTGGCCTCAGCATGCACACAGCACAGCAGGCAGCTGCTTTGAGAGCTGATTTGGCTGAGCACAAGTCTTTGGGAGGTGTTGCGGTGTAACTTGTCATCTTTAGAGATCTAGCTGACCATGCAGCCCCACAGTCACTAGGGCCGGCACAAAGGAGAAAGATGGGAAGGCAGTGATTGCCAACGTTGTGAGGTGGCCAGGGTTGCTGCTGCTGGTGGCGGTGCAAAATTAAACAGATTGTGAAACTGAACCCGGAGCAAAAGGATGCTGACAGCCATTCATTAAATTTTGTATCACGCTGTTAGATTTTAATCACAACATTTTGGATCAGAATCACAAATCCTCTTATCAGCCATAAGAACTTCTTTCAAGCTTAACATTTTTATGCTCCATGTAGGATGCAACAATATTCATCTCTGCTAGCCAAGCTTAGAAATGCATTAAACTGTCCAACCAGAAAATCAGGAACAGGCATTTAGTGATGCAAAATGGTCATTCTGCAACCTAATGCCTAAGGGACAGATCAGTCATCACAGACTCCCACTTCTGCCTGAAAAGACCAATTAGGTGACTCTGTCTATTCAACTATCAATACAGGATTGTTCCCAACAGTATATTCCCCTGTGCTTTACCCACTCTAATTTTAAATTACTCAAGTGCCAAGACTTCTATCACTTCCCTGGGGTGACCATTACACAATTGAAGGCCTCACTGTGAGGAAATGTTTCCTGATATTCTTCCACAATCTTCCTATGCTTAGACTCATCCCTTTTTACCTAGTTACATGTTCTTGAACAGCTCTACCTTCTTTTATAGCCACATCATTGCAAAACACAATGAGAGTTACCACCCCCCACTTTTTCTTTTTTTGTAAAATATTCCTAGGCAATAAACACATAAAGGAAAAGTCAATTATTTCAACCACTGTTTATCATTATTGGTGGTGTGCTGGTGCTGAGATGCCCTGATTATTCTGCATTGAACAAAGTTGCTCCAAGACGAGGGGTTTTCTGTGCATCTCCTTTGAGGAAGCATGATAAAGGCTGAACAGAAGAAAGTCTAGAAAAAAACCCCCACCAACTTCAGGTGTTGTGTACTACTGTGGAAAGAAGAGTTGGCTACTCACACATGAGAGTCCCCTGACAACAAATAATTAGGATAAAACTCCTCACAAGAAGTCCTTAAGGCTTACTCACTATTTTCATGTTTTGGTAGGTAGGTAATCACCAGAGCCCAGTGGGTTGTGACTGGTTCAGGCAAGAGGCAGCAGAACTGTGCCACAGCCTAATGCTTTCGGGCACTCTCACCTGCCCTTGCTCCAGGAAATAAGGCTTGGATGCATCTTGTACAGCAGGAAAAGACTTATCTTCCAATCTCTTGGGAAAATGAATGGCAGACCTCCTCCTCAACAGTCTCTTCATGCTCAATAAAAGGGCAATAATATTATGTTCCTGCTCCTTTCATCTGAATCAGCACCACCCTGAATTTTGGGGCAGGTGCATTCAGAATGAGCTTTCCCAGAATTGTTGCAGGACCTTTCAGCCTGCTTTAGGTAGGATTTCTTTTTTAATTTTTCCCCCACAACAGTGAGTGTCGTATAGTCAAGCCGTTCATCTGTTTTATCAGACAAGCAGAACTGGGACTCTGATATCTTTTAAAAAAAGATACAGTTCTCTGATTAACTGAAGAGTAATAGCATGAAATTCTAGTCTCCAATAAGTAACATATTGATGCTTATGTCTAATTTAATCAGCATCAGGGGGGACGGGGGTGCCCATTCCTTCACCATCAGTTATACAGCAGTTCAAGGTGATAAATCCTATCTGCAGAATGATATTCCGTCGACATTTCTATAATATTAATTAGATCACCGTGTCAGGCTGTAGGAAATTTGCTTAACATTCATTAGAAATTTCTTATAGATAGATAGGCATCCCTCCCTCCTTCTCCCCCCGCTTTCTTTCTTCTGTGATTGACAGATGAGGTCAAGCCGGAGACAGCCCCCCTTCTCTCCCCGTGCCTGAAGAGCCAGGTCACCGGACTCCATAATGCATGGGGAGTGGGAGGGGAGGATTGTGCCTTGAAGAGATATCCTATTAAATTGGACAAAAGCTCGTCTGCCTTCAGGCTCCATCGCCAGGTCTTTTCAGCCTGCAGCCAGCACGCAGAACGCAGGCGAGTGTACAACGCAAAAGCCATTTGCATTACCCTGCAGTCATTTTTATATGTGGAGGTAATGAAGTTGTCAGCGGAGCCTCGAGTGTGGCAGAGCCTGATATTCAAATAGACCTGCCAGCTCTCCCTTCTCCTCACCACCGCCCTCTGCTCCCCGCTCTCCCCCCATCCCCACAGCTGATCTACTGACTCCCTGCATTACTGCTTCGCTGGCTCCCCGGCTCCAACTGTGTTTGCACCCTGGCCCCTGTCAAGCGCTTTTGTTTCCAAGTCAGGGAGCAGGCAGCCTGAGCCTGGCTGCACACCGCTGCCCACACACCCGCGCCCAGCCGAGCTGCCCACGCACGTGGGGTGTCATGGGCTGGCTGAAGTGCCCCACAGTCACGCCATGGAGTGTCATGGGCTGGCTGAAGTGCCTGGACACTCACGCACATGGGGTATCATGGGCTGGCTGAAGTGCCCGGACAGTCACACCATGGGGTGTCATGGGCTGGCTGAAGTGCCCGACAGTCACGCCATGGGGTGTCATGGGCTGGCTGAAGTGCCTGGACACTCACGCACATGGGGTATCATGGGCTGGCTGAAGTGCCCGGACAGTCACGCCATGGTCCTGCAACAGCAGTCCTGACAGGCTTGCAGGGAAAGCTCCCCAAGGCACCACATTAATCCCAAGCCGAACATCTGGGGCACTTTGCTGTGGACAGACAGAAGAGAAAGGTTTCACATTCCTGTAGATTTTCAAAGTGAGGTGGCACGTTCATGCTTGGCGTGCCCACTGTGCCCTTTCTGTGGAGAAGCAGAACGTGGTGCAAATTGTGCATTCAGCTGGGAGACAGGCAGCAACCAAGTGGTACCCAGCACTTGTGTTCACCAGTATCCAGGGGATGCTGGCAAAGGGCATTGCAGAAATACCTTGTCCTCATAAAAGGAACCCCAGGATCATAAATAACAAGGCAGTCAGGACTGGCCTTTGGTAAATTTTGCATCCATTTTAGGAGGAAAAGAATTTAAAAATTCCCTGTGGCAAAGCTGCCTGGTAAGCAAAAGGTCTGAATCAACCCCATTAGCCTTGGAAACTAGCTTTTACTAAATATGGGGCTAGGCTGTCAGCTGGTGTTAATTGGTGCAAACCTACTGAAGTCAATGGAATGACAGTGATTTATACCAGGATGAAGACTTGGGGGATGGATACTTTACAGAAAGGCTGTCTTTTCTCTGTTTTCAGTGACTGGACCCAGTTGTGGTCACAAATCATAGCTTCTAGGCTTGATGGGCAGATGTCATTAGGTAGATAGGCATCTGCAGGTTGTCAAAATATATACTGTGAAAAGAAAAACCATTAAAAAAAATTCATCACCCTGGTAAATATTTAGCTGCCTCAATAGTCTCATTTTTGGATCAGCAACTCATTCATTATTTGCAGAAAAGGATACTTTCTGTGGTCTTATGAAAATGATCAATGATCCTTTAGCACAGAAGGCCCCCGGGATTAATTTATTTTGTAAGCAGCATGCTAAAAAGACTGGTTCAAGCATTTTTTAAAAACTTACAGGAGGGTCAAAACCACAAAGGTTTCAGCAGCAGCATTTTTTGGCCTTTGTTCTTACACTGAGATTTTGAAAGATTCCCTAGAACTCCAGCAAGCTACAAATTTTCATGGCATGATACATCATGGTGCCACTGGAATTCATATGCCTTCGGGAGCTCCTTTTGGAGAACCTGAAATTTATTTAAGAAAGTGAACTTTATGTTTACAGTACAACAGTTAGCCTACAAGAATTTCCAGTATACAGGGCTATTCTAAATGCACCAACCTGGAGATTAAAGGCTCCCTGAGTATAAATTGGCATGATGCACTGTAAATGATTCACAAATGGAGGAGTCCCTAAGTGTGCATTGACTCACTACACCATAACGTCTCCTACAGAGATTTTACAGCATCGTATGCCAATGATCCATGGATTAAGGGCTCCCTGAGTGCACATTGACACGATAGACTGGAGCTGTTTTGGTCTATCGTGTCAATGATCCGGTGATAATGACAGTGTCTTGTGCAGATCCACTGAGACCAGAGTTGTTGTGGTTCCTAACGGAAAAGGTAAAATTGTCCCACTTAAGTCATATTGACTATTTTGGGTGCTACAGGAACATGGACAAAGTTTTCACAATGTTCTCCTCCTTCATATCAGTTGAGGAATGTCTTCAGTGGTGCAGTTCTGTCATCTAGGTGGCTTCTGTTTGTCTGTGTACACGCATATAGACGTTCATGTAAAAAAACTGTGGACAAGTGCACTCATACATTTTATATGCATACATCTTTCTTCATAGAGAGGCAGACTCTCACAGTAGAATTTTGTTACTCTTATTGAGCATACCAAGGCTCAAACTGAGGGAGAGTCATTCTAGATAGAGATTGACTTCCTATGCAAAGGAGTATAGTTCTCCCTACTATAGAGCAGGATGGGGAGGGGAAATGAGGACCCAAACCTAAATAATACCTAGTTATTCTGTTTACTTGCATCTCAGAAAATGCCTCTCCAACAGTTGTAAACCTCCCCTTGAACAAATGGGAAAATTGGGAAGTAACAAGTTTAATATGGTAAACTTGTGACCAGAGCAACAGACAGAGCAACAATTACCAAAATACAGCCTTTTCTAGTATTTCTCAAACCCAACAGCAATGGTTTAACATGTTGGAAATAATATTGTGTAGTCCTTGTGCTGTTTCTGTGGAGACAGGAGGGAAGAAGATAGGAAGACAGGAATGCCTTCAGAGACAGGTAGAGACAAGAAGAGAGTGTTAGCAAGTGTTTATCATCCAGAAATTGTCTGGCATTTGCAGCATCCTGGGTCAGCATTTTCACCTTCAGCTACTCAAGCTTTAGAATTGCTGGGGTGGAGGAAAAGTTAAGATGTCAAAATATCAGGTTGCAAATGAAACAGTAGGAGAGGCAGAGTCAAAAACATTTAAAAAAAATTTGGAGGATTGAAGCAAAAATAAAAAATTTTAAACATACTATTAAAACTGGAGTTTCATCAACCTTCACAGAGCTATCTCAGAAGAAACTCATAATATTCTGAATACATTTAACTGAAAAAAGGGAGAGAGTCTTTGACTGTGATTACAATGTAAACAAATACATTATACATTGACAACTGTATCCTTTGATGAAAGGCTGCTTATAGGTGCATTATATTGGCTTTTCAGGTCCACTTCATCCACCATTTTATTCATTATAAAAATTTCCATTATGATATACCATCTTCTGAATTGTTTAAATTCATTGACATCTGACAGTCAGGAGAAAAGGTACATATTAAAAATAATAAGAGTATTTCCATCTTCTACATAATTTTACCTTCACAGAAAGTGAAGTCTGACCTCCATTTTATCTTCAGAGATAAAATATGTGCTACTGAGAAAACTCAGAAAAAACACCTTAAGAAAACCGAGATCATCACTAGTGTTTGGTAGCTTAAATCCCAAAAAGCTTTTACTGTTTATATTCCTGAAATTACAAAATTCATTAAGTTTATCATTTAATGGAAGATATCACTTTATTTATAGCATACATACAACTACTTTAATCATGTTTAAGAGTATTTCATAATGTATGAAGTAAAAGCTTCCCTTCTCAGGATATATTAGCTGATTTTCAGGAGTGAACTACTCCAGTCTCCCCATTCCTAGAAGTTCCCTTTCCGTGAAGGTCTGGCAATTTTTAATGACAAGCGTAGAGATTTTGAGAAACAGAAATTATCGCTAACATTCAGCTTGCTAATGGTTCATTTCAAGGAATACAAAATAGAAAAGATTATAAGCAGTTGTTCAACCAACTTCTCTCTCTTCTGTAGAAGTCAGTCAGGTAGATATTATTTAGTGCTAAGGTAGTGACAACTTGGGCCCTGTGTTGAACAGCAAAGTACAGATGCAGCAGAAAATCAGGGTGTTTGGTGATCTGTTTTGGGCTGCAGGCTGGCACTCCACACAGTTTGCAGAAGGCGGAAGTAAAGGGGACACTTCCCAAAGAAGTACTGGGAATACAGAAGAATCCAAAAAAATGGAAATGTATCTTTGGAAATGTTCTTCTTAACACCCACCTTTGACTGCTTCACAATCTACCTCCACACAGAAGCTTAAGAAGCCCATCTCAGCTGACAACTGATGATTATGCTGATGTTCAGGGATCCCAGATACTGGGGTGATGTTCTTGTTGCATTTAAGGAGAAACCATGGGACCTGATTCCTGGTGAGACAAACCATGACTTTGTTACTAGTGCAAACATCCCTAGTACACTCTGTATGTATATTTACTGTGGATTCACCCATTTTGATAATTATAAAGACTCTTTGTGCTCAAGAACATTCCTTCCACAAATCTTAGCTCCATTTTTAGCCAGTCTTCCTCTTCACTCCTTTGCTTGTAAATATGTGCATCATGTAATTGCAGTATCGAAAAGAAAAAAAAATACTGCCCGCAGTATTTACTACTTAAAAAGTAATTGTATAATTGTTTTGGTAAGTTAACCAGAATGAGCCTCTTGCATATCTTGCTCTGAGGCACTGTTGCCAGTCCCTGGTGTATATAGAAATCAACTAAAAATCCCACCCAAGCTGACTAAAATGCGAGAAGTCATTATCATTATGTTCAATAGGGCTGGGGTAAAGCACAACAAATGGTACCTGTTTCTGTTAAGAAAGATGAAGAGTGTCGGCAGAAAGATGACAGATTTCTAAATTTCTATTTTCTCCCCAGGCATATAAATTTTTAATTTTTTTTTATCTGTGGATAGTAGGTTGTGGTGCATTTACCTGTACAAGTAATGCCACCCAACAGTAGTGGATGTGCAGGATAAAGCATTCAGTGCCGACCACACACTTTAAGTTCTTTGGACTTTTACTTGGGATGAACTCTAGCCTGACCCCCATGACTGAACACCTCCTGGTGCCCACAAACCACTAGCTCTGCACATCTGGGTGCATGAGACACTGCAAACCCCTCTGGGTTATGGCATCCCTAGTACATACTTGCTTTCCACACCGATCTACCATGGCCCAAACCTTCTTCCAGAGAGTTGATTCTCAGTAAGAAATCTATGAATACACACACACACAATTTTACAGCAAATTCCTATTTTTCTGAAAATGTTCCATGCAGAGATGCTTGGCATTCTTTCAGCAGCACCATGTAATGTCTGGACAGAGCTGAATCTGTCCTCATCAGTAGCTATAGGATACCCTGGGGACAGCCACTATCTATCTCCTGCTGAGGTTGCTCCTAGATATACTGCACACTTCAGCCAATTTGAAAGAGAATACTGCTTTTCTGTGCAATATTAATGGGAAATGATGCAAAAGTGTAAAACCTAACATGGATCTGATGCAGCCCATTCAGAAGTTGAAAGGCTGGAATAATAATTATTTTATCTCTCCTTTCTGAGAAACCTAGCCAATGCCAGTTACTACTGTGCTCAAAATCATGCTGCAAATTAGAGCCTTGACTCTCAGGTTGTTAAAGAATAAAAGAATATGGCCACAGTCCTGATATATGTGGAGGAATGGAAAGTCCAAGTAGGAAATAGATGGAGAATTGAAGGGGAAAGTTCTTTGTTTATTTCAGCTTGGCAATCAGGATATAAGTGGATCTGAGAGAGTCAGGTCAGGGAAGGATCTGAGGCTCATTTTTCCACAGAAGTGAGGAAGAAAGGGACAGATTGGGCACTAAGGAAAGAATGCAAGAAATCCATCTGTCCCTCAAAAGAGCTTTTTTCTTTTCTCAGATGGTAAGATCGCTTTTCAGTGAGTGTCTGGAGAGGAGAGCTCCCCAGGGTCTGGGGATACTTCCTGACACACTCTGGGATAAAGCTTTATGAGATTTGTGTGAAGATGGAGGGGGTGAAACTCAGTTATCTATACATGGTTGTCTCCTTCCATTGGAGATGTCCTTAGCCACTTCAGAGGTCTGTTCAGGCTGGATGAGGTGACACAGGATCTGTGGGAGACCTGTACCCATCTGTAGTGGCAGCTGAAGCCTATCCCAGCTGCTCAAGAGCATCTCAGGTGACATGAGCCCCCTTGTCCAGGTAATAGATTCAATCCCATAAAAAATGCACATCTTGTTGCAAAACTGGTGCTCTGCATGTGCAATTTATAGCGGTTCTGAGAACCTTTAAGTCCTGTGCTCATGCCTGAGATAAATATGCTCTGAAAAATACCCCTTTTTTTTTTTTTTTTTTTTTTTTTTTTTTTTTTTTTTTAATTTTTTTTATTTCCCAGTCTTGACATTTGTACCCTTAGTATTTAATTTTGAGATGAAAGGAACCTGGCTTCTTTATACAGATGAAAAGCACACTAAACTTTTCCTTTCTGAAAGATCTTTCAAACATTAGCTGAATCATTTTTGTCCATTTGACCATCTGAGTAATTACTTTAGAATGTCCTCTCCTGTACTGCTTTGCTAGCAGTCAGACCTCTGTAATAAAATATTATGTTCAAAATATATTTTAGAAGAAAGGTATATAATCCTATTAATGGATTTCTTTAAATTCTCTATATATGTTTTGCAATGAAATAAGCATATCTGTAGCAATATCTAAAGTTCTGCTTCAGGATTTATGCACTCTTAATGGATGGAGATTATTTCTTTGAATAATATAAATATCCCAAAGATTTAATGAAGCCATAAAGACATTCATTAGACTTCCATAATTAGAATTATAGCTACAAAGGCTTTAGGGTGCTAAATATACATGCAGTATTTAATTGTTTCAAGTTTTCAGTAAACAGCTTTCATCCAGGGGAAGAACTCAGAGCTGTGGAGGTGGAATTCACCTCCAAGTTGGTGAGAGCACTCTGAGTGTCACCTGCTCTCAAACTGGGCAAATAACTCATGAAACTATATTTTTGGAGACCAGCTCCTCCAGACTACCTGCAGCCTTCCAAGGTCCTCTGTTTGGGGGCTGCTGTGGAGCATGCCTCAACTAAATGTCACCTCCAGCTTGCAATAAAGGCTCAGATAGATACCTCATTTCTCAGCCTGATGTTTTCTTCATGTCAGGTGAGGATCACAGATATGTTTTGGAAGTTGCTTGGAGGCCTTGCACAATCGCGTGTGTAAATGTTGAGGCTGAGTCTGGCCCTAGCTTCTCAGTGTAAGTGGAGCAAGGTAACACTTTTTAATGAATGTCACAAATCCAGTAATTTCTCCAATTCTGGGTTTGCTCAGGCCACTTTGCTCTCATGCAGATGTTTTCTCTGTTTTCTATGCAAAGAACAGCAATGACACAGAGCCCAGTGATGACGTCTCGGAATCCAATCAGAAAACCTGCATAAAGATGAAAGGTCTTACCAACAAGAAGTGAGCTTGCTAAACTACACCTTTCAATGAATTCAGACAAAACTGAAAAATGTTGTTGATATCAGATCCTTAGGCTGATTACTGAAGCGTTCGATTTTTCAGCATGTCAATTCATCACTGTCTACCTGGTTATATTTAACACTTTCTCCTGTTTCCATCCTGCCTGCTGAGATAGGCAATCTCTGTCACACGGTATCTGCTTCACCAGAAGGTCAATAGACCATTGTGGAGGCCCATGAGTCCTGTTCCCAAGTCACCTTGATTGTCTTCACGATATTGCTGATGGCAGGTGGAGCTTCCATGTCTTGTGGCATCTAAAATATTAATGAGATTAGAGCTTCCATCCTTCAAACAGTTCAGTGCTTCCTTTTCAGTGCTTTGCAATTATGCATCCAGTCCAGGGAATTCAAAACCTCTGCACTGATGGTTGCTGGCCTGTGCTGGTATTGCCAAAATTGGTTTCACCGGTGTTCATTTTTTTTGAGAAAGTGCTACTTTGCGTTTTAAGCTAGCCATAAGTTCAAAATTTTTGTGGAAGGTAGTCAGCTTTGGATAACTCAGTCTGGAGCTGAGAGGTTTGGCTGTACATACAGAGTTTATGTTTGGTTACAGCTTATTAGTCCTGGCCAAATTATGCAAAATATATGTAAGGAAATGGTAGGTCACAGCTTCCATGTACACTAGCCTGCTTTTGGGGTAATTTGGGAGGAGTTCCTAGGCTTCCTCAACTCAAGCCTGACTGAGGCTGCCTGTGGTACCAGAGCTGTGGTGTGGGACTGATGAGGATTAAACAACCTTCTCTTCTGCTATTTCATTGTCAGCGAGGGGACAGAGCAGCTGCACAACCTGTTAAGTTGCCTCCCTGTTTCTGTCAGACTATCCTTCATCATGTACCTGGACCCTGGATGCATATATAATGTATATACAGCATGTATAATGCATATAGAGCTTTTAAGATCATCTTATAAATCAGTCATTGACTGATTAAAAGGTATTTACTGTTAGAACTTGATGATAGTTTAGCACAAAGTGGCTTCACTGGTTTCTTGAACAGGGATTATTTTTCCAGTGTGAGTCCTAAACCAAACTCTGGATCTGGATCATTCTAGATGCTAAGGAAATCACTTTTTGATATTTGGCTTCTCCCCTTGTAAAATGATAATCACACAACTTGCCTAGCTTTGTAAAGAGCTTTGAGATCTATGGGTGAGACACAGTATAGGCATTCTAAGCATGATTTATTTCCTTGCAGGGCCTGTCCCTAAGTGGCTCATTGAAGAAACAACATTTATAAATATGCATAGCTTCCTGGTATAGAATTTTTCCTATTCTTTTCAGAATATACAGGCTAAGCTGTTATTATTCACTTTTCCATTTTTAGAATCAACTATTAAATTGCACCACACTGCTGTGTTGTAGCAATTAAAATAACTACTGTCTATTTGGCAGTCTTTTAATGGGAAATGAAATTCACTTTTAGGCATATATCATGGTAATACATATATCATATGGTATACAACTTAGATCATTTTCAAGCAGGATTAGTTCTTATTCCCCACCTAACCATTGTTACAAGCATCAATTTTGTTAATTAAGAATTTTAAGCCCTGTGAATTTATAGTACAATTATGTTTTACTTCATAAGTAGGTCTTTACCCCTCTACAACTATTAACAAAATGTCCACTTACATTATTTGCTGGTGGTTTCAAAGTCTGATGAAATTTTTGAGGAAGATTTACCCTTTTGTCTAAGCTTTGCTCACTGTGTGTCAGCTGTTTGTCAGCAAAACATAACAGAGAAGACTTTTGACTTAAATCCTTTTTTTTTTTTTAAAGAAAAGCCAATTCATCAGGTAAGAAAGACTGCTGCTCGCACTCTCAAGTCCTGCCAAAGACAAATGGCTGTAAAAATTTAAAATCAATCATTAACAGATTAGCTGTTGGTCCAAAGTAAATAGCAATCAGCTTATTAGGCATCAGGCAGAGTGAGATAAAGGGGAAGAGTTATTGAAAATGAGGATGTTTGCTGGGGCTGTGCTGATGGAGCAGAACAGGGAAAGGCTGTTTCTTTGTTGCTCTAATTACAAATGGAAAATAACCTACAGTGCTGAACAAGTTGAGCTCCCTAGCTGAATTGAATGGAGCATAGTGCTTATGTTCTACGTCATGGCTTGATTTATCTTGATTATCAGTAGTTTGCACTACTTCTTCCCTCCCCAAAAGGCTCTGTTTGGCATTCTCTTATATCAAAGTAAATGCAATCTTTGGCTCTGCAAGGAATGGGATGTTGGGGAGAGAGTCACCACAAGAGAAATGCCCTTCTCATCCAAAAATATAATTTCCATACAGGAAATTCCTCTCATATGATGGAATTTTGTTTGTGACAGGGTTTCATTATGGTTGAGCGACAGATTGCTGGTGACTAAATCACAGCAGGCTTTGTGCCATGGTTGTATTCGGACACCGTGAAATTCTGCAGAGCAGATAAATTCAGAAAAAGGCGGATGTTGTAAGAGGAAATGGAGAGGGAGAAGGAATGGAGGGTCAAAAAGGCTGAGAAAACAGAAACAATAGAAGGTGGGTAGGAAGCAAAGCTGAGGGGAAAGAAGACGAACAATAGCTAAGAGTAAAATGACATGAGGAAGCAGAAAACTCAAAGAAATGAAGTAGGAAGGAGAAGGAAATAGCTACAAGTTAAAGTCAATGACAAAAGCTCCCTTTCATCATATAAACACTGAAGTGTTTACATAGAGAGAAACTGACCATTAGAATGATTTACTGGGACTGGGGGCCATTTCCCCATGGCTGAGCATGTGAAATCCAGACTAAGATGTTTTTTTAACAAAATAGGATACCTGAGAATTGTATGTTCAATATTGGTTTTGAGCACAGTGAATTGAAAGGTCTGTTTGTGAAAAAATCTGGAAATGACACCTTTCTATGAATGATGTGATTCCATATGTTACACTTGTGAACCCTCAGACAATACACGACTGAAGGTAACCTCAGAAAAATTGCTGCTCACCAGCCTGGTGTAAGCTGTAGTCCCTTGTACCCCGGGCATGAGGTTACACACTGCTGCCTCCTCCCTGGCATCCCTGCGGCGTGACTGCCCTCTCCTCTTGACTGCACGGATGCTATGCAGTGCCAGTGCCAGCTTCAGTCCCTGGCAGCTAAACTGGCAGCACTTCAGCCAGCTCCGTTGGAGCAGCTGCCCTTCACCCAAGCCCCCGTACAGCTTTGCCCTTCCCAGTTACATGTCTGGGGCCTCTGCTCAGCCCTGGAAGAAGAGGGAGGCGTCCACTAAACCGTGCTGGCACTGGGATGGTTTCTCGCCCTAGTGCAGAGCTGTAGCACTACAAGAGCACATCCTCAGCCAGGGCTCCTCTACCATGCACAGTACAGAGACCAGACACAAAGAAGGGGGGATCTTTTTTACAGAAAAAGAAAATAAGACCAAACGAGTAAGCTTTCACATGCTCTTACTACTTTTTCCTTAGGAGAATATCTGTAGGGCCTGACAGGAGGAAAACTATTCTGGTATTCTTTAACATTTTCCATTAAATAGCTGTGGAAAAACAGGAGAGGCGTATTTCCTTTCCACCTTTTACATTTATGTTTTTTGCCTTTTACTCCACTTCTCATGTATCAAAACCCAAAGGGTCTATCTTTTGTTCATTTTCTGCTGCTTTTGCTTTAATTTACTGCCAAAGATATGCAAGCAAAATTCATAAAATTACATAAATATGATTTCAACAGAAAGAAAAAAGTTAAAAGTCTCAGAAAAACACATTCTAACAATTATTTGCCAATGTTTCCACAGAAAAGAGCAGTCAGCTGAAATGGCAAAGTAGCAGAGGACTCTTTTCCACATGCTGAAATGACTGAATAAGTTACACAGAACAAAAATTACTTTTCTGCCTGCAATTTGTGGAGTCCTGGGACAGCAGCCCACACCTGGGGGCAACAGAGCTGTGGCCGTCTGTCATCCTTGAGCTGTTTCTCCATGCACCAAGGAGCAGAGGGGTGGTGCTGCTTTCTGTCTACAGCAGGAATTTTTTGAATTATTTGCAATGGACAGAAGGACAGCTGCGGGGAGAGTACAGGGATGCTGGTACAATGCTATAGACATTGATCCTGCCAGGAAAAAGAGCAAATTGACTTGCAATACAAATGGTGGTGTTGCAAATATAGAGGGAGCGACATTTTCCAGTCTCATCTTCAGCCTAAAAGAGGGCTCCATGCATATTACTCAAGTGAAAGGAGATTGTAGTGTTGTCTAGGGGTTGCATATGTCAAGAGAGATTTTTGTCTTCTTCCTTCCCTACGTATTGGTGTCCTCCAGTCTGCTGGAAGCTGTGCAGTGAATTTTGTGCGTTTGTAAAATTTATCTCCCTGAAGAAAATTGCCAGGTTTTTGCTCAATTGCTTGTAAGAACAGATGAAAAGCAGAAGAACGGTGGAAGGCTGACAACTAGCCAGTCACTGGGATGCCCTACAGAAAATTGAAGAAGGCAGCTGCAGGACTGGCTCTTAATAACAGAGAAAGACTAGAAGTAGTTGACATTAAGACTGTAAAGAAACAGTTACTCTGGTGACACATATTATACAAGGACTGCCTTACTTATTTTTCCACCCACATACTCCTTTTACACAATTTTTGCTTCTTTTAATTAAGTGTTTCAAGAGAAAATAATGGGATCTTAAAGTCTCCTGTATTTTGGAAAAGGTAGTAGTAAATTGTGCGGTTTTGACCTTTTCAGCTTTTTGTAATTTGATTGGCTGTCTGTTCCTCTCCCTCCACTATTTACAGCTGCAGTGAACTGTGCAGAAGGGGTAGGATGGCTAGCCAGCTGAAATACGGAATATTTAAAAGGTTAAAATGCTGCAACATACTGGAGCCTTCCACAGAGTATATGTGCATTATAAATTTTGCTGCGTTGATCACATAAAGGATTGAGAAATTAAATGACTTCATGAATCATTTTTTGTGGGACAACAAATGTGACCAAAATGGGGAAAAATTGTATCACTCTGACCCCAGATCTGGGAAGCATATCTTTTTCTGTGTTTATTATTTTTGCTGCAGTAATAGATGAAGACTCCTTCTGAAGAACAGGATCATTTTAGCAGGTGCTGAGTATCGATGAGTGACAGAAAGAAAACCTGCCCCAGAAAGCCTGCAATCAAAGCATCTTGAATCCATTCAACAGGTGACTAAATAGAGGTGGTGACCTTCTTAGGAATAAATATTTCTTTTTTAGCATACCAGAGGGAGATCTTAAGGAAAACATGGTATACTTTGAAAGTAATTCCTTAGCAGATGGAGACAGTAATACAGAAAACACTATTAGCCATGTAATGAGTCCAGAGGGCATCTGAGGGGCAATGCCAAATAATTTGGTACCCAGGCAGTGTGCTGAGGAGATTGACAGGAATGTAGCAGCGCAACAGGAGATCAACAGAATCTCAGACCAGGATGACAGCTGAGACACTAATAACTAAAAGAAATAAAATCTTCCAGATTTGGTACTTCCCTTTGTCATTGATAATGACTCTGGTAAACAGCAATCAGTTCTATGAAAGCTTTCCTCAGTGGAAAAGGCTGCTTAGGGTAATTCTGAAGAAAGGTTTCTCAGAAAAAAAAAAAAAAAAGGGGGGGGGGGAAGAAAGAAAAGGCAGCAAACCTTGGCTTTGCAGGAAAAAAAAAAAGCAACAAAAATGTGTATTTTGTGCGCAAGATAAATCTGAAAAGTGATACCAAAGAGGTATGGGGTCTCATAAACTCCAGCAAGAAACTTTCTGGCACAATGAACACGGCGGGTCAGCAATAGCTGGACCTCTGCACTGAGGCTGGAATATTAAGGCTGAGTGTCACCTCCCTGCTCTGACCCCACACATGTCCACATGTGGCTGAGCAGAGCAGGTGGAACACTACAGGAGCAGAAGTGATGAATCAACTGGGATTGCAGATACAATTCAGAAAAATTTTACTCTAGCTTGTCCATGCTCTTAAAAGTCAAAAGTTTCATCTTATTCAAGCTGTAGCTCTGGATTAAAGTCAGAAGTGTAGGGAAAATGTCTGTTACCACACTGAGATACTGGGAAAATATCTTCAGAAGGAAATGGCAGTATTGCTTTCGATCCACCACTTGAAACATACTCATGATCTTGAGGGATTTATTTTCTGTGGTCATTAAAACGGAATGTTTTCATTGATTCAGATAGCTTCTTTCTGGACGAGCTGCAGCTGCCGGGACAAACAAGCCTCCATTCTGCTGTGCTGATCCCTCTGGGAGCCAGGAGTGATTGACAAGGGGCTCTGGTTAGGGCAGACTCTCACCCCCAGGTACAGGAACTGCTGCGTGCATTTCAGCGAGAGCAGCCTTTGCAGCACTGAGCCAGGGGGGGTTTCCTTCTTTCCTCTAGCATCAAGAGGCAGAAAAAAGTGTTTCCAGCCTGTCTGTGATGACAGTGCATGCAGAGACAGCCCGTGAAGCTAGTCCCAGCCCTCTCCTGCTGTCCAAGGTGGTCTCTATCCCACCCTCCTTAGGCTGTCCTCGGAAGCAGCAGCAGGAAATCCATGCAGGAAATGGGGGATCTCTGGAGTTAGCTGGGGCATACGTTGCTAGAGGGACAGGAGGTCCAGAACAAAGTGTCACCTCCACTGAGGAGTGGAGATGGGTTGGATGTGCGGTGCAACTTGTGCCCAGGCATCCTTGGACATATACGTACGCAATCTCCTGATGCCTCATCCATGCCGCTGTGGAAGGTGTCCTTCCCAAACATTCCAGCTGACTCAGAGGCTTCACCAGCCCAGGGACCCAGCTGCCTGCCTCCTCCTCCCCCATCCACACCGCAGCTGCTCGGGGATGGCCTGCTGCCTTTACCCTGCTGTTCAGGGAAGACAGAGCAGAGGCAGAGCGCGAGGTTTTGGAGGTGCTGAGCTCCGAGGTCAGCTGCTGGGCATGGTGGTGCCTTGGTTTGCCTCGAGGGCTGAGGGAGGCTGACGTCCACTCCTGCTAAGCGGTTGAAGCTGAGGAGCCCTCACCTCTTCCCCCTTGGTTCTACAACCAGCCCATCCACGGAAAAGATACCAGCATTAGAATATACATGTAATACCTGTTTAGATGGAGATATAATTTATTGAAGCTATTGTTCAGGCCCCTTGGGTGGCACTGCAAGTGCCCAGCCATGAGATAGCCTGTCGTCAGGGAGAGTGTCCTGGAGACCCAGACAGAGGCCATCCATGGGAGAAAGGGGGAAGCCTCTCCATGAGGCAGAGCTGGAGGTGGTCGAAGGTGGCCGCCAGTCTGGGAGGGCACAGCCCCATGCCCAGAGGGCACTGACAGCCCCCACCCACAGCGCCGGGCTGCTTCATTTTCATCCGCTGATCAGATATATTTACTTCTTGGGTATTTCCCTAACCAGAATTGACTGCACTATAATTGCCTATTTCTTTGGTCCATTGGCTGTTAACCTTGAAGCGCGTCGGGCGGAGGCAGGGAGGCCCTCCCTGTCAGGCCTGACCCCGGCCCGCGCCGCGGGCTGCCATGACAACCGCGACAGATGTCACCCATGCCGCCCGCGCCCCCCGGATGGGGAAAATCGATCTTGCGACGGCGCCGCCGTGCACAGCCACCGACCTGCCAAGTGTTCCCGGCTCAATCATTTGTTTCATCTAGCGAGGAGAGGAAAACATAAAAGAAATGAAATGAATTTGACCTCTGTCTTTCGAGTGACTCCGGCGCTGCGCTGAATCCTAGCAAGCGCCTCTTATGAATTTGAAAAAATTACATTAGGAATAACATTTTGAAGTGAAATGACTCTTGTAATGTCAACCCTCCAGAAACATGTTATTTCAAATGTCAGATACCTAGCAATTGTTTGCTATTTTCTGGATGTGTCCGGAGGTTATCTTCACTTTGGATGCATTTCAGGTAAATTATTTTAAAGAAGCTGCCTGTGAAGTACACAAAAAAGTATCGCCTGGTTTTTTGCACTGCCCCAGCGAGGAGACCTCCTTTGTGGCTGCAATAGAGCATCTCCATGAAGAGAAGATGGTAAACAATGCCGTGAATTGACAATTTCTCTCCTTTATTAAAAGTATGCCAGAATGTAAGGACTTTCCCAGTCGGGAGCAGGGTTTCCTGAAATGGTGGCAGGTATGCCAATGGAGGCAGAGGATCCCAGGGGTACCAGAATGGGGCCCCCATGCCCCTCTGATGGTTTGCTTGATGCATATGCAAATTATTTAATGACCAAACTCTACAATTCTGTGCTAACATTTGCCAGTGCATCAATGTTATCCCAGCAATGTTACGCATGTGTCCATCCAAACCCCACGAGGCTTGGTTCATGCCTACCACTGGATGGGCCTGCTGGCAAATTTGAGCAAGCCCATCACAAATCTGTAGAGATGGAGAAATCTCTAAGATAACCTTGTCTTTAAAAAAAAAAAAAAAAAAAGAGGAAAACAGCACGCCACTGAAGGTGATTATAGTGAAAAGGATGTCTTAAGATTTTGAATGCGATTCGTCTGTCTCTCTGATGTGGGATATTTTATTGCATTTTTGCCCTCAAGTGAAGCTGACGGGAGCCAGGCTTGCAATTTAAATCAATAAGAGCCCTTTACCATGGCCATAAAATACTTGGTTAAACCTTTGAAGTGGCCACAGCTGAATGCGCAGTGAACACAGCATAAATGCTCCTTGAGATGTATTGTGTTAGACCACTGCTAAAGTGGCGTTCCGAGGAAGTGGTGCCTGAGCACCTTCTGGGGGCAGGGCAGAGCAGTCTATCTTCTCTGGGGCATTGGGGGGCTGCTGTAAGTCAGTGCTCATAACTGGGATGCTGCCCCACATCACAGATGTCCAGAGTTGGTGCTCCTAGCTCGATGGGCTTCCTGCAGTTGGGAGTCAGGCTTGAAAATCCCCTAATGTATTATTCTACCTCTGGGCAGTGGCTGGGGAAGTAGGAGGCAACCATGGTGGGATCAGCAGTGTTTCCAGGGCCAGGTCCTGGATTATGTAAATCAGCATTTTTGCACTGAGGAGAAGGTCTGAATGGCCCCAGCTGAGGTGTAGTCTATGCAGGATGAACAGTGACTGCATGAATGTACATCTGTCCATGTAGCATTGGACCATTTTAGCATGTGCATGCATGAATGTGTCTCACAGATACCCAGCTAAAAGCCTGTGTAATAGCCAAAAGCTCTCCATGAATATCATGAAGCATTTCACCATTTAATACTTAATACTTAATACTCCCAGTAAGGATATCCAAAATAAAGGTTGACACTTCATCATTCCTGCAAATAAAACAGTAGGAAAACAAGTAAAGTTTAAATCTGTGCCCTAACTTTGCAGTTGTTTACGATAAGTTCTTGGGATTCTTTAAGGCAAAATCTGTTGTTTCTCCATTTACAAAGGAACTTTTCATTTAAAGAAACCAAGGACCAAGCACTACCTTATTGGATAAATTATACTGTTAAAGCCTCTGGCCCAGTGGCAGGGGAGAAATGGATGTAGTATGTGTTTTAAGGTCATAAAAAACTGGTTCTTCCAGATACACATGGAATATGCTCAGAAGCAGCATTAAGTGCACACACTAGTAAGAGCACTGTATGCTCTCTGGGTGCAGGTCCCTGGCTGTAGAGAGGGTCCTGCCCCCAGGCTGCCAAAACTTACTCAGTTTGGGACAAACAGTCCAGCTGGTTGTGCTGTTTGTTCTGTTTCATTCCTTTTGGTGAGAGCTGGATCCAGTCCAGGGAGGTTCAGCTCTTCAGCAAACATGCTAGGACGGCAAAGACAATCTTCCGTTCTGTCCTGTCCATTGACAGTTTGGCCTTAAGCTACTCCCAGTGTAACTTAGTATTACAGACGTAGCAGCAGCATGTATAGAAATACTATGTGCTCAGCAAACTGTAAGAATGTGGGCTTAAAAAAACTTCAGTGTGTATTGTCTACAGCAAATGTTATTTGTAATAGATCCTATGTCTAGAAAGTGTAAGTCTATTTAATGGTTTATTTTTAAATACGTGTAAGTTAGGCTCACCACATTTAGAGGTGCCTGATTAGATTTGAAACTTGACTCTGCAACATCTTTTTCTTTTTTGTGACCCATTTATCAGGAATATAGGTGTTTCCTATGTTTATGAGTTAGGCAGAATTGGTGTGGGTATGTCACTGTGCATTGAAAAAAATTCTTCCTATTTCATCCCATTTCTGGAGAATCCACATGGCTGAGCACAGACACCTGAGAAGGTTTCCAAAAAAATATACATCCAGACTTGTGGCAAGTTTATCTGTTTATATTTCTCTTTCCTCTTATTCCTATTTTCCCGTGGATTAGACTGGTAATGAAAGGCGTTTCTCTCTCATGGGGCATCTGACAAGAAGACACACAGTGTTTCTGACATGGTCACTGAATGCCTCCCTTCAGTCTCTGGCTTACACAGATATAAGTATCCAGAGAAACAGACTAAATAAAGGTCTAGATTTTACCATCTTTAATTTTATATAGTGGGCCTTTAAAATTAAGGAACTTGCCATGATTGTGCTATTTCTTTCCAGGAATTTTTCTGTGAATATATCAAACCAGAATCAGACATGATAAAATAGAAGGACCCCTGGTCTCAGCTATCTCTGATGGGTAAGCTGACTCAATTCCAGCTTGAGGTGCAGTTTTCTGTCTCCATCCATAGAAGGAGAAAGAAAGGATGAAAATGGATTTTTAAAACAGGGACATTCTGACTCTTAACTCAATATTACAGGTAGTGGCCAGGAGCCCTAGTAGGGACACCAGGGAGACAAATCTTACAGCAGAATGGGCCATTTCCCTGAATTTGTATGTAATTCAATAGTTTTTGAGTTGTCCCTCATAGATTTTGCTAAAAACCTCATTGGTTCTTAGTCAGAACAAATGGAAGAAGGATATTGCTGAGGAGTAGCACTTATGGTTCATCCTAGAGCATTTCACAGAAAGGTCTCCTAGTAGTCGTGACTTGTCATGATCAGCACAGCAGCCTACAATCAGTCTCCCTGAATTAGGCAGCCCATCTGTCTCTTTTTGAACAGAATGTAAATGTCTTTCCCCTGCTCACACAAGCACAGGTTGAGGTTCTAGGTCCAACTTTGAAGCCATTGCTTTAGGTCTGGATGCATGGTCTGAAAAAGAGCAGTGGACAAGCATAGGGGGCAATGGTCAGAACCACCTGCAGTGGGTAGTTATCCTCTTGGAAAATTTGTTGTAATCATCTTTTCCTATAAATTTGCTTTATACTTCTCCAGAAACTGGTGTTTTTTCAAGTTCTAATCCTTGTGGGTATGATCCTCTGAGTGCAGGTACACTCATCTGCGAGGTCTTTGCTCATCTAAATTAATATCTCTGTGTGTTCAAACCGCGACACTCTGCTTTCCCAATTCCTTAGCTTAGACACTTTTCCCTAAGCTCTACATGCAGGGAAGCTCTAGCAGCATCTCAGGAACAGTGGATCAGGAGGGAAGGATGTTCTTGATCTCAAACATTTCACTCTTAACACATCACTCTACAAAGTACACAAACCCTGAGCACAACCCTCCTACAGTCAAATTTTGAGGCAGTCATAAAGTCAAGAGTTGGTGAGTTTTCTTCCAGTCTGCCTGCATCGGAGCTCTCCTTTATTTGCTCCATATGGTTCTCCTTCCACACTTTACCATCAACCTCCTCCTTAGCTGTGCTTTGGAGTGTTACTCAAAGACAAAATCCAGTAAAATACATTTGCTCCCATAGGAAAGAGCTTTTCATTTCTGGTGGCTTGTTTGCTTCTGCAGTAAAATCTATGCTGTAATCTACAAATGGGTTTGCATTCCGACATGGGGTGACATTCTTCAGTGAAGGTCACAGCACTGTATAAAAACATTGACACAAAACACGTTTCATAGAACAAAATGGAGTTCACAGTTTGACATAGATGTTTCCTCAATCTGTCATGCAGTTTTCTGCCTTAACTTGATGGTCAAAGTAGCTGACCAGGTGTGAGCAGGGAGGTGATCTATGCCTCTTCAATAGCAGCAGTAATTTCCTTGTCCCTCCTCAAACTTGCTCCTTTTCCAAGATGATGGCAACGCTGGTCTCTTGTGCGACCTTCTGATCGATGGAGTGACAAGCTATTTCTTTCTCAAGTGAGTCCTAATCTCCTATTATGCCACAAGTACACAGTCTACTGTGATAAAAGCTTACAGTCTATGACACCTGGTCAAAACAATTATTTTGGTACTTGTTCCCTATGGATTTGGGCTGTGACATACGAGGTGACTAAACTAATCCCTGGAGCAAAGGGATTCCTAAAGTGAAATATGATTTAGAGGGCATTGGCTGAGGTTTGAAATCCAGTACATGATTCTTAAGACTAGTGAGCTCTGGAGTTATCTGCCTTTTGTTGTACTCTTGTACTCGACTTTGAGTTGCAGAGTTTTCTGAGTATAGGAGCATTTCAGGGTGGGTGTCACCCATCAATTTGTTAGGCACATTCAGCACTTCTCGGGATTTGCTTCCATAAATCAAAGTTATCTGATCTGTTGTCTTGGCACAAAAGGATAGTCTATAAGGTGCAAAAGTTTAATTTTCTATCACTTGTAACAGCCTGTTGAGACAGGCTTCTCCTAGGCCATATTCTTTGTGTCTGGAAACAGTTCAAGTGGCGGGATTTCCACCACAACTCTTTTGGGTCAACTTTGTACCTGAAGAAATCCTTCTGTCAAGCTGCCTGTCAAGTAGAAGATCCTCTCTGCAGCCCTATGATCATTTTCATGCCTTTAAAAGGGAAAGTATTGCTTTCCCAGTTTTGTGGAAGGAACATTGAAGACAGCTGGGTAGCTACCTTGTTCCAGGTTACACAAAAAGCTTGTGACAGGCCAGGAACCTGAAGACCTCACAGAACTGCTGGGACAGCCATAATTTACACTGGTATGTCCAGTTGTGTTGCATTGCACCTAATGGAGGCTTTCTCTCTGGCCTTGGAGCTGACACCCTTCTGTGGTAAAAAGTGAGGCACATGCAAGTTTTGAATGGTGCAGACCTTAATTCTTCATTCTGTTAAACTCGGCTCAGCACCATAGAATGTTCCAGCTCCAAGCTAATTTATAACAGCTGGATATCTAGCAAAAAAAAAAAAAAATTACTGTAGTGCATAACATAGTTACTTCTGTCCACCTCCTTCTCCTGAACTCATCTTGGTGTGTTCCTTCTTGTTATTTGTGGAACTACAGTGCAGAAAGCCGGTGCAGAAAGATGTTGTACCATCTTGGCTGCCTGTGTGACACTGTCCCTGCATAGGGGGATTTCTCCACTGTCCTTACCTGTAAACCTCAGGGTCACTTCATGCTAATTACACAATGTATGAGAATTTGGACTCTGAATTCTTGTTTAGTGGTGATAAACCACTATACAGACCTGGTCATGTCTGTGAAGCCAGGCTAAGGTAGTGACTCTCCTTCTTCCAGGACATCCAGCAGATCCCTAATGCCATAAAGCCTAGGGTTTTTTTGACTCAGCTTCTGTTCAGGTGCAGCAAGCCATGCCTAGAAAAATAATCTGTCAAAGGTCCCATGATCTGTCAAAGATCCCATGGCCTCTTGCAGACCAATTTCCTTTACCACTCTATTTCTACAGTGGATACTTGCCCTTACTAAAGTTGTCAGGTTTTGTTACTGGGCAAACCCATACAGCCTGCTCCAGGATCTTCTTGCCTCTTCAATATCTGAATTCTTTTCACGTGATAATCAGAACTATGTCTATGTCAGTGGATCCAGGAGCATATCAAAGATCATGACTCTGGATATATGTTTCACTCATATCTGAGAACAGGCTGAATATTGGCTTCATTTCTGCTTTCACACTGGATTTCATGGAAAGAAAAATGCATTATGTGGGCCACTGAAGGATACGTGCATCCTTAGTCCTGTCAGCTAAATGTAGGTATTGCCCAAGTAGCTGGATTTCAAGGAGACCCTTTCATACAACCTCTCTAAGATACCTTTAAGAAGATTTTTTCTAGATTTACCACCCTGCAAACTGTTATATTCTAGTCTCTAGCTAATCTTTTCCCCTCTCTGACATAATAGGCCATCTCTCATTACAGTAACTTCCTCCCATTTACCTTCAAGTCAGATAATAAAGGGCCTTTATCCACTTACAATGGATCTAAAATAGTAAAGTCCTACTGTCTTCAATATGCTACTTTCAGTTCATCAGTTCAAGATCAATCTCAATGTATTTGATTATTTTTCTTTACACATCAATCCCTCTTGTGCCATAGATATTTTTATTAGTGCTTTATGGATATGCTCAGTGGGTAGAAAGATGTCCTTTGTTCTAAAGATTTGATCATAAGGACTGTTTAGAAGGATATGCCGGTTCTCATGGAAAGAAGCCCAAGCCTGCTAAGCAATCAGTGCAAAAAACATGAAGGTGAAACAGAGGTTTTTAGCATTACTTTTTTCCCAGTTGGAGCATATATAAACACTATTTGTAGTGCAGTCTCAGAAAAAATATATTATTTTCATACCTTTTTTTTTTCTGGAGGGGGAGTCTGCAGAACTAGTTCTTTATGAAAATAATATATTTTATACTCTGTTTTCAGTGTAATGATTGGAGCCTATGATCTTAAGGGTCTTTTCAATGTAAATGATTCTATGATTTTAAGATTCTGTAGTTTCTCAGTGAAGTGGTGGAGGCTGATGCACTTATCCTGCCTGTGACCACTGACTTTTGTGACACTTAGTTAATTACGATTTTTCTCTTCAAAATGTTCACTCCTAGTCCTGTTATCCAGAGACAGCCTTTCAAATTAAGCAGCCAGCATCTTCTGATGATAGTTTCACTTAACAAGGAAATATTTGACTGCAAGATGTACATTTAAAAGGGAATAATTTCTTGCCTGCATGGTATAACTTAAAATGAAAACCAAACCAAAGCTCAGAAGCTGTTAGGTGCAGTATCTCCAAACTACTTTAAAAAGCAGTAGTTCAGCCGCACATGTTCATAAAAAAAGAGGCTGAAATTATCTTATCTAAGCCATTCTTAACAGTTGTCCTGCAGAGTTATTGATCCTTGGCTGCTCATCTAATGAGCAAACTACACAGTGGACCACAAGTGCATTTCAGTTTTATGTGCAAGTGCTGTAAATGCTATTTTCAAAGTTAATATATTATTTTTGTCAGTTTTATAGCAGCTTATTTAAAGTGTTATTAATGTTTAGAAATGTGATTTGGGGGTTATTTTATTAGTGTTTGACTCAGTTTTAAACACTCTTTCTTTATCCCCTCTGTGTTCAGGCTGCATATATATCATTTTTGAAGTTGCTTGCCTCATTCTGGGTTTGTCTCTGATTGTTTCATTAATCTCAGCTCCTCCTTAAGACACTTCTACTACCATAGTGGAACAGTCTGAGTCCTAAATTCTAAGTCTTTGTGAATAAAAGATGTCAACTGAATAGATTTCCAGATGACAGAAACTGTAAGAAGCATGCGGCTATGCCTGAAGGGTATGGACCAGCCCTCCTCATGGGTTTGAGTTTGGGTTTGGATTTGTGCCCCAGCACAGGGTGGGACACACACTGTACCAAACTCAGAGCACCCCAGAGAGGCATTATAACCCTGAGACTCCCCTCCAAGCCACAGGCCCTCCCCCATTTCCACCTTTCTCTGGAGGAAGTAATTTTGCTTCTGTCCTGGATTTCAGAAGGACAACCCTGCCTTTGTTCTGTGGGTGGCCAGGAGTAAGCTCCAGGCTTCCCAACCCACCTCCTCCTCCTCTGGAGAGAAATAAACATGCACAGGGCAGCACACACACGTTTACAGTAGCAGCAGCTGGCAGAGAAGCTGTGCAGGGAGGTCTCACGCCCTTCAGCTCTTTCGGATAAACGTGTTATCCTCACGCCCCTCTCTGCCTTTGATGGAGTGAGAGTGCAAAGCACAGCCCTGTTCAGTGGTCTGGGCTGGTATCAGATGCCGGGCGGCAGTGTTGGGGCAGGTGTCAGAGACAGGTCCTTAGGATCTGGTCTGTGCTCAGACACCATGACTAGTTCTGTAGGCACTCTGGTACAGTGAGCATTCACATGGCCATGTTCCTCAGATCCCAGAAATGTGGCTTTGCTTTACACATCAGCATGTTGTTGAACCAGCAAAGGATTCTCCTGGGTGGGCAGTGAAAAGCAAGGGGTACTGTGACCCCTCTGAGTGCTTGCAGTATCATGGTACAGCTCCTGAAAGATGAGCCTTAGCAGCAAAGGACATCAGTTTCCATCATTTCAGTGAGCTTAATACGGGGAGCCCTCTGACATACTCCTCAGTCAGGGTGAACTGAAGCCTTTCCCCTGCTGCACATTCAGGGCACCTTCCAGCAGAACATGTGCTTAGTTTTTAATGCATGGATGATCCCAGTGAGCTTCAGGCATGTGCTGAAATATGAACGAGTGTTTGAAGTGCTGAGCATCTTGGGGCTATCAAGACCCCAATGGATCCATCCCAACACATTTTTCAAATTCTGGGTCTTCCAACTTCATGAGGTAAAAGTACACGAAAAGGTTGAAGAAGTTAGTCCACTAAAGGTATGTGCCCTCAGGGGAAATGCAATTATATGACCTGTTTCTTTCTGAAACCCACTCCTGTTCTCAGCCACTTCAATAGCTCTTTGCTGTTTCCACCCTATTCTTGTTACAGCTGGTGACCATCATCACCAAAATGGAATTTTGAATGTAAAATAGATTTAAGTGGCTCTGCTGGTTTCAGCTTTCTGCCTTACATATTTTTGTTGTGTCTGTTGTTTCTGCTATTTGTCCCACATTTTAGAGGACAAGCCAGTCAATGGGTTAAGTGACAGAATGTTTTTCATCTTATTTAAGTATGTCTCTATTAAAATGTAGACTGCTTTCTAACCTCTTTTGGGAAAAGAACAAAAAAGAAAAAAAAAAAAGCCTACGCCTGCAGATGCAGTAAAGTCATGGTAATTTTCCCCAGTTGGAACTCCTGACTTTGTGTCTTAGCATCATATACAGCATAATTTATAAAAGTGTGAGCAACTGCAGAATTGTTCTCCTAATAGATTCTGAAGATTCCAATTTCCATTCTGCCACACAAGACTGAAAATCCACTTGTGCTCAGTTATCTGTATCTTTGCCTCATCCTCAGACTGCATCAAAAATCAGGTTCAGGTGCAGGTTAAGAGCATGCATTTACCTCAGGAATATGGGACTTATTAAATATCTCTACACAATTAACATCACCATATCAATAAGAATTATCATTATGTCCTGTCAATCAGGTGCTGAATTTTGCTTCAGGGAAACAAAACAATTTAAATTATAGCAAGTGCCCCCCCTTCTTTTTTTTACATGCTTCTCTTAAAATTGGATAATTATGTGGCTTTTCATTAGATTCCTCTAAGCATAATAGATCACGATATTCACCCTTTGACCTTGGTGATGAATGTTTCTGGTGAAAACATGTGACAAGCAGTGTTCTAATGAGAATAAAATACTGAATAACTGCGAGTCTCACATAATGAAAGAACAAAAGCGAGAAGCACAACTACTTTTAAGGCTGCACTGCAAAATGTGTTCATACAGCAATTCTGATGGATTGGAAAAGCAACCCCTTTTATTTAATATGGTACCAACAAACTTTGGTATCAGAGGCAGAGACAAAGGCAAGAAAAGACAAAGGAATCTTTGTGTAAATTCTGTAGGAACATGAGAAGTGGCCTCTATCTGTGCTGTCTAGGCAAGTTGTTACACAAAGCTCTGCTATTAAGTTTTCCTAAACATCTCAAAATTTTATGCATGTATTTATGCTATAAAAGAACTATAAATTCAATTTGTTTCCAGTAATTTAGAGTGGGGCTAAGAAGGTCAAATTCTCTCTCATGCAAACAGCCACACACAGCAGTCAGTGAAGTTACAACACTGGTCATTATTATTCAGTGTGTTTATAAAGAATTATTTTTGGACTGACAAAGATGACATACCAGTCATCACTGCCAAAACAGTGAGGGCAAAAAAGGAGGGTTGGCTGAGTTAAAAATTGTTATCAGCTACCTTTTTTTTTTTTTCTATTTTGCATCTTGGAACCCTACTGCCACCTTTCAAAAGCAACCTCAGGCCAGTGTTATTTACATCCACCTCTGCCGTGATCACTTAGACCCTGGTCTCACTGGAGCAATTACTGCAGCAGGAATGTTTAGTAGATAGTTATCTTTTAGTTTTGTTCTGTCTTGGTTTTGCTTGTGTTGTGTTGGGGTTTTGCACTTTTTTTTATTGTATGAGAAATGTTTATCGTCTCAATTATCATCTCTGCTAATCAAACTTTTTAGTCAACATCTGAAGAGAATCTTTTGTTTCTAATTTCTGGCCGGAGTTCTTCTCTGATTTTCTTCTGATTTCTGGCTGGAGCTCTTCTCAGCTGCTCCTTAGCACAAAATGGAAATGGCTTTTTGTCTGAAATCTTGTCCTTGCAAAGACAGTGACTGTGTTACTGTAGACTGTTGGGACGAGGACTTCAGCTATGCTTTGTGCCAGGACCTCCTTCAAGTTATCCTATTATCACAGTTATTGGCACAACATTATTCTGAACTGAGGACTACATGAGAGAGAAATCTTGTCTCTTGTCTTTATTAACCTTCCAAAATACTTTGGTCTGAATTATTGCTACTCTTATTTAATAAAATTAATTAAATAATATAAAATATTAATAAGGAACAACAACTGTAATTTCCTCAGTAGTTATGCAGTAAGACTCTCTAAGTAACTTCATCTGAGGCCAGGCTCTCTGCTTGTACCCGTGAGGAATTTGAGGGTTAAACTAAATGAGATGAAAAGTCGGGAGATTTGCACGGTAATTTGAAAACAAAATGAAAAGCCAATGCAAGTATAAAGACCTATTTCTCCTTCCCCGTGTCTGTAAGCACCGTGGACAATAATGCACTTTAAGGGAATTTAAAGGATGAAGAAGGCCTAAGGGGCATGCTGTGCTGGTAAGAAGATGCATTTTGCATGCTTCCTACAGGATGGCCTGGAGAGGAATCCCGCAGAGGGAATGATGTGGCCTTTCCACCAGCAGCCCTTGTGTGGGTTAACATTCCCCACCAGCTGGTCCACATGGCATGCCAGGCTGCCCCAGGAAGTGCTGGAGAGGGCTCTGCTGGGGACAGCTCTGCTCTCATGCTCCCTCCTTGCTCCAAGAGGCTCTCAGCCTGCTGCTCCTCCTGCCTGGACTCCCTGTGCGTGCAGGGTGAGGTGGGGGCTGCAGGGCAAGGCTGACAGCCTTGCACAGCAGTCTGAATTACTCAAATATTTGGCCGTTCATGTCTCATCAGCTGGGAAAATATCCAGGGAGAAAAGAAGAGCATACCTATGGCAAGGTCTAATGAAGAGAGCACATTTTGATTTTCATGCAGGTGAATCATTAAAGGCAAAATAATCTTATTGATTGTTTGTTACAGTTGTCTGAATTGAAGGCTGTCTCCTCAGTGATTGAAATTTACTGTGATTGATGGGATCTCATAAACTCAGATCAAAAGGAGAATAAAAATGAAGGATTGTAAAAGCACATGACCCCAAATAAAAATGTTAGTGTTGGAAAAACGTAAATAAAAAAGTACTATATGCATTAACCAATGGTGTCTGCTTACTCAGTGACTATCATTTAAATGTACTGCAACAAGTATTTTGGTGTTATCTTCTAGTTATTGATGTTATATTCTAGGCTCCTTCGGAAAAAAAAGAAGAAGAAAAGGGAAGGGAAGGGAAGGGAAGGGAAGGGAAGGGAAGGGAAGGGAAGGGAAGGGAAGGGAAGGGAAGACAAAGACTATAATGCTCAACTCTAAAAAATGCTTTGACTGGTGCTTACAGCTTTTTGGACATCAAGATGAGACACAAACCTGTTAGAACCTGGGTTTCATTAGTTCTGGTATGCACGAAAAGAGCATCCATTTTATGAAGCAAACCAAAGTTTATAATATACTCCCTGTTTCCCACATGCAAACCAAGGCTGGCCTGAATAAAGGGCCAAGAGAAAGAATTCATTACTTCAGTCATTTCTCTTCTTCACAGCTGTGGTGTGAGAGGCAATGAGAAGCTCTGCAAGATTACATTATTCTGTCTAGCTAGCTATCTATCGTGTCCTAGTATAAATACATTTTCTACAGCTGATGGTCCAAAATTGGCCTGGCTTATATAAGGGACCAAAGACTTGCATAAATTGACATTAAGTCATAAAGTCAATGGAAATTTTTTTCTTCCTTCTTACATTTTAGCTATCAGCAACTCAAAGCGGGTGTTGGTCTGGGCTAGGAAAACATCTGGCTAGAGAGAGGGACTCAATAGAAGGGGGCTGGAGAAAGGGACGTGCAGTAGAGACCATGATAACCATATTGCCTCTTGTTCTGCTCAAAAATCAGCGTTCCACTGAAGGAACCCAGAGTCTGTATGCAAAATAAAGAAGGCATGAACACGCCATGCGGAGAGATCTTCATCCTGTCTCTGGGTGGGTTTCTACTGCTGTCTCTCAGCTAGGCTGTGACTTCACCTTCCTGAGCTGTTGGTTGACCCTGCAGAGAAGGCTGAGATTGCTTCCTGTTGTTCCCTCTCCACAATACAAAATATGTGAAGGGAAACCTCTTGGAGAAAAGATGTACTTTTTTGGAGAAAAGAGGGACACACACGAAAGAAGTGTAATCAGTCAAGGGCAATTGCACAGCTTGTTAAAAACTTAATGGATACCTGAGGTTTAGTAAGAGTGCCATCAGGAATGTGGTTGGAAGCTATGGGAATTAACCAGGCATCTGACAAACCTGATGGACTATCTTTCATTTGTGCTAATATTTTGAAAGCAACTGACCTAAAGAAAAGTCTACCTTCTCATTATAAGATTGGCATCTTGAAGGATTTGAAATTGACTGATGCCTGTGTCTCTTCAAGACCAGAATAAATAATGAATAATTATGCCAATAAATCATATAAATAATACAATAGCTGCCATTCTAGTTCATTTTATTTCCTTGGTGCCCATCACAGAACCATTTCTTTTCTCATTCACTAAGCCCTTCCTGGTTCTCTTGTTCATTCCTTCTCATTCGTGATGTTTTTTGTTTGGATTGTACTATAAACCTCAGATACTTTTGGTGAGAGCCATGGAAAAAAATTATCCAAGTAATTCACAAACCTGTGCCAGTAAGTCTCCTGATATAGACAGAATTTTACTGGCAACAAAATCATTTTGGTCCAGTAACTTATATTATTATGGGAGATGGTAGAATTTCATGTAAGTTACAGCAACAGCTGGAATTCTGCCAGGTTTACCAGTAGGACTAGCTGCCAGAGGTATTTCATGATGGTCTTAACAGCAAACCATTTGTAGGAGGCAAGGATTTCCTTTACTTTTTTCTTATTTTTGTTATAAGAATCACCCACTGCTAACAGTAAATGTGTTGACCCAGTATTAACATGATTTCTCTGAATACACAGGCAAGGACAAACTGTCTCCCAGCCAACAAAATGGAAGTTAATTTAAAGAAACCCTGATACAGCCCAGGGAAGATTTTTAGTATGTGATCCATAAATAAAAACGAGCTCTAGATATGTTTATTTGTGTCATTAACTATTAACTAAGACAGTGGGATTTGCAATAGCTTGGTAAAGGAACTTTTCATTTATTCCTGTATGAATTTTGAGTTAAGACTGGTCTTGTTTTGTTCAGAGGGAGAATGAGAGTATCACCTTTTCCTCTTCTTATCAGAATTGATTGGAAACTCTGCAAGTCGAGGTTGATGATGGTTTAAGAGGGCTCTTCTCATGATGGGTTAGTCCCCAGGACAATGAAGAACTTATTCTCCAAGGTTTTCCTTGCTGCAGGGGCACATAAGCCCCCATTAAACAACTCTATCAGCTTCCTCAGGCCAGATCCCATAAGCGCCAATTATTTTTCATACCATTAAAACACACAAAACATTGCCCTCCAGCATCTGCAACACGTGCTTTTATCAAACCTCCCTGATTTGCACTGGGGCTTAAGTCATTCCTGAGCCCTGGAGTCATGCATGGAGCACAGCCAGGGCTGTCTGAGCCTGTCTGTGCCATCAAAGCACACAGCCAACACACTAGTTTGGGGCTCCTGTGGCTGTTCTATATCCAGCAGTGTATCTTCCCTAATCCTGCCTCTCACAGAGTCATTTTTTCCTAATCATTCTGCTAAGTAAAGTTAGCAGCTATGCCCACTTTGGAAACAGTTTTGCTTAGACTAAGAAGCTGTCACAGTGCTGAGAAAGCTGCAGCTTTAACCAGATTTCATCTTTGTGTGTCACTGCTCATGTCAAAGTATAAATGTACTCAGACATAAGAGTTGTCCTGCTTTCATCAAGGGAGCCAGCCTGCCTTCGCCTAGTTCCGCTTGGTTAAGCTTGTTATTTAAATTGTTAAAATTGAGACATCGGCAGTAAATTTCAGAGAAGATATAACAATTATTAGATACAAGCAGGGCTCTTGTACTTGTGAACATATCATGCTCTCCATCCACATGGAATTAGCCACAAATAATTTACAGCAGTTTCTTTAAGAATATGCCCCATAGTACTTTGATGGCATTAAATCACAGTCACTCCCAACTGGATCATATTTCCAACTTTAAGATAGATTTGATGCTCATCAGCACTGTGGCTCAGCACTCCAGGGGACTACCTTTTAAACCTGCCAGCTCTTGAAGACCTGAGCTTTGATTCCCAATGCTGCCTCCTGGCTGAGACCTGTGAGAGTCGGTGTCTCCGTATGCCACACCAGGCAGTTCAGTCACCCCTTGGAGAGTGAGGAGAGGCGGGAGGATGTTTAGGTGACCTTGTGCCAATCAACTTCCACAGGAAAATGACTCATGGTACGACAGAGTAGGGCTCACATCTTGCACTGGCAGCTGCAAGCAAGAGGGGTCACTACTGAGGCTGGAAGGAAAAAACAGGTGTCAGATAAAAGCTGAAAAAGGAATATCAGAAAGGGGAAACATGCTTATATATACAGGTAAAATGAGAGACTTGTAATTTTTTTAGGGAAACTGAAATTTGTGTTCCATCTGGGCGGACTTCCACATAAGCTTCTCATCCCGAGAGGAGATGAACATAAACAGCTAAAAGTTTAAAAGGCAATGGGAACATTGGCCTAAAGCTGCCTAATGCAAGAGTGGGAAAGAGGAAGGGCCAGCAGAAGATGCCTGTGGTGCTGTTTGTTCCCCTGAGGAAAGATCCCTCTTGTGATGGCACATCTGCTGAGTGCCCACATGTGCAGGATGCAAACAGATACCTGGAGGTGCTGCAGACAAATTCCTGCAGCATGGAGATGGGCAGGGATTTCTAAAGCCCTCCCACACTTTGTATCTTCCAGCATAAAGCTGCAGCTCTGCTGTACATTTTTGCAGGAAGCAGTGTCATAGAGGGTCCCTCTTCATACCTGCATGGGACACCAAAGCAGCCAGAGTCCTTGAGTAGCACAGTAAAGGTCACCAGATTTCCCCCTTTCCACAGAGAGAACTGGAAAGGGAATGGAGGTTTTGTATTGTCCTCCCTCCTGTACCATCAGCTCCCTGCTGTGGAGCAGAAGGGGAAAGCTAAGGAGTGATTAGTGCCAGGAGAAGACCAGGGTCACACTATATCTTCTTTGAAACACCTGTTAAAACAGGGATCAATACACGGCTCCTAGAGTTACAGTTTGGCTCCTGCCCTTTACTCACAGTAGTGTGAAGGCTTCAGTCTAAGCTTCTAGATATAAGGGACAGAAATAATATTGCCATTGAATCCCAAGAGACCTCTGCTGTAAGATTTAACAGACACAGGTCTGTGAACACTGGAAGGTGTCTGGATGGTCCTGAAGAGGAAGAAATAGAAAGGCTGGTCAGTAAGCCCTGTGTTGTTGGTTTTATAGAGATCGATAAAAATATTCTTCCCCTGGAATTTTGTTTTTATTCAAATCCAGGCAAAATTTTTGATGGGGAGGACATGTGGCTCTGAAAAAGCAGAGGAGAGCAGAAGGGTGCTTGGTCTCAGTAGCTCACCCTGTGCCCAGGTAGTGCCTGGCAGTATGTAGTCCCATCTCATTTTCACAGAGGCAACCTTGCACAAAGTCATGCATATTAGGTGACTAACCAAGTCTTTAGGGGCAGGAGGGTGTTCAGATCCAGAGGACTCATATTTCTGCTCAAGCAGAACTTCTGCTGTTCATCCAATGCCCTGGTGACAAGTAGCTGTGTGTTTTGTCCAGTGCATCCAGTGTGTGTCCGGGCACCTTGCTGTTACTGTACAGGTACAGACCAGCTGATCAGCACATTCACAACAGATTGACCCATCCTTCACCCATCAGATACGCCACTCATCCTAGTGCCAGCCTGTGCTTGTACATCTCTCTCTTGTCCAGTACACCCAGCCTCACTGAGGCACACTGAAAGAGACAGCAGAACCGTGTTTCTGAGCAGGCTTTGATACACCAGGAGATGAAATCACGTGAGAATTGCATGTTGCAGGTTAGGGATGTTGGCACTAAGGGCAAGAAATATTGACAGAGATGCTGGTGTCCTTGCCAGAGATGGAAGCAATGAGGGCAATGAGAGGGCAAATCAAATCAGAGGGACACTGGTAATTTCGATCTAGAAGGCAAAAACTGTAAGAAAAATAAGAGCAAAGAATTAAAAAGATTGTTTTCATCTACTTCCACATTGCAAAAAGGGATCCATCTTCTCACTCCTGCTGGCACGAATTTTATTCCAGTATATACAAATTTTTCTGTCTCCTTCTGCAAAGGTTGGAAAGACAACAATCAGTGAGAAAATAAGGGACTACACAGAGAATAACTACCTTTTGGGGATTGGATGTTTGGAGGAGCTGGACACAGAGAGATGTGGATGCTTAGAGGCCTCCCCAGCATGAGGCACTGACCAGTCAAGGCCATGGCAGAAGGAGCCTTGTTGAGAGGGGAGAGCCTGACACATGGACTGCTCATCCATCCTGTTCACTCTGGAGTGCCTCAGAGCTGCAAGTGGACCTGCTATTTCACTCTCAGCTTCTGTGAATGAGCTTTGAATCTTTCAGGTGATGCATCTGAGCTGAACCCAGAAGCTTTCACCAAGTCATATACTGCATAACTGAGTGCTCTCCCCCAGGAGGGGGAACCCAATATCTCCTTTCTGAATGACTTTTGCGCCTTGCATAAAAGCAAAAATGTCAAGCCATTTTTTTTAAAAAGTCACTCATACAAAAAACACTCATACAAAAAAGACCCATACAAGCCTAAATTGTCATTCTCAAGGGTGTGCTGCAAAAAGAGCCTGCAAATGCCATTGGGTTTGGTTTTCATCTTTTCTCTCTCTCTGTGACTATGACATGTGCTGGTATTTGCTTTGCAAGATAACAACAGACATAGGACATTTCAGGAAATGCAAGGAGACAGCTAACCATAATATCTGCAACATTATCAAAGCCAGCATAATGCTGGTCTGAGCCTAACAGGAAAGCAGCAGTGGTACAGACTGGACACACAGCTTTAAAAATGTCATGTCTCGTTATCAGCAATGCGACTAGTCAATCCTTGGTTAAAAGTGACTCTGAGTCTATAGAGGGAATGCAATGCTGCATGCTTCCCAGGCGTGATTCAAGTTTCCAATACGTGGCATCTTCACTTTAAAATATCTTGCTAACTAGGTATGGTTGTTGACAACAGTCCAAAAATCCTGATGGCTGGACAGTGCCTGAATGGAAGAGGAAAGCTTCGCTTTCATTTCTCCTGGCCTGCCTTCCTCAGCATTGTTCTCGCACGAGCCCCTCAGCGCTCCTGCTTCAGCCTGAGCACCAATAAGCACATTTTACAATTGTTTGCTGGGTTCAAAACACTTGAAACATTTCAAAGCACCTGACATCCTTTCAAGTTAGCTGCTAAAAAACCGAGCGCAAACAGAATGGGTTTCAGAGAAGCTCTGTCAATCAGCGCTCAATCTGTATGTTCTCCGAGACATTCCTTATCCTGGCTGATTTATTTCATATTAAAAGGGCTGTCAATCTGTATCACAAGAACAGGTTGGGGAAAAAAATGAGTGATGTCTGTGACTTTTTTTTGTTTATTTAAAATGATTTTTTTCCCCTTCTCTTTCTCTCTTACCCACCCCCACCTCTATTTTTCTCTGCAGGTATCGTATGAGTGTTGTATACCACATGCATTTAAATTAGAAATATATTTTGCAAAGCTGTGGCAGACCTTTCTTTTTTTTTTATCCATCAAATATATCCCTTTTACCATCTGATAGCTTGGCAACAGGATCATCTCTCTTTCAGTTAAAATAAATGGGCCAGTAAAGTGGTGGGATATTCACTGTGCTGAAAAGACTTTACACTAGTTAATGTACACTGTGTATTGTGGGTTTCATTAGAGCAGAATACTAATGATACACTGCATGTCTCCCCATGGTACCACTTTATTGTACCAGCTGTATTATTGTTTTATATTAATATATTGATTATTGTCTTTTTCTCTCATGTGTGTGTTTCGTCTCCTAACTTTTTTCACCTGGCATTTCTTACCTATTGCATTTGGCAATTGTTTTCAATATCACATTTTTTGAATGAATGTTGATATTTATATGATTTCTTTTTGTTTTCCCCCATGTCTTCAAGGTAATTAATTTCCCTTGTTTGTTGCACAGATGTTGGTATATTTTTCAGTGAAACTTGATAAAGAATGACACCTTCATATACAGGCATAGCGAAAAATAGAAGAAATATCTTGGCACCTAAGATTACAAGGTGGGGGGGATCTAAACTCTCAGAAGACTAATTCTTGGGGTTGGACAGAGGTGGAGAAAGATCTGATTTCTGGATCTTTTTCAGTTTGTTTGACTGCTGAACTCATAGATCTTGTTTGCTGTAGCTGTGAGATAACCCTTGTACCTCAGCTGGGTGACTGTTCTGCTCCTCTGAGAAAAAGAGAGGTGAAAGCTGAATTACGAGGAAGAAGTTATGATTTAACAATACTTGGAATGTAAAGGCACCATCGTTTCCATCTGTGTCAATTCAGCAGCTAACACCATGGGACCTGGTCCAGATCTGGAGCTGGAAGGCACTATCGCAATATAGGTAGCAAAGAAGAGTAACACCCTGATAAAACCACAGTTACGCAGCTTTTTATGTCCTGTGCCTGAGAAACAGTGAATTCTCACAGCATTTTTTAAGGTGTCAAAATACATTGCTGACATGACTTTCTCACAGAGAGCTTGCTGATGATGGGAAGTCTGTGAGTCACCTG
>JAWUZG010000028.1:27562500-27737500 GCA_036785705.1 Acanthornis magna
ATTCTAATTTGCAGCTGTACTTGTAGGAGTATTAAATTGGGATTTTCTCCTAAGATTAGCTAATTTCTTCTGTTGACAATGAATTTCTTGCTATTCAGTTTATAAAGCATTCCACCAGAACTAGCACAAATATTTGAATTTAGCTTATTAATTTTAAAGTGCTTGGCCATGAAAAAGCAATGAGGTGATTAATATGCCACCTGGACTATCCCACAGTGAAGCAATTTCTAAGGAGCCGGGGATGACAGTCAGCTGCAAAGTTCTTCACTCCATTGTTGTTGTGCTGAACATAGACACTTTCAGTTATTGTTAAATATTTTACTGACAGACTTACTCATGGTCCTTGTGTTGGTCCCATTACAGAGGCAGTACTGGCTCTGGAGAAATACTGTGGGTGACCTAGCCGGTCTTTTCAAGATGTGGCTTCTCTGATACAACCCTATCCTAAACAGCCATGGCTGGAAAAAAATCCCTTTTTTCTTTAAATCTGCACTGTGTATAAGATCAATACATGAGAAAGTGAACTGATGGGGCTCTGTGGAACAACCCACTGCTCCCAGGTTATTTACCCTTTTATATTGCTATTAAGCTCAGTTCACAGAGGGGGATGACACTGCAGACAGGTACAAAATGTTCTGTCATGCCCTAAGAAGCCTACAGTTTCACTTGTGTTAATTATTATTGCTAGAGCACATGGCTCTGCTCTTCACACATTTAAAGATTCATTAGGAATTAATTTTCAGAATGGTATAGCCTGAGAGAAACAGACAGATAGGTCAAGACAGCTTTACATGTGAAATGTCCGTCATAAAAAAGAGTTTTAGAATTACTTCTCACTTGCTGTATTTGTTCCTTCTGTGGGAACTCCCTCAGAGCAAGTCTTGCCAAAGGCAGCAGAAATAAATTTTTCCAGGAAAGGAAAGTGGTTGAAAGGAAGGATCTATGTTGCTATTAATACTTGTGTCTCAGCTGGAATAAAGTGTTCATACAAACAGTGTGTGCTGCTAGATAGCAGAATTTATAGTATTCCACCTGTATGGGATATTCAATACAAGGCACATTAAAAGGATTTAGAGCAGAAGAAGGAATCACTTCACTTGAAATACCATGACTGAGGTTTGTTGTTATAGCATCCACCTATTTTATTCTATTAAGGATTTTATATTGTCATCATTATGGCATTTTTTTGATGGCTTCTTGATTTTAGTTTGGCCCTTCTCAGCATTCACCTTGCTGAAAGTAAAGGCTTCTTTTTCTCACTCCCTGAAGTGAGGAGCAACCTGATTAACCCTGAGCCCTCTTAGATCCTAAAATTCAGCGATGTAACCTCTCACCCCTTAAAATTTTGTTTCAGTGTTGGTCAAGGGCTTGAAAGAAGGGGAACTTGAGACAAAGTTCCCAATATTTACGATGGCCCCAAGATGCCATCCAAAAATGTTGATAATGCTGCAATCATCTAGTGGATAAATACAAAATCCAGTACTCGGCACTTTAAAATATCCCTAGAAACCTCTCAAAATTATGGAACAAATCAGTGGCACTGATTCTCACTTGTCTTACCTTCCCTCCATTTCTTTTTTTTTTTACTACCTAGGTGTAGCATTTGCTAATATTGGCATTTTGAGCAGTCAGAGACCTCACTGAGGTTTGCTTCTGCAATCCATTCAGTAACATTTCATCACAACACAAGCACCTGTGGGCAGCAACTCACATCGGCATTTTCAAGACAATATGGCAGCTGAGGAGCCACAGTGATTGAACGGTGTGGAACAGGTGGGTAACACCATCTTCCTGTACAAACCTGGAAAAATTACACCTGGAATCCTGCCTTTGCTGCCATTTTATCAGAAGGAAGCAGACAATGTGGAGGGGGTTCTGAGAGAGCAACATAAAATGATTAAAGGGCTGAAGGGAAACAGCTGGGCATGTAAGGAAGGCATGAAAACTGAATGCATATAGTTTATGTAAGCAGTATCAAAGGAGAGGGAATGATGACATAAAGTATAAATATCAGCAGGGAGGGGAACCGTTTGAGTTGGTAGAAGGGATTAGAGCTAGAACAGAAGTGAAAGTGAAAAAAGAAAGATGTATGTGTCCTTAAGAGGAAAATTTTCCAGAGAGTGAGAGCTGCAGGACCATGGAGCAGTCCTCTAAATGAATTGGTAGAAGCTCTGTCTCTGGAGACATTTAAATCTGGACTGTACAGGGCATTAGAAAATATAAAAATACACTGTAGGGAACAATCCTGCACTGTCAGGGGATGGACTAGATGACTTAATGCATCTTTTCCATTTCTAATTTCGATGATTCTATGGCTCATTAATTGCATATCATACAAATGCCGTAAAATTTGATGGGAATTAAAAAAAAAAAAGAGAGCCTACATTGGGGGAAGGCTGCTAGACTAAGTATAGACATATTCCTTAAAACACATGGGATGAGTACATCACCTCTTAAGGTTGTTGCTATTGTTCTAGAAGTTATTTTATTCACATTTTCTTTAGCATACTGATGCTGCATATAGATGAGTGCAGGATAAGTAACACTTTCCTACGAGGACAGCTTGTGGACAGATGTTTTGCTCTCTTTCCTTAAGAACTTAAAAATGTAGAGTTTCCTACACTGGGTTATACTGGGGTGGAGTTAAATGCCAATCTCCCTTTACAGAATTTATATTATATAGCTAATTTTTTTTTCTTTTGAAATACACAGAAGAACTTTGATTTCAATTGTCCTGGACCTAAACACCATATTGATGGCAGGACCTGAAACTAGACCCTCCTAGAAAATTCAGTAGCATTTTGTCAGTGAGCAGACAAACAACATTTTGAGGAAGTCTGTGATTATCTGTTAGAGGTCTTTAAATGGATGCTGGTTCTTAATCCTGTGTATTACCATATCAAATGAAGTCATTATCCAGATGAAGCCAACCTTTTTCTCCTCACAATTATGTCTCACACCGTGAATAGGAGCCTCATGTAATAGTCTGATTCTTCTTCAGCCTGTCCCACAGAATGAGCTACATCCCATATTTTTCATGAAGGGCATCATGATCACCTCCTTCCTCAGGACAGGCACACCTGAGCAGCAGAGCAATGCAACCTTCCACCCAGTGTTGACAGGCATGATGGTTTTGGAGCAGACAGAAACCACAGCACCTCAGCTGGGGACATACCACAGCTCTTGGCATATGGTAGACCGTGACATTGGCTTAGAAGTGGGAAAAATAATACTTGAACAGTCTCTACCCCCATGGGACTTTGGGATCACTAAACTGTGTCCAAGTTCTCACCTCCGCTGAAGCCTTTGGTGCTCAGAGTCTTTGTAGTGAACTCGTGTTAGGCAGCTCACGTGCCAGGCTTTTTTTACCTACTTGTCTAGAATAGTATAATAATGTTTAAAGAGCAGCACAGTTGGCTGCAGCTGGCCAGTAACTCAGCTTTATGGTATCTGAGCAGAAAATTGAGTGAGGCAGGGAATCAGGGTGTACTAGCACATACACATAACATATTTCATTTTACTAGCTGCTCACTAAACACAAACCACATCTTTTTCTTCCTGTCTAAACATGCTGCTACGGAAAGTTAAGTCCTTGTCCTTAATTTCTAACCTCAGTCTGTTAACTGGCTCTGTCCAGAGCTATCTCCCTGACCATATAAACTGCAAAATACTGAGTAAATCAATTTATGTTTCCATTTGAACTTCTTGTTACAGATGTTCATTTGTTTTTAAGAGCTGCACAAAGTTCTTCAATAGGTTAACAATGAGGCCCCCTTTTCTCCAAAGAGGGCTATAGCAATTAGTTCTTCCTGAGCCCCAGTGCAAGGCTGTGCCCATCAGTAGCACACCATAAGAGTGTCATTTCCCCCTGAACACCCATGATATTTTTGATACTGATCAATTCACACAGTTAGTAATAAATTCTTATATAGGATGTACTCACAAATCACAAAAGAAATGTGTAAATGTATTCAGGAAAATACTTCTTAATGCATAACTGAGAAATAAGGGGGAATGCATCTAGCACATCCCTGCAACGTTTCTACAGCAGGGAGTGATTCTCTTTTCCTAGCATGTGCCCTGGGAAGGAGGAAGTTGTGTCAATTTTAGTGAATGTAAGAGCTAGCCTGTAGACTGAGATAGACCTTAAACCAGTGAGTTCAGTATGGCTACATAAGCACATAGGTGAAAAAAAGGGCTAAAACTTAACCTGACCATCCTCCAGCTTGGGGCTTGATTAAAGGACAGTCATTTGGTTTTGTTTAAAAGCAAAGGAGGGGCAGGAGCAAAACAAGATAGCCATTGCAGAGAAATGCAGAGCAGCAGAGACTTACTGGAACATAAGGCACCTTGGGTTTCAGGGGAACTGAAGGAGGGGGAGCCGGTGGACCAGCGGGGCAACAGAAAGGAGAGCTCTGCGTTACCTTCCTGGTACAGGCTGGGGAGATGCCAGCGCTGCTTATGGCACAAGCACAGACCTCAGCGCTGGAGACCTGCTCGCGCTGTATCTGGGATACTGAAGAAGCTCAGATGAACTTGTGTCTCTTGAGGAATACACAGTGTGTTACTGTTTTACCTTGATCACTCCCTGGTTTGTTAATTCACCATGGCACAACAGCACTACCATAATATCGGTGAAAAAGATGCTTCTACATCACAGCTCTTTGGAAGGATCTCTACTGTTCTGTCTGTATTTTCCTTCAGGACAAAGTTCATGCAAATGTCTTATCTTTGCAAAAAGGAATTCTTTATTTCACCCTTGTTCTGCTTTATTCTCTGCGATAGAGTAACAAAGCATGATAGCTATAAACCTACTTTGGGTGGTCCCTTCCAGAGCTCCTCTAGTCTTCCTGACCCTCATTGGCTTCTTTAGATCCCAGCTGCAAGACCATGAAGAGATAAGACCTCCTCTGTACATGTCATGCCAAAAGAAAAATAAAGGGAGAAGAGTGTGACCTATGTTCACAGACTGCGAGACCAATGCCAGCAACTGAGAAAGAAGAGTCTTAAAAGAGTAATAACATTAATGCAGATGTAGAACTGTCATATTTAATTTACAATGGGCAGACAATTCCAGGCAATCACTCCCACAGCTATCATAACTCAGACATATTGCATATATGTGTGTGTGTGCACTGCATTTATATGTGTGTGTGTGTATTGCATATAGATATGCAGAAAACTCATTATTGTGTACAGTAATGGTAAATATTTCATAGACCTCATTCTTTCAGTCTTAGTCCTTTGTGAAACCATTGAGGGAAGTTGCACCTGAACAGAAAATTGCAAGGGTATCAGGGTTTGGCTCGATGTCAATCTGTTTGCTTTATCTCACCATGCTATTCCTTGGTGGTGACAGTAAGAGCAAGGGGCAACACTTCTCCCCCTTTGGGGGAAAGATCCTTCTGCCACAAGGACCATGCAGAGCAGCACTTGAGTGAGCAGCGCATTTTCTGTCTCATTTTAGAGAGCTGGGGACACTGAGGATGGAATAAGGGAAGCTGGACCACCAGCTCTGCTTCCTCTCTGCAGCCCAGAGCTATCCTCCCAGGAAAGTCAGAGCCTGGTACAAGCTGCTTACTGATTTGCATGCCTCCAATGCCCCTGGGAGAAGGTTTAGCTGGAGTGTGGCCACCTATTTTTACTGTATAATACCAGCTCCTTGCAGCTTGTTAATAAATAACGTTAAAAATCAGGTGAGAAAGCTTAATTGCACTTCTTCGTTTCCTGCTGCCTATCTGCAATGGCACTCACTTGATGTGAAGTGCCTGTTTGCCTGCAAAGCCTAGGCAAGTGCCAATTCTTCAAATCTTAGCTTATTCAGCTCTCTTTGCTCACCTATGGTCTTACTCCAACAGGAGTCTCCTAAGAATTAATATATATTGCATGTGAATAAGGGGGGAGGAATCTGTTTTTGCTGAACGCCAGCATGTTTCAGTTTCATCGGGCCCACAGACAGCATTGCTCACGCTGAGTTTATGTAGCCCAGAAAGAGTCTTCTGCTTTTCTGACTCCTTTCTTGTCAAATGGAAACCAATCAATTCTCAGAGGGTGCTGAACTGAAACCAAGAAGCCAGTTTAAAATGTATCTTGCTGGAAATTGGCAAGCCTATCTACCTGCTCCACATCAGTGCCTTTCTGCTCAAGTGCTGTCTTTACTTGGCAGGAACACAAGATGGAATAAAAACAAGTAGTTCTTCCAAAATTCCTGCCTGCTTAAATTTACATACAAGATTAAATGATTTTTTGTCTTGTTATTATACCCCCTGGGTTTCTGCAGTACAGGTTGCTTTATGCATAAATCATTTATAGCTGACACATTGCCTATAATTTTCTCCAGAAACCGGTAGTTTCTTAGTGCAGTAAATTCAGTATAATTTATAGCAGAAAACACCTTGGAGTTGTGGATCTAGCATCCCTCACTTGTGGTTCTGAGCTGTCAGGAATTGCTGTGCTGCTGCCCACTACCACGCAGTCGCTGTGCTTCCCCCCCAACAGTGCCTGCACACTGGATACAGGCAAAATTAGGCAGGGAGCTAGAAAGACCCCAATATCTTGTTTGCAAGGTGGTGTGGAAGCAGCCAGACTGAAAGATGCTTATTTTTGCTTTCATTTTGTCCTTTTATTCGAATATGGGCCTGAAGAGATTTAGTCATCCCACAAGCAGTTAACCTTTCCTATTTGTTGCAGTTTAACTCATTAATTTTAAAAAAAGGGGGGGAAAAAAAAGGGAATTTTCCTATGTGACATGGAAGAAGTTTTTCTGAGGAGAGTAATAACTTTCTCAGTCACATATGGTCAAGCCCTGTTTGTTTCCAGCCATATTTCAGAATGCCCTGGGGCTTTTTTTGGTGGTAGCTTGTCAGAAAAGCCACACGTTACCCTGATTTATCTGAGAGCCGTTCATGCCAAGCCTGGAGCTGCTCAGCCATGCTTTGCTTGTATCATTTGTCCAGTGAAATGATAAGCTGAAAGTTCTTGCCTTGTAATACCAGGTGAAACGTGCGTGTGGCTGCGTGAGCCTTTGTCCTCTGCAGCACACGAAGCTGAGGCAGGGCGTGTATGTGCTGTTGCAATACTTTGAAAATTGTCTGTACAAAGACAGTTACTCTTATTGATGGAGGGAAGGAGTAATTACGCTCCATTATATGCAAGTGCAAAAAGGAATTACTGTGGATTAGGGTATGAATTTGCAGCTCATCCACCACTTAAAGATAAGTGTCCTCCTGTGGGTCTGTAACAGGTGAAAAGCTGATGTGCCCTGCACAGCGCAGCTGAGCTGGGCTGGGTGCGAGGCTGTGCACTAGGGCCAGTCCTACAGAGCACCCACGGCAGGGTAAAACCCTTCCCCAGCTTCCCTCCTGTTTGCATTTTCATCTGTCTCACCCAAGCACAGATGATGAAGGGAGCCATCAGAAACAGCCCTCTGTGCAGCCCTGGTGGGTAGTGGCTCAGCCAGTCGTTATCCCTTGGACACCCTCAGACCAGCACAGGGTGCAAGGGCCAGCGGATGTCCCATGGAGCTGTCCTGGCACAGCAGGGACTTGTTTAGTCTAACGAGAGGGTGGTTGAGAAGAGATAGGATCACTCTCTCAATAAATACATCAGGAGCAAACAACAGGGCATGTAAATTTTTTTAGGGGTTTTTGGGGATTGTTTTTTAAGGGTTTTTTTTTCATTTTAAGGCTATGTTGGCACAAGAACAAATGGTTATACACTGCTCGCAAATAAATTTAGTCTGGAAATTAGAAGGAAGTCCTAATCAGAAGAGCAGGGAGGTCCTGGAACAACTTTCCGATTGGAGCAGCAGTGGGCAAAAGCAAACTGCTGTCTAGATGGTGGTGGATAGCTACATGAAAGGTTTTATATGTTATTCTTGTGCAAGGAAGGCACTGGCTAGAAAGTGCGGGAGGTCCCTTCCCATCTTGCTTGCTCTACAATGTCTCTCAGTGCCTCTTTAAGCTCCCCAGGGAGGGACTCTCCTAAATCATTTCTCTGAGAGTCCAGGGGCATCAACCTCTCCAGTCAGGGGCAAGGCACTGTTCAGGGAAGGCCCATCCTCTTCCTCATGCTCCCTGACCTCAGGTCAACCCAAATAAAATGGGGGACAGGAGGTTCAGAGAAGCCAGCAAGATCTAGGTTTTAAGAAACTGTTTTTCAGAAAATCTTTTGAGATTCTGTCTATCCATGCTCACTATCCCCATTGTCAAACACCTAAATTTTCATCACTTGTTTATTTCTAAATCCAAACTATTTACTTTTGGAAACACAGACCCAGGTTTGAAATACCTACAGGCTCTTGCTGAAAAATGTGTAAGCCATTTTTGAGGGGTTTTTTTCATTAGCAGGGATTTTCTTCACATGCGGAAATAATATTAGGAAAATAGACTTATTTTCAAAGATGACTGATGTGTTTTGATGAGTTTTTCAGCAAATACACTCAGCAGACATAGCAAAATGCCTCAGTGTAGGTAGACATATAAATGCAGAACAACAAAAACCGGTCATTTCTCACAATGACTTGTTTTCCTCTGGGAAATTGTAGGCAAAATCTCTTCTTGGCTGACTACACTTGTCAGTATTTGGTAAAATCTTTTAAATCCTGGCAAGATTGTGACATTGCCTGCCCCACTCCTAAAATCCAGAGGAAGGAGAGAGCCCAGTGCCAGGGAGGCCCTCAGTGCCATCATCACTGACAAATCACTGGAGACCTTGTTGTCTCAGCCTCCTGTGCAGCTCTGGTGTTTGACTTGGCAGTTCTTGATGTTCCTAGTGTGATTCAAGTGTTTACCATCATGTCCACCGCATGCGAACCCTTCAAAATGTCAAACATCACAGATTAAAATAAAATAAAATACGGTGAACACAGGATATGTGACTCCCAAGGCAGCCGTGACAAAAATGCATCCTCAATCACATACACTTTTGCCACTTCAAAGGAAATGCCGTGCAATGAAAAGCTAACTCTTCATCAGGCCTTTTCAGATCAGGCGTTTTTCTCAGGTCTGTTCCTGGAGCACATTCAGAGAAAACTTTCTCCCCTCACCCATTTGGAAAATGTCTTACATTTCACTCATATCACCACATACTCTCCAGTCCTCTCTAGGGCCCTGCAATAAATGTCACAAGGAAAAGGATAAGGAGGGAGAGGCTTTGACTAGGGCTGTTTCAGGCGCTAGTTTAATTTTTAGTTGTTTACTGTAGCTTATATAAATTAAACTCTGAACATCCTTGTCCTCCTCTGTTCCTTTCAACAGATTTCATTCCAAAACCTTTTCAGGTATGCGGACATAAATCTGGAGAAATTCCCCTGGGTTGTCCAAACTGCCGCAGACATGCACTTCTAAATAAGACCAGTGTACTGCTGATGTGGTTACAAGGTTGGCATGAGCTTAGACTTTATTTTTTCCTTCCAATGTTGCAAAACTGTGGTCTCAACACAGTTTATACTGGACAATTTCCATCCTCCAAGAATCCGACAAGTAAAGCACATTTGTGAAGACTGTGCTTCTGTGATTTCCAGAAAATAAGGGCTGTAGCTTTAGGCTGCCAATCTGCTCTTTGGCAGTGCCCCAGAGGCCGATTCCAGCAGGGCTGACTCCCAGACCACTTTTTTGGAAAACACTCGCCTAATGGGACAAATTTCAGATGCGCCTGCATTTCTTGGGAGATACCATTCAAGCACATGTAAATTGCCATCTTACAAATCTCTTCTAGATCTTGATTTCAGGTTCCTATTGCAGAAAATTATCCACTTTGGAAGTGGATGTAATATATTTATGTGTTGATGGTGCATATGTCACAGGAGAGATCCAGGATATCTGTAAAACTTGGAAGTGCAGCACTGAATTACTGAGCCATGGAGATCTCTTTCGAAGCCCATGCTGTCACTGAACCTGCCACCAAAATCCTGACACAGAGACAAAAACACAGTGGGGTTGATGGTGCCTTAGTGCCATTGTGTGTTTCACTGGCACACACAACTGGCCTGTGGGCTTTTGAGCTTCTCTGTCATCCAGGTAAGTTCAAGGAAATGTCACCGGTTTGGGCTTTGCAGATCACTCCTTCAGCTCTCCCTGATTTCTGAACTGTAGTTCATTGCCTTACTTCTTCAAGCCCCCAAGCCAACTAGAGTCACTTTGGAAAAGACTTTGCAGTAGCATATATGCTTGTTTCCTGCCCTGATCCCTCCTCTCTTCTTCATCCCTGTGTAGGATAGGAGCAGGCAGAGGTTGTTGGGGGTACAGACCCAGACTTTTGATTTATCAAAGAAGTATATATTGTTGGTAGCAGCATATTGCCTCAGTAAGCTTCATTAGTGAAAGATTAAAAGAGGAGTTCAGGATTGTGCAATATCATCTCCACAGGTCCAGAGATATAGTCCTAGAGCAGAGCATCTGGAGACCTGTTAAAAAAAACCACTCTCCACAGCAGAGATCCTGAAAAATCTGTGCTCTTCCTCTCTTTGTCCTGCTGACAGGTCCTCAGCTTACATGTGAGCTGGGGGAGAACATGTTCACCACCACTCCTAGCAGAGTCAGGAGGGTGCACTGTTTTGCAGCACATACTGCTGTGTCCTCTAGGACTCCAACACTGGATGAAAAGAGTGGCGGCAGAGTGAAATGAGCACCAGACCAAGCTGTGCACACACAGTTTTTTTGCAGAGTGACCAGGAGTAGAGAATGGTTGCTGAATGATTCTCTTAAGATGGGGCTTTTTACCCTACACCATCATGTTGCTCTCCTTTATATTCTTGTCCATACACTTGGTCTGCACCTGTGCTGGTCCCTGTGACCCGTCTGCTCCAGAAAGCCATGGCAGCAAAACAGTCAAGGGTTAGGGGTAGCTTCATTCTCAGCACTACCCAGCAAATACATGTTTCATTGGGAACTGCAATTTTAGGGTAAGGACAGGGTCAGTAACATAATGTAATGTATCCCACTTGCTGGTGCTAAACAGCTTTGTACTTCACTGTCAGAGCGGAGTACCTCACTCTAATGGAAATTCTAGTGGGTATGGGGAATTTTCAGTTCCCAGTGCTTCTTGCTGAATACTTTTCTGTCACGACAAAAGGGTTTTTAACTAGCAGTTGTGTGCTTGGGCACTAGCAGAAACTAGTTGAGGGAATCTGATAGTATCTATTGGGATTTCTAGTACAGCAAATAGGGGAAATATTAATCATTTCCTTTTTAAACACCAACGGTATGTTCTGTGCTCTGCTGTACAGAATCCAAAGTACAGACAGTGCTTGTACTGAAGAACTTGCATGTCCAAACAAGGGCCAGACAGATTGCAGTGAGTAACCTAGAGGTACAAAAGCTTTCCTGCTGGTATACACTAAATGATTATGTGTGAATTGTCAGGCTTTGTAGCTAACTGATTGTAAAAGGAACTTGCTAACATGCTGCTATGACAAATATTATTGCTTTATTTGCAGTCAGTCACCAGGTCTACAGAACTATTCGTCTTTTTCATACATTGCTGTAATTTTGTTCAAAAACTTAAAAACCAGCCACTGCCTCCCCAAAAAAGCAAAGGTAAGCATTTGATGAGGTCATTAGTACTGCCCTGCTGCACACATCACCTTAATTACATTGTCATACCTTTCTGCTTTTTATTTAGTCTAGTTTATTTTTTATTTAGTCTTATGGAACGTGTGGAGGATTCCTGCTCATTGTAGACTGAATTCTAGGAAAAAAGAAAGGGAGGGATAATCTGCTGGGTTTTGGATACAGCAACCAGTCTGAGGCATTGATATGCAGCTGGACCTCTTGCCCATTCAATTTTCTTTCTGCACAGTTGAATGCCAATTATTCAGTTGAACATGCCTTTCCATGCTACCCAGTTTATATGCCCTTGGGATGAAAATGATAGCTCATGAATAAGGTAATGTGTCAAACTAGCTTGGCAAAATCAGGCAATTGAGCACTTTTTAAAGGCATTCAAACTTTTTCTCCATGGTTAGATCATGGATCTAAAACACATGTGTTCCCCTGACCCAACCCAGCAGCCCACATCAATCACCAAGCTCAATCAGTTTCCTGTGTGCAACACCGGTCAGAAGGCAGAATGACCACACATGGCAGTCTGCCTCAGTGTAAGCCCCAGGAATTAATATTTCCTGCAAAGACACTTTTTTTCCCCTCCTTTGGGGAGTCCTATTGTATTAGTTCTTTCCTGAGAAACCTGTCAAGAGCAGAGTACGAAGTCCAGGCACAGGAAGGGAACGTAATGACCAAGAAATACACATTGAAAAAGGGCATGTTTTATTCAGATAGTAATGGGTTAGAGGGCATGTCATGAAACAGCAGAGTTAGTATCCTATCCTGTGCTATCAAATAACCTATCTCTCATGCTGACCTCCAGACCTGGTTTGGATTGAAAAATTCCCTCTGAAATCCATAATAGTTTGTTGCTTTCCACATTGTATTAATTAAAAAACATGCAGTAATGGTTCTTCAAAAGGAAAATGACTCATTCACAATGAACAGTTGGCAAGTTTGCTAATGAATCAAGAATCAGGAGAAAATGCAGATGTGTATTGCCATTGAGAGAGATTTTCTTTAATATAGCTGGAGACTATGCAGGGTAATGATAAAATTGATACTGGCATAGCCCAAAAGGTTGAAAAACATAAGGAGTGATGGTAAGTAGAACAGAGAGGAAAAAAGAAGACATACATTTTTCATTAATTTTGCATTCAATGTAGGGGGCTTTGTTTCTCCTTTTTAGTGTAAGACCAACTATTCTGAAGGGAACACTAAGGGTGTTTAAATATTGTGAGACTGGGAAAACATCTTGAAAGACCTTATCGTCAACCAAGACCTGCTGAAAAAGTAATAACTTCATACCCTTTTAAAATTTAGACACAGTGTATTAGATTTTGAAATGCATTTTGGCTTGTGAAGAGTTTGAATGCAAAGCAGATATTCAAAGATACCTAGATAGATCAAGATTTCTAACTCATTTGAAAGAAGTCAGCATCTCAACTGCTTGCTAACATGCTGGTAATATACCTTACATGTAGAATTGTTCACAAAGGCATAAAAGCATTTAAATGGCTTTTTGAACAACTGGTGGTAAGGCAAGGTCAAGAGAGATTAAGTGAACTGTGTCAAGCCCCAAGAATTCAACCATGCACAGCTGAAGGCCCATCCGGGAGGATGCTAGGGACTGGGTGTGGATGCAGAACTTGAGGATAAGATGTGTTTGTAATTACAGAAGGACCTCAAGGCCTCTTTGTGAGGTCAGGACAACCAGAGCAACACCAGGTGATTTAAAAGAGCCATGGAGAAGACGCAACTTCTGCTTCTTGGCATTCTTGCTGCAATGAAAATGCATATTACACACTCCCTGCCTTTGTCTGCAAGTGAGGGGGCATGTAGGGATACTGGGGTTCTCTGCAGGTTTCACTGCTGGAAACCTCTGTGAAATCAGGCAGCAGCTCGCACTGAGGAGGGGGATGATCTGATCTTTTGAATTCTGAACTACAGTATTAGCTTTTTCCTTGGAAAAGCCAAAAACCTCATTTTCAGCAGATGTATATTGTGTACGCTCTGTGAATGTGTGCTCATTCTGAGGTTTGTTCTGAAATCTTTGGAATTGATTCTGGAGGTACATAAATGCTTTCCCTTTCACTTAAAAGATGGTCATATCTGTGCCCAGGGTCTATTTCTCAGGTCTCTTGCTTAAAATCAAGGCTTTACTTGTAAAACTGGAAAACAGGGGCATCTAGGTTAAATATTGCAGCTTTTTCTGCTGGCCTCAGCAGAGCAGCTTCTTTAGATGAACTGAATACCACTTACTTCAAAAAACGCTTCTATTCCAACTTCAGTGTTGGCTTCCCTGTCTAGTTAATTAATCTCCCAGGATTGGAGATTAAGCAAATTTGGAAAGTGAGCAGAATTTGGTTCTCGGAGAGTTGCATACATTTGCCATTTGTGGTTAGGAATAGAACCCAGAGAATGTTTATTCCATGGTAGGAAAAACAGTTTTTACTTTTCTTAAACACAGCTAGCTGGTTTATGACTCCTGGCAGGAGTACAGTAACTTTGAGCAACTAGTTTGTTTGTTCCAGTTAATTTATAGAGGGTGGTATTCATTTTCCTTTTCCCTTAAAGAGGTTCTGTCCTGCAATTTAGGCCTGCAATGAGGCATTGCTTAGACCTGATAGAAATCAGGCATACAGTGTTCTCAGGAATCCAAATAGCTAGGCAAGGGTGTGCTAAATCTGTCATGCCTCCAACAAGATATTAAATGCCACAGCTACTGCTGTGTCCTGTAGTTCTTCAGGTCTCCCAGTGCAAGAGGCCCTTTTTCAGAAAACGAGAGTGGAAGGGTGTGGAGATAATTAGCAATCTCATTCCAAGAATTGGGCTGTCATTAAAGTAGGCTCAGCGTAAAGTAAGGCAATAGCCATCCGTGTGTCTTGAGAAAGCGAGGAAAAGAAGGGTGAAACACCACCACATTAAAACAAACATTTAAGTCTGAAACCAAAACTCTCCAGAGCAGCTACGGTGATTTGCTCCCGGTTTTCATTTACAGCATGAATCCACCATGTGCTTTTTTAAGAATTTCCTTTCCATTTGAGTCATCTGAAGCACGGAGGCATGAAGAGCAGGTGGTGTAAATTTGGGAAATCTCCCACCGGCTGCCAGAGCGTCCCAGCTCAGCTGGATAGAGGCGAAAGCGGAGGCAGTTGGGGCCCAGGCAGCTTTGCAGAGCTTTCCTTTCCATCCCGTCTGTTTCTGCCCCTGCAGTTGATTCCAAACAGCGCTGAAGCTGTTGCCAGCTCCTTTCCTGCTTGCTCCAGGTAACCCAGGGTTAAGAAGCCAGTTAGGAGGCCCTTTACAGGAGTACTCTGAAGGCTTATGCATGGATTAGCGTCTCAGAGATGGCTAGGAGGCCTTACTGCAGCTAGAAACTGAGTGCCTTAGAAATCCTCCTGTGGACACCAGCAAAGTCTGTTTGTTCTCTAGTCTGGATGGCGGCGTGGGCAGAGCAGTCTGAGAACAGGCAGCCTTATTCATCAAGTGGGCAACGCCAGGGAGAAGCTTAGTGGTGGCTCAGACCCTGAGTATTAAAGTACTAAAAACAAACAATATCAGGTGATGTTTGAGATTAACAAACCAGTGCATTATTTTATGCAGTTTTTCTTTGATTTGTGTAGATAATCTTTTGCACTGCTGTGGAATGCTGCTATGGAAATTGGGGACTGGCTGTGGCAAGGCAGAGTTCACTCCCAGTGCACAGTGACAGGAAATAAACAAAAAGAGTGTTAGAATAAAATCAGGGTAAATGCAATTGATAGAATTTTTAAATTCCATTTACTCCCTCATCTGAAAGTAATCCATCCTTGTGTGCCTAAACCAGTCTTATAATGGATACTATCTCATGCTGGCACTTTGAGTAACCATTTATTTCTGATGTGTGAGTTATTAAAATTTAAGCCTGCCTGAGTCTTGCAATAAAGCTTTGCTGAGTGTTAGGTCAGTCAGAGTTCCCAAAGCCAAGCAGAAGAACTACTCATAGAAAAGGCCCTTGCATAAATTCTTATCCTTGTTTTGCACTCTTCCCTGATTTACACATTAAAACCAGATTGTTGCATACTGACTTGCCTAGTATAATCATACAGAAGTTTGGGATTCAATGCCAGTATATATATTTTAAAGCTTAGATTGGAAATTTATTTCAGCACTTTACTTGGGAGACAGAAAAGCCATAAAGAGGAATAAAGATCTTTATAAGGTTTGATGAAGCTTCACAGAAAGCCACAAAGGAAGAAACATTGCACAACGGTAAGTATGAGTAGAGGAAAGGGGAAGTCTCCTAGAAGAGCTTTTACTGGGAGGAATTTTCTTTGGCTCCTTTTGTAAGACCTGGGATTAGTTGAATTCCTTGTCAAGCTTCTGGACCAATTTATTTTCCTGAGCATTTAGGGAGAGGCCACTTTGAAGGCTAAGGAGATAATTGCAGGATGAAAGGAACTGCTAGTTTGAAGGAGCCCATTTGATGAGTGTGCCTTTTTATTGAGGATTTATTTTGTCCTGTGATAGTGTGTGTTTTAAGTGCAGTACAAAGTACCCACAGCGATGGAGAGGCATTTAAAACAATTACATTTAAATTAATTAATATAACGAATGACTGATAGGAAGATCAAATCATTTTCATTATCTTTTAGTGATAAATGAAGGGTGGAGGGGAAGTAAAGAAGAAGGGCTGGTGTAGCTGGCTCCAGCCTAACACATGTTTATTTAAGTGACTCTATACAAACATAACCCTGTGTGTCAGTTACATCAGCAGCATGTCAGTCGGCACTTCTGGTTACAGACTATTCCAGAGTCATTCATCATTCAATGCTATAAAAGCCATTTACCCTCAGCTCACCAACCAATCAAACCAACTAGAAAACACAGCAGGAAAGAAGCACTAACAATTGTCCTCACTCTCCTTTTAACTTTTGCTGCAACAATTCAATACATCCTGTGTGGTGGGATAGTGGAGAGGTTTTTCTGGACTAAATACAACCTCCTTCACCAGGTCTTTAAAAGCAGGAAAGGAAATGGAAAGAGAGAGAAAGGAGCAAAAAATGAGAGAGTGGAAAGTTAACCCTTGCTCTACCAGTTTTTCTTTCACAAAGAAGGTGTACAAATTGCCTTTATCTATATCTTTCACACCCATGAACATGGTTACCAATGATTATGTGCCAGATTTAAAGGCAATGCAAAGTCTCAATACACTGGGCAAGCTCAGATGTAAGTCATCATGGCCAGGAACTGCTTGGCGGTGCTTAAATTTAACATAAACCTCCCGAGGCTGGGCTGGTGAGAGAGCAGAGAGTCACCAGTGCTATTAGGCTTGATGGGAGATGGCCACATCTTCACACATGCCACCCTCCGAGCCATTCCCATGTGCTCTATGTTCCACTGTCACTTTCTCCAGGTAAATAACTTGAACCCCAGATGCCCGAGAATGCCATGACCAGGAAGTACAGCATGCTGAGGAAAACAAGAGTTTAGAAAATGGCAATTCCAAGGCAAGAAAATAGTGATGGGAAGGTCTTTCCAGTCTTGGGTGGTCCTCGCTTTAATTTGATAACTAACTCCTGCAACTTCCCATTTATGCTGATATATGGCTCGATCCTCCAAACCTTTACTCTCATGAGTGATCCCACTAAGATAAATGAGACCTCTCTCATGTGACTGAGAGTGGGCAGGTAGCTGAATAAAACGATCAGCAAAATCAATCAGTTCTCCCTTGTCTCCCTGGTAGAAGTCTCTCCATTATAAGTGCACTAGCATGCAAAAAATGGGAGTATTATTGGGTAATAATTTGTAAAAGCTCCGTATCCAGTTGCTTTTTGACTGTTTAACTATGGCATTTTCCTGTCTGTGTTCTGCCTGATTCAAATCCTCCCCTCATGTTTATTATTAGTTAACTATTTCTTAATGGACCCCTTCATTTATGAATAAAACTCAACAGCAATTACAGCCCCAGTGGAGACCAGTACAGTACCCATCTGCTCTGTCACTTGCTCTCAGCATTGGCATTCTGTGTCAGTCTCAGCCCCTCTCATTGTAACAAGCTAGGATCAATTTTCCAGTGGCAGCTTGAAAATAATAGTACAAAATGTATATTAATACAGAAATATATTGTGAAACTGTCCTTAAACAAACAAATGAGCCACTTTAAAATATTACCGCTATAAATGACCATGACAGTAGCACAGCACATATAATAAAAAATAACTACTGAAGAGAAGCTGCTGAATTACTATAGTAATAAACCAGATGTGATTATTATCATTTAACACAGTCATTGAATACCATGAATCCCTGAAGCCATTAAAATATTTATGATTAAACATTTGCTATTCCTTAGAACAGAACATACAGTCGGGTACTAAAAACTGTTAAAGTATTATTTTGGCTAATACACGCTCGTGCCATGATAAAGGTCAGCCACCACTGTCAGCTTCCTGGAAAGAGCACCAAACAGCTTTCCTCCTTCTATTTTGTTTTTCTAATGACCAATATAAGGCTAGATACCTCTGCACACATTATTATGTTCAATAGAGACATATAGATGTATGCTTACACTTTCCTACATGCATCTATATGAAGGAACAAACACAAATATCTGATTTCATTTGTGGAGAAATGGTTGCTTTCTGTCTTTAAGGAATTATAACAAAATATTTAATGCTTTTAGGAAAAATATACTTGAGACAAAGCAATAAGCATATGCAAACATGAAGTCTAATTACCTTCAGGAATTTTAGCATGCAAGCATCATATTACCCACTGAATGTATTTTATCTTGTGGGCGCTGAATTATTTTTTTCTCTATTGGAAGTGCTTCCCTGCCTGTCTTTCCATTGTCTGCAGCCACCTGGTTGCCTACAGTTAAAGCAGCCTCAGCTGCTGTGGCCTGCAGGTTGGAGGTGTCTCTTGCTGCTGTGAGTGGGAGTGAGGATGGGTGGCGGTGAGCTGCGCTGGTGCCTGACCCTCTTGGGTTGTGCAGCACTGGGCATAAGGGCAGGGAGGGCAAGGACACTGCAGCTCTCCGAGCCCGTGGTGGAAAGTGTTCCCTGGCCAAATGTTCATTGCTGCTCTCTGCAAGTGCCTTTTGCTGCCAGCTGACAGGGATTCTCCCGCAGCTCTGGCACTCTCTGGTCTTTAGGCTCAGGGTTCCTGTGCCATCACTGTGCAGTTGCTCCTTGCTACACACAGAAAACCATCAAGTCACAGATGTCTTTTAAAGTTTTAATATGCATCTCGCATAATAAACAAGATGTGTCCTCTCATAAATGCCTCCTAGACTCTAGCAAGTAGGAGACATCCTTCCCTTATACTCTTTTTTCCCTAAAATCACAGAAAACTAGCTACTCTTTTTGGACACTCATGAACAAAAGGAAGTCAGAACTAAACCTCGACTTGACCAGGGCAGTGCTATGGGAAATTCTGACTTGCTTTACAGGATTTTACTGCCCTGGCTTGGAAGTCTGCAAGCCCTGTGGTGGACAGGGCAGCCAATGGGAGCTGCAAGTGCACATGGGGAAGGATGAGGAGCATTAAAACTGTGCCAATTACAGAGAAACGTGGAACTGCATCCTGAGGTGCTTGAATCAAGTGAAGGGGAGTCTTCTTTGATAAGTGAGTCTGCTCTGGGAAATGCCCATCTCTCCTTGCTGCCTCAAGGAGAAGTCAAGATGAGTGTAATTGAGTTGCTCAACAGTCAGAAGGCTGATAATAACTAGATGAAGCTCATTTTTGAGTAATGTGTGACACAAAAGTCTAAAGCCCTGTTTGATTGTTACCTGTCTGTGAAGGCACATATCCTCCATCCTTGTCCCACGTGGTGTTTTCCCTCCTGAGCAGCTCAGCACATGCCTCAGGACTGTCTGAGCAACAAAAACAGAGCTCTGCTCTGACTAAAACCCTTGGGTGGTCTAAGTCCAATGGGTATTTGCAGAGGAAATTAACACACTGACAATTCTTGCATCCGCTGCAAATTTTGGAATAAAGAGGGGTAACTGCTGCTGCTTTCTTGTAAATGAGAACATATGAGAAGTGCATCATGTCTTGCTTTTATGTAAAAGTCAGGTGGCAGAGCACTGACCCAGAGAGTGAGAAATACGTGTTCAGTTTTTTCATCTGCCTTAGAAGGCTCAAACTTGCACCTTCTACAGCAGTGAAGTAACCAACTAAGCACAGGCTGGTCCCAGTGGTGTGTTAGTCCTGTCCAAAGGTTACTCCCTGGGGACTAATATAGAAGTTTATCTAATTTCTTCATATGGCTAGGTCAGGGCAGAGTAGAGAGGCATAACTCTATGTGAAAGTGAAATAGTGATGCAATATGGATGTACTTAGGCATGACAGAAACTGTGAGAAGGTTTCCAGCATTACACTCTTGGAGTCAAGTTTCTCATTTTCACCAAAGATCTACTTCAGGAGCTTCCATGCTCTTTCCCTGGGAGCCTGTGTGGGGCAGGGCCCTGGCTGCCTGCAGTACACAGAGCCAAAGGTTGGATGCTGGGTGACACTTAGCCCTTTAAAGATGTCTGACAGGAATTTTTGGATATCCAGCGCTCTTAAACTAGTCTTTATGTGGGGGATACTGGAAGCAGGCAGTAACTGTCAGTCATGAGTGTCATTTTTAAATTTGTCCCATGGATCTGATGGCTCCTCTGCTAGCTCATGGCCAGCAGCCCTTCTTGAGAGCCATCCATCTCCAGTTCCGAAAGGTGTTTTGTCATGCCTGTTGGACGTAGTCACTACACAGCCTGTATGCCTTTTTTTTTTTATTTTTGAGGCATAACAAGATTTAATGAAGTGATATTGGGAGATCCCAGCAGTCCTGGTATCTGGAACCTCAGTAATGAGACAAAAATTTATTTTATTCTCCAGATGATCAGGAAGGACTCCAAAGACCCCTTGTAGTCTATGAAGATTACTATCTGAAAATCCTCCATCTAGACTTGGGTGTTTTCTGTTAATTAGGTGTGTGGATATGCTACTTTTTCCCCCAAGTAAACCCCATATACCTTCCTCATGTGTCCTCCCCATCAGCATCATCACCAGTCACTCCCTGGTGTGAGTGGGAGCAGACACATTGCAACAAATTAGACAGCACTGCATCCCAAAATAATTAGTCTTAGCCAAGGGCTGTTCTGATGACTCGTCTTTCATTCTCAGCCATATGAAATAAAGATTGCTTTACTTTACCTGTAAGGTATTTACTAGAGATTCAGGCTTTGTGCTCACTACTAACCAAGGGGGAGGTTGGAATTTGCTTGGATGGTATCGTTATGCCCACAGATGTTTTCTCAGAGCTGAAAAATGTCAGAGAGTGTAGGGCCTCACTGGTGCTTACGAGTTTCCCATTGTCTGGATTTACCAAAATGAAGTTTATGAGAGATTTTAGCTGCATTCAAAATGGAAAATAAGGGTATTGCAGCAGTTGATCCAGCACCCATTTGCTCAGAGCCAGAGATGTGAATCCAAACTCCTCATTCTCCTTCTCCTAAAATTTGAGAAAGGCTGGAGTTACTTCATGCTTGCTTTGGTAAATAAGAAACTGAAGAATCTGTTGGCCTGAGTGGAGGTTTCACAAATTAAGAGCAGCTTTTAATACAATGCAAGATTTCTGTAAGCTTTCCATTATTCTGATTTATTAGTTCTCAAGACGGTGTGGAAAGTGAACAGAATGCATACTTGAACACGAAATTAAATTGCAAGAGCTTTCACTACTCTGATTATTGGACTCCTGCATTTGTGACTCATAAGGCATGATCCTGTTGTACTGTTGTTATAAACTCTACATCCTGGATGGATGTATTTTGGAAAAGATTGCCTGTCTTTTAATTTTTATAAAATACTGGATTTTTTTGGCTTCTGCCTGTTTCCAAACAAACATTTAGGCAACAGATTTAGGCAAAACTATAGCCAGGAAAGGAAAACATGGGAGAAATCAAGAGGAGTATCTGACTGCTATTGCAAGAAGGCATTTAGGTGGGACATGTCTATAAGGTGAGCATCAGTGTAAACACTGTTCCCTGTGCCCTGTGGAGTGTCTGCCTACAGCTCATTTTGGGTCAGTGATGTAGCTGATCCAGCTACATTCTGTGAGTTTAATTGAGATTCCTACAGTACCAGAGCTCAAGTCAAAAAAACCCAAATGGCTCTGACCATGCATTTGGAACCAAAATCCTGGTTTCCTCCTGGTATGGTTGTTACGGGATGAAGATAACTCAGGAAACATATTTGTGGAATACAGCAATGAGACCCAATCAGGGAAATGTTATTCTGAAAACAAGCATCCTGTTTAAATCCAAGTCACTGTAACATTACTCCCTTCCCCTTCCCCTTTCCCTTCCCCTTCCTCTTTCCCTTCCCCTTCCCCTTCCCCCTCCCCTTCCCCTTCCTTTTAGTGTCAAGGCATTGAATTTTTCCTTTTTAAATACTTTACCTTTCTCAACTGTTAGGTTTTTGTGTTATAGTATGTTTTAAAATATGATCACAAAACCAAAATTAAATATATTATGGCGTTTTCTTTCTTTTTTTCTGTTCCAAATAGAATGAAAGCAAAGCTAAAGTCTTAAGATGATCTGAAATGGGATTTCTATTCTCCATGTAGATGAATGGCAACTGGGATCACAGGCAATAAATTTTAGAACCAAAAGGGGTATATTGGGGTAAATTTATCACCATAAATCATCAGCATAAATAAGGATGTGTTGATTATCATCACTTGCATATCTCATGTAACTGACATTTTACTCCATTTCTCTATATTTTTGATAGAGTTTCAACAGCACAAAAAATTAGGGAAGAAATAATACAAAAGAATTAGTACAGCCAGCCACTTACTACCCAGTGCTTTATTTTCTCCACAATTTTTTCAGAGTGTTTTAGGGAGTAATTTCAAACAGTCAAGTCAGAGTCCACTGAGAATTGATTTTTGTGACCTCACATATTGTAACAGAAAATTATAACAGGAAATACACCATTAAGTGATAAACAAGGAAACATGGATACAATTACTTTCAGAACATAATTTTATCCACTCTAGTTTTGAAAATGAAGAGATAGTACTGACTGGAACACCTCAATTCTGAATGCAAACTGTACAATCTATTATATTAAACAAAGTCAAAAGCAATGTTGAAGATCTTGAATCTATTCAAGGCATGCACCTCATTACAGACTTAGCAAATTAAAACACAAATAGGATTAGAAAAGAATAATGTAACAATCTCCCACTATGGTCCCTGGAGCATAAAGTCATAAATTGGGTTTGCATTAAATTGTGCCTGCAGTATTGAATTCAGGGAAAGAGCTATAGGCTGAAGATAAAGCTTGCTAGGCTAGCCAACTTTGTTGTTTTCAAACTGTTTTTTTCACACAATAAATACACAATGAATTTGTTGGAATTTAAAAAGGCATATTCAAAAACATGTATTTCATATCTCAATTAGAAAATGCAAATATCATGCGGCAACCCCTGGCTATACCAAAGCCAAAAGCTGCAGGCATTTGAAATTGTCACTTTACCTGAAGATGTTGTTTAAAGAGGAATGTAATTTCATCAGAACTTTGCATCAGATCACATACTGTGTTAAACTATGCAAGTTTTAAGGTTTGCACAAACCTCTAGTGTGTTACAAGCTTCTATTAAGTGAAGAAAACAAGCTTGCCCAGAAGAATTGAGAGAAGCTGAGTTTCCATATTACAAATGTATTCTGTTGTTATGGGAACTAAAATGGTGAGCGATGTGAAAAGGATCCTGAGCTAACAAAGACCGGCTTGATGATATTATGGAAGTAGCTATACAAACTGCGAACATGTCTGCAAGAAATAAATAGGGCTTCTTTTCTTAAGGGGATGCAGACTCGTGAAAAGTATTGTCTCTAAAGAGAGTCAAGTTCAACCTTTGTGTGACCCTAGACAAATTACTGAGTAATACTAGGAATTAATTTTGCTAATTTTCCCTTAATAAAGGCTTTATCCTTCAAAGGTGTATTATTACTGTCATCATCCTCCTAATTGTCATTTCGGGGATCGCTAATAGCAGCTGCTCTGGTTAAGGTGCTTGTCATTTCATGCTGCAAAGGAGGCTTCATATGATATTATACATGTTTTTTGCATCTTCTCTTTTAGGGATTCTCGTGGCTCCATTGGTCTCTAGCAGACTTTCACAATTTGGCAGGCAGAAAGCCCTTAAAGCTAGGGAACCATCTTTTCTTTGTCAATGCAACTTCTCTCAACTTTTGTTGCTGTGATCTCATATCATCTGCCAATTCCCTCCCCTAGTTTGCTCTGCACAGAACTATATGAGCAGCCTGCTAAAATAATAACACAGCCCATTAGTATTTTATGTCTAGTCTCACAGCCAATGCCAAAAGAGCACACGCTATCCTGGGAACACTTGGATTTTGATCAAGCGGCTGGGAGAGAAGTGAACTTTGTGCGGTGACTGGGAGGTGCTGATACCAGGAATTGGTGCAAAGTGATGGGATTACAAAGCCCGTTTCTAATCAGTGGGATCCAAGGATATCCTCACATCCGCATCTGAATTTGTATCAGGACACCAACCAAAAGGCTTTTAGGGCTAAGAGCAGGCCATTCTTGGCCTCTTCCCTGCAAGCATTTCCAGGGCTGGGGAGTGCTGCAGCCCACCCTGGCTCAGTGCCAGCTCCACATCTTCAACCTCCCGTGAGACTCATTTCTTGTCCCGTAGGAGTTGCAGGGAAGCAGGGAGCAGAGGCTGAGCCTGGTCTCCCAAGCACAGGATGCAAGGGCACTCAAGGTCACACCACATGTGCTGGGTCTGGTCCTGTCCAGCACAGGGGTGCTCTGGCTCTCAGCAGCAACGACACTCAGTTCTGGGGAAAAGGATGCTGAAAGATGGAACCTCTCAGGTCTATAGCAGGAAATCTAAGCTGAGGCTGCTGGGATTTCTTCCCTGCGCCCATGTCCCAGGGTGTACCTGGTGCTTGCCAGGGAGCTGTACCTGGAGCTGGTGTGCACACTGCTGTGCTGCGCAGGCTCTAGCTGAGCTGCAGTCTCAGAGGGGACGTGGGGTTTGGGGGCTCACACCACACAATTTAGATCCAGTTTTAGATCCAGTGAAGTTTCACCCTGGGCTGACAGTGGGAGGGGTCTTCTCTCCCTCTGCAGTTTGCCAGTGGAGAATTTGTTGGCTAAACAAGGCTTTCTCCTCCTCCTGGCTGACAGCTCCCTTCTGGAGCAACCTTTTAACATTATTCTTGATTTTCTTAAACAGCAAACATTAGACACATTAAGAACAGCAACAACAAAATCATTAAGCACTATAACATTCTCTGAGGAGCCAGACGTATCCTTTAATCAGGTTATGGAAAATTCATTCCTCTTCTAGCCATTTATCTTCTTTGTTTATGCACACGCAGAGTGACCCACTTCTGAGCATCAAAAATAACAACAAAGAAACAACCAAAGATTCTTCATTATTAATGGATTTATGTAGCATTTATTTTGCTTTATTGGAAACCAAATAATCAAGTTCATTCATTCCAATTAAACACAGCATGCACTAATTGTCTATCATTTTTATCAGTGAACCCAGTTCCCTCACTTCAAAGTCACTACTTGACCTCAGTGGGGAAAGGATCGGTATTATGCTTCCTTCTGTAATGATTGATTGTTTGCATTAAGATGGAGAAGCACAGACTGAAATTAGGGGGGTTCTGTGCCTTCCTCCCTGTGTTGGCTTACACCTCCAGTCACCCCTACAGATGCAGGGGCTATAAACCCAACATTATCTTTTCAGGAGCTAACACTGTATTACATCAGGTCAAATTTGTCCCCAGATTTGAGTGATTTATAACAAGGATAATGTATCTATTGTCATGTAATGAGTCATGCACGGATCTTGGGCACAGATCTCTAATGAAAATTCTATGACTAAAAATAATAAGCATGAGGCATAGGTTTATAATACAAATGGTTTATTAAAAACAATAAGTCTTTATCTCAGTTTTGACCTAAAATCGCTGGATTAGACAGGTAGCCTTGACAGAAATTAGTGACTGAAGAAGTCCCTGTTACATAAGTCGTGTGTGCTGATGTGATTCATATTTTGGCATCTTAACGCTCCTGAAAAGACACAATCAGATGAAACAGTCTCATCATTTTATTGAGGTTTTGTTGTTGCTCTTGACAAAACTATTAAAAATAAAGCTCACTTGATGAGAGAAGTACAGGGAGATAAAATGGCAGTAGACACCGCAAAAACTACTGTAGAAAGTTAGTTATACCAAGCAAAGATGTTCATAAGCAAAGACAAGGATAATTCTCATTTCAAAGAGACTGCCAGTGTTTTAACTGGCAATTAGGTCCTCAAAATTGACATGGATTAGGAATTGCATTGCAAGCCATAATGGAAATAGCAGAGTAGTGAATGTATGAAAGTAAAATGTTTGTAAAACCCCAACAATTTAACCTGCTTCTTTCATCCAGAAAATATGTTTTTTTGCATTCCATATTAATTTTTATTTTCTCTGTTAAAACATATTTTAAAAAGAGATTTAACTCTGAAGTTGCTTTATCAACACAAAGATGGCTAGATGTGAAATATCGCTCAAAGGCTGTTAAGAGGGCGCCTTACAGTATGTAGAAAAGGTGGAAGAAAAGGTCACAGGAGAATGTCAGAGGAAGAAAAGTAATAGAACCAGGTTTCCAAAACCAGAGAAAAATAACAAGTAAATACTAGGAAACGTAAAAAAATCATCTTTATCACTGTGCGTGATGTAACCCTGCTGAACAGCTGCAAGTAGGCTTTAATGCCATGTCAATGACATTATCACTGCTTGTGATTTTCTTTTATGTTTCATGACACATCCCCACAATCACGTGCATTTCTAAAAACTTACCACAGAAGATGGCAAGGTATTTTCCCATGGGAACTGGACTGGCAGGAGCCAAATCAGTCTCTTCCCTGCAGTAGAAATTTGTCATTTCAGGATCCAAAGATGTTTTGAGTGGGCACATTTTCTATTTTTATTCCCTGAGTTATTACGGGATCTGAATGTCAATAATAGATAAGCACATCGCAAACAGACTCAGCAAGTTCTGCCTTTTCTGGCTCCAGAGAGTCACTGCTCAAGCAATATCTCACCACTGGGGTGACAGTTCTCCCCGGAGGGGGACAAGAGACAAATCCCTTCCACTCCTCAAGCCCCCTGGCCTGCACCATCTGATGAATTTATAGTCTCCAATACAGTTAGGTGTGTATAATTCAATGTATTGCTGAAGACCAGTTACTGTACTTTATAGCTGACATTACCAGGGATATTTTTTTCTACAAAATAAAACAATATTTGTTTCCTGAAAGGGAAATGTGCTGTCTGTAGCTATCAGCAGCCAACAGTTGCTGCTGGCTAGAGCTAAGGGAGAAAAAAAGAGGTGGATTTCACTTTACCAATATTGGCAAGAATCATTTATCATTCACAGTGTGTTTTCAGGATCAGAGGGCCCATTTGAAAGTCACTATAGGAAGACTGCTTTATTGTATGACATTAAACAATTGAATTAAAAATAAGGGTTAGAGAAGATATCTTGGCTTGTGTGCTGCGACAGAATCTGGACTCTTACACTGTACATGATTGTGTCTAGGGATACAGGGAGAGGGTTTGCAGTGGGAGGTGCCCATTGCTTCGAGGGTCTATAGCTATTTGCCATCAGGATCTGATCTGTAATTATTGAGCATTTTACAGAAATTCATCAGTCCACTCACACAATATGTCTGTGAGGTTAAAAAGTGAATATTATTCTGGGAGATTTGAGATTTTTTTTGCTTTTTGCCCCATTTTGGAGCTTGGGAAAGCACTGATGAGTGCTTATGTGTCTTCCTTCCTGGAAGATAGGGTTCTTTGAGGAATTAAAGGCAAAAATGGCATTTAGAAGAGTAACTGATGTGAATCCAGAGCTGCAGATTCTTAGAAGAACAACAAACCAACACCAGTGTTATCTGCCCCAAGAGAACTCCACTGGACTTTTCTGGTGCCACAGGAGGATTTACTTTTCCCAGAGGGATTACAGATAAGCTTCTCCTGACCTACAAATGGCTTGCTTAGAACATCTATTTTTAACTGGTTCACAGGATACCGGCTTTGAGATTTTTTGGAATAAAATTTCTTTTTGATATGACGTATTTTAAGCATATAGTGGACCAGTTAGCACTGGATATCAGATATGCTTTTGCAAAGGAAATCACATACACCACTGATTCATTATACAGAGTCTTTCTATATATTTCCTTATTTCTTTGTTGTTGCTTTTAGGCTAAAGTAAAAAACCTGGGATGGAGGAACACTGTGGAGAAAGAGCAATTCTTTTCTACCTCCAGGAGTCAGGATATAAGAAATTATTCCCTTTCATGGTTTCCATTCTTGCTAGGAAATAGATGCTACAGAGGAGTTTAAGGAAAAGCTGTCAACAAGCAGGTAGGAACATCCAAAGGCTGCCCTGGCAGAAAGCTGTGATAGATCCTATAGCTTTTACACCAACATTTAAAAGGCCTGTAAATGATTAGCAAATGGGTAAGTTGGCTTGGAAAGATGCAGAGATTTTATACAAGCTTTGCATGAAATGAAAAGCATGTACTATTTGTATTTTTCATCAATATAGTGCAGCTACTTGGCCTTTCCACCACGGTGGGCCTGTAGCAGACCTGCCGAAGGTGTATGTGCCTCCAGGTCACAGACCTGCCGTCCTGTGGCAGCTGTGTGGCAGGCGATGAACAGCCTGCCACAGTCCTGGGAGGACTCAGACAGGGGCTTTGAGTCAGAGTCAGGGTAGCTGGAGCACAGCGTGCCCAGTTCACGTGAGGGATGGGCTGTGCCACCTCTGGAGCAGCACATGACACAGCAGAGACACGGGTGGCATTTCCTGGGTCACTGTGCAGGGCTTGTCTCCAAGTATGCCACATGTCTACATGTGAAGAAGGCAGTGTGATTTAGAAAAAGCCTGCTTTTCAGAGGAAGCCTCGGTGCTTGAGCTGTCCATCAGCCACCCCATGAGCTCCTGTATCTCTTGCTGCTCACAACTCATTTCTCCCAGGCATTAGATGTAATGAAGACAGGATGGTCTACAACTTTATGACAGTTCCATTTATTTCGACTATTTTCACACAAACCCAAGCAACAAGCAGCAGTTGCTTCCTCTGCAGCTTGATAAATGTCAGTATTAATTAAAATTGTTCGGAGTAGGGTCGGGTTTTTTCCTCTCTCTACACCGGGCTGGCAGGGAGGAGAAGCCTGACGGGCAGATGCAGCTGCTGAGCTGTTGACTGGAAATGTTGTCACAGGGAACAAGGCAAAGGAGAAGTAGCTGGTCTCTGACAGAGGGAATTGGAAATAGAGGAAGCATTTTGTCACCTGCACCGTGCTGCCACTCAGCACAATGTGGGGGAGTTTGTCTGGATGTGGGTCTTGAACTCAATCCTTTGCTCCTCTGGCTGGGAAGTCTGCAAAGGCAGCTGTTCAGCCCATATGGACGGGATAGTGCTCCCCCACCACTGCTATCTAATGATGCTTTCCTGACTGACACTCAGGGAGAGCCCTTGACTCAAGAGGGAAGGTCAACACAAGATAATACTTTTTTAGGATATAGGGGGAAAAAGCAGGGGCCAGCCCCTCACTAATCCTCCCTGTGCCACCATGCAGTCCTTCTGACACCCCACCAAGATGTTCATACACCAAACATCTTCTGTCAGCCTTGGGGGCACTCAAACAGCAACCGAAATTGTGCTCCAGTGGTGGTGGATGTGCCAGTTTCCAGCTGTGGCAGGTCTGAATGCAGCCAGGGCATCACTCTGATGGTTGCAGTGCTGCACCCTCATTTCTCATACCACTGTGAGCTCAGAGGAGGCCACTACGATCTGCTACAGCTGATTTTAATACAAGATTGTGAAATAATTTTTTCTTCCCAAACTTTACTAACAACAGAGGAAAAGAAATTTGAATAAACCCATGGGAATTAAGTGCACACATTCTCCTGACTTGGACAGAAATGCACCTTCGTTCAGACTCATCCCAACAACCTTCTCAGAGCGTTTTCCTTTGAGGAGGAGAAAACAGCTTGGCATACAGAGCAGGATCAGTCCCTCTTTTACCAAATTTTGTAAAGAGAAAAGGCGAATGCTTTGACATGCGCTTTTCCTAGGTTCTGCATTGTTCGCTGATGAACTGAAACAGAGAGAAGAGAACAGGGAAGTCAATGACTGCTCCAGATTGAAGGATAGATCACAATTAATAAAGAACTGGAAAGGTTTTGGAAGTGCAAAATAAGGTTTTCATAAAGCTGTGGTTTCTCTTAGACACACATGGAGACCTAGGCTTGATTTGCAGAAACACTTAGTGACAAAAGGAAATGTACTTCCTTTTGGCATCTGTAAAAATCTCATTTACAAGCAGAGGTGTGGAAATGCAATAAAATGAACATCACTACTGTAAATGATTACTCCGTTTCATTACTATATTGAGATTTTTTTCTACTTCTTTTTCAAATTATTGGTACCACAGGCAGGTTCTTCTAAATACCATCTTATGCAGCTACACCTCAATTCAAGCCCAGTTCCCTTGCTTTTGTTTGAATTTACTGAATCCTTTGATGAATGCATTTGTTTGTATTGAGCACTATATTCTTTTTCACTGCTGGTCTGTACAAAGTATATTTTACCTGGCAAGATACTGACTTCTAAAAGTCTCATTTCTAAGAAGATATTTGTCACCCCAAGTGTAATAGTCAAAAGAACCCCTTAAGCAGAAGTGCCTTTTACCAGCATAAAAAATAATAAAGACTCTTCCACCTGTCCTCCTGGTCTAATCTTACAGTGGGTTGGGATTTCTGTCTATACACTCAAAAGAAACCTGGTTTCTGTAAATTTCTTTTTAATAAAAATGTGTTACCTATGATATTTGCCTGGGTCAAATGAATCTGATTGTGAAAACATATTGAGCAAAAGTATTGGTAGGATTTAATTTCATCTCTCAAAAAAAAAAAAAAAAAAAAAACAAAACCCAAACCACCCACCAAAATCTGTAGCTATTGAATGCTGGTTTGAATTAAATTCTATTTGTTTTAATAAAAGTGTAGTGGCCTGAGTGTACATATATTTGTTTTAGTGGCAGTGCACTGGATCCAATAAAACTATATTGGCTTCACTGCTTATGTCTCCTTTTCAGAGAAAATGGATTGAAAGGAAAAATGAAACAGGCATGAATCAGCCAGTCCTGAGGTTTCTGCTCGATTCTGGCATCCAAATAAACTGGTAAAAAAACCCAACTGTATTACTAAATATTGCTTTTAAATTGAAATGTGTTTTAATGTCAAGGCTGCACATGAGGGATTTAATTGTCTCCGTAAAGGAGAGCAGTTTTCAAGACCAGACTTGACTGTGGTGGGTCAGTGCATCTGCTTGTGTCTGCAGAATCAGAAACCTAAGCCGGCTTTGGCGCCCTGTTCTGCTGGTGTAAGTCAGGCCTGCCAGCAGGGAAGGCATTCAGCTGATCACCACATACCTGAGATAACGTGGATCGAGTGTCAGCAGCCCCAGCACAGTGGTGTCTCTGTCCAAAAGTGCAGGATGTAGATCACGTCTGCACTGGGTGCTGCCTGGCAGGGGCTGGCACTGCCACAGAGGCCCAGCTGCTGCCAGAGCTTTAAACACGCTGCCCTAGGATCAGTCACCTCTGTCACCCGGATGGAACTCTATACTCATTTAGTTTTGCACAAGGTCTCACAAGTGTCTGTGTTTTCTGCTGGGCAATATTACCTGTCCATGTTACTGTGGGTAAGAAAGCCACTGGCAGCCAAAGAGGGGCTGGTCTGGAGCTCATTCACGGTGGCTTTTCAGGGTGCCATGAGGTAGCTTCTGCTAAATGGGAGTAAGGATGTGCTCAGCAGAGAGACCTAAGGAAGTTGACTGTGGTTGAACCACTTCTTTTACATTTGCACACTACGCTGTCCCCAGTTTTTAGTGAGACCTGAAGCGAGTAGCTCTGTGCAGCCAGTCCGTGCCTGTGTTGACCACAGGAACTCAGATCATCATGCTCTTGCATGCCTTTGTTTGCCCTATGTGTTATTGCCCCTAAAAATGTCACTAAAAGCCCTTTCTAAATTCTTTAAATTGAATTTAAAAAGGAAAAGACATTCCTGTCATATTCCGAGCTTCCCTAGTGCCACCTTTATAGGCAGTGCAAGCCGCTGTAAGGGCTCCGCACAATGACTCTGGGGTTAGAAAGGACACTTCACTCTCAGCTCAGCAAGTACCATCTGGATATTTGCTAAGGGCTGAAATGGATGCTGTTGGCTGGCCTGGCTTCTCACATGACTTAAATCACAGCTGACAACCCAACCTGAGTAATGCTTTGTTTGATGCCATGCTTCCTTTTAGAAGACTGGCATCAGGTTGTGTGAATCCAAACCTATGTGGTATTCCTTCATGAGAAAACATGATCTGCGCTGATTCATTTACAGCTTGTGCTGAAGTGGGTGCCCCTGGGACTGTGGGAGCCAGTCCAAGTGAGGAGAATTTGGCTGCAGCAGTAGTTTAGCTGTGGGAGAGGATATGGCTGCAGGCTTCTCCAGCTCTGGCTTCCCAGAAAACTGAATAAAGAAATAATTCAAAGAAAAGCAAAACAGCTGTTGCTGAAGCAGTATACAGGTGAAAATCCAGCTGAGGAATGGGTTTGAGAGTACTACACTGAGCATCACTGACAAAGTCTCCATGACCTTGTGGAAGTTACATGCACTGCAATCGGTTCATTTACCCCAGACATAAGCTAACTCCTGAGCCCAAGGAGGCCAAACCAGATTTGGGATAGCTGTGAGCATTCCACTGCCATGCACATGATGGCGGTGAAGGTGGGAGACCTCATGAAGCATCCAGATAACAGATTTGACAGTGTGAGGGAAGACCAGTGGGTGTCAGTAAATAAACAGGCTGCAGACTTCATGGTGGTGTTCTCTGAGATGCTCCCTGCACAGAAATGCAGAAATGTTGGTAGCTGTGAAGAGCTGGGAGAGCAGTTTGGAGTTTTTAAGAATTTGGGGAGCTCTTGCAGCAGCCTACCCAGGAAAGAGGGGCTCCACCAAAATCAAATAGGACCAAGTAGTTAGCACTTCCAGTGTAAAGAATTACAGGAGAGTTTTGAACTAGAAGCCGTCATAAATCTGGGTGCAGAGGAGTACACACACTGAGGTGACACCACCTCCAGGGGTGAAAACATAAATTCTATATCAGAAATGGATTGGATGAATTAAGGGATGACAAATCCCACTAGGGTCATTAAATTCTATGGTCGAATTCCTGCTGGCTGCTGGCAGCTGGAGGTGTAAGAGGAGGATTTATCAGAGATGTCAGATCATGTGGCAAACATAGGACTTCAGTCTCTGGATGCAGGATCCCCACATCCGACAGAGTGATGGAGGTGATGAAGGAGAGATTTTTGCACCACTTGCCCATCACGAAATCATCTGCCTGAGGCCCATGTTCCCCACAGTCCATCTCTGTCCCACCTTGCCTGCTACCCTGGCTCTCCTGTGGCCACCATGAAGTGCCAGCCCCATATCCCAGCTTTCTCTGGCCTATCCTCTGCCTCACACTGAGCCAACACTGGCAGCTTTTCTGCCTGCCTTGGGATGTCGGAGCAGCCTGAGTAGTTTATGCAGGGATCTTCTAGTCTTTTTGTCCTCTGTCCAGGTATGTGGGAGATGCCTTGTTTGAGTCCTAAATCTGTTTCACTTAAACTGTGATGATGGTGTACTAAAGTGCTGTAATCTTTGCTAGGTCTCTCTTTACATTGCTATAATTACCATAATAAGCTGTGTTAAGTGACTCTTTTATAAGTAACAGCAACATAAAAATATCTCCACGTGTTTTCTCTTAATGAGCTACAACTTGTGTATAATCTTCCCTACGCTTCCTTCAGTGTCCTTGTTTGTGATAATTGTGGCATTGTTTTCATCTCCTGATCCTAGAGTTGCTTCACCTCTGAGATAGCAACCTGGCGCTGGGACCCTCAGCCAGGCTTTGTCTGGCCTGCCCCACTCTGGAAAAGGCAGCGGTGCTGATGCTGAATGATGCCAGCGTGGGACACCAGAGAGCTCCCCTTGCTCAGCCCCTCCATCAGCAGCAAAGCTTTTTGGGACCCTCATGGAGCAATGCCACTTCCTTTGAGGGTATCGTCACCAGCAGAGCCATGGGAGGGGACATTCACATCCACAGCTGTGGGCCCTGTCGGTGTGTGGGTCACACTGCCTGGATGCTGTGGATGCTGCAGGGAATGCCTTACCATCACCTTCATCTCCTGTCCATTTAAGCGCACTGGGGGAAAGTGATGACAAAAGGAATTGATACCCAAACATTAAGGCAGAAGTTCAGTGCCAGGGCTGGTAACTGATACAAGTGACTACAGATGAGCTGTGAAGCAGAAAGGGTTTTGACTATGCGGCAGAGGGATTTGAGGGACAGCTGCAAGAGCTTTCTCCATCACTGCCGCTGGCAGAAAGCATTAATGTGGCCAGGCAGTGCCTCCGCTCCAGCCATCCGTTCACAGCACTGCTGCCCAGCTCCATCAGCCCGGTCTTGGGGAGCCCCTCTGCCCCTCAGCGCTCGCCCCCAAACGCTGCTGCGGGAGAGCAGCACACGGGCATGGACCTCGGCCCAAAAAGCCTCAGTCGATTACGCTGCAGTAACATCACATCAGTGAACTCACAGTGTGACTGCTTACGGCAGATGGACGAACACTTGTCGATTATTTGGTGCTGAGCGAGGGGCAGATTTATTTCCAGAGCTTGTGACTCTCATTTCTCCCAGCTGAGGCTGCAAGGCACAGTGTGCATCTGTGATACTTCTTTTTTCAGGTGCAGCTATGTTGCAGCGAGGTCTGTCACCAAGAGCAATGGGATTTGTGGTTGTACCGTGAATGCAGGAAGGAGAGTGAAAGGCATCTCTGCTTTCCTTAGCACTGTAAGCCGCTTGAATTCATACAAGCATGAGTTGAATTTCCAAATCTCAGCCATGCCCTTGTGCACTGACAGCTGGCTGTCCAGCAAAGGACCGCAGGGCCCTGTAAAGCGTGGGAGGGAATGCAGGAAATCTGCATTGGGGTGATATTAATGTACACTCCAAAAATAAAGGAAACGTGAATTGCCATCTTGGATCTGGCCAGGGGTCCACTCAGCCCTGTCTCCAGTCCTGGCTGTGTGCAACACTGACTGTTTCGGGGCAATGGAAGGAAACCTGTCAGGAGAGAGCTGCACTGGTCTCATGAGCAAGGCTACTTTAAAACCTGAAAATAATTCACGGACTGCAGAAGTAACTGCACTTGATACAAAAACAGCATTGTATGCTTTCTGTCATCTTCTTTGCAGCAAGACATCAGTGTCACACAACTGCTTGCAGGGACTGAAATATATTGGGAGGTGTGAGATTTACAGAAACCTGTAAAGTAGCAGCTGCAAGAGCTTCACTTACTAACAGCTCACCAAGGCTCTTTTATTTCTCAAAATAAAATTTTGTTGTTGTAGGAAATTTGAAAAAGATGCACAATGTGCAAATGTCCATGAAAGGCATCAATATCACTGCCAAGGACTATCCCCTTTTAGAAAAGGCACTCTAAGTGTTATACTTTACTAGGGTTTTTCTTAAGGGCTGGATGATATTTATTGGAAACTGGTCCTGAGCTCAACTGTAGGCTTTTAGACCCTTCGTCTTTAAAGCTGTCAATGGAGGGCTATTAGTACCTTCCGACCAGACAACATTATTGGTAGAAAGAGCAGAGAAAAGTAACTATTAAAAATATACCACATTTCTGAAGAGTTTTCTCTGTTTATTTTTTATCAGATCCAGATAGGAAAACAGAAAAGATTTCATTAGGAGGAGGTCAAATATTTTCAGATGCCACTTTTTTTTTCCTCCCCTGAAAAAGAAAACACAAGCAAAACACAAGGGAAACAGAAAAAAATCAGCCACTGTGCTTATAGCAAGGAAATCTGTTTATGCGTGATTTGAAATCAGAGCAGAGTTTCACTTCATTCTGTCTTGTGTTTTTGTGTTTCATATTTCATGCTTTGGTTAACACTTATTTAGTCTATTCCTAGAGGCTGTGACAGGTTGTCCTGAAAGTTTTTAGACTTGCTGAGCATACACTCTCCACAGAGCATGTCAAAATGAGAGGAACAAAGAATTAATTCATTTTCATGAAAAAAAAAAATTAATACTTTAACCCAGCCTTTCCTCTTGACATTGTAACTTCAAACACAAAAGTCATCAGTACATAAGCTATCAACAGCTTGAAGAAAACAAAACAATTATGTATGGAATTTCCTTTCACTAATTCAAAGAAATGTAAGTGGAAGATTTGGTTCTCCTTCTGAATTAAGGTGAAACAAAAAAATTTAAGTGTAAACTTTGATTTATGCAAAAAAATTCCCCTTTACAGGCAATTCACATTTTAGCCAGTTTCAGTGTCTTTTTAAAGGCTTTTCGTTCTTCCTAGTCAGCCTCTGTGGGGAAGGAAGATATGCCCAACATGTAAGGATCAGTCAGGTGCTTGCCAGCTTGTGCTTTGGCTTCACCATATCCTGACCAGCTTCAATTGAAAAGATTTTAAGAGCACAATAATGCCACAGGGGATCCAAGGGGATCCTTCAGGAAGAGAAGGTGATGGGTAGGGGTGACAGAATTTGTCCAGCACTGCAGAATTCTGTCTGTATTTCCTCCCATTTTCCCAAGCCAGGCACACTGGCACCTTGTCACAAGAAAATGTGAGTCTCATGGATTCCAGTGAGCATCTTGCTTTACTGTGTGGGTATCACGAAGGTTGCAAAGTCTCCACTTCTCCCTCAGCTTAGTCCTGGAGCAATCAGTATGACTCTGGAGCCTGCATGAGTGAGGGTGGTTTTAATGCACTGTTTCTTCCCAGCTGAGACCATCATCCCCCACCTCGAGGGTTTCCACCAGGGTGTGACAACTGGGATGACTTGGACCCTAATTGTGTCTCCAGTGCTGGTGGCTGCCAGGACGATGGCAAAGAGACAAGCCAAGGGCTCCTCTGGGCTCTTGACTCCCTCCTCCTTGGGGATGTTTTGCCTCCCAAGCCTGGGAACTGTCATCAGTGTTGAGGACACTCCACTGTTACCCAGCTCCTTTATAAACCTGCCACTAAAACACACAACAGAGAAGTCCTTTAAAAATGGTGAGACACTCTGCAGCAGCCACTTGGTTTCTAGGCTAGCTGAAGGTGTGCACAGGGGCACACCCACACACATGCTGTATCATTGGGCACGCAGTGCAGCACTGCTTTTTCATTACTGTATCTGCTGCCCCTGCCCCATCCCTGTGTTTGATGTCCTGAGAAAGGCAATTACCCAGTTCACTTTCCTCAAAGAATACCTACAGGCTCAAGAACCACTTCACCAGATGGGTAGTGTCTGATGTCTAATAACATCCTCAATCTTGCTTTATAGACGTAGCATCAAATCAAATGGTTATTTTCATGGAAAAAACATCCCTGTCTTCTTTGAATTTCAAGTGTAGCTTTTGCATTTATTTGGTCACCCTGTGTAAGTGATGCATTTTTTGCGGTTAAAAAATAAAACACGGAGCAGGGTGAAGGCTGGCATTTCTTATACCAGTGAGCATTGCTGCTTGCTCCAGCTGACACTCATCCCTGGTCTCTCCCACTTGCCTTTGCCATACAGGAAATTCAATCTGCTGCCATGTCATTGTTACAATAATCTCCAGCTGCTGGACACCAGTCTGAGTATGACAGTCTCACAAAACCGATGTCAGACTCATCTCAGGCAGGCTGTGTTTCGCTGGTACATCTTCATTCCCCACAGCTGTCGCACTGACTTCCAGTCCCCATTCCCCTCTGCGGCAGCTCAGGGCCAGGCAGCACAAGAAAGAGGAGCTGGATGTGGCACTCCTTCCAGCTTTGGCTTTTCCCGACATGACATTTTCTTTCTCTTCCAGTGCAAAATCTTCACTTGTGATGGTGGTTACAGCCTCCTCCTGTGCTCTGACCTCGGCTGTGTGTCAAACACAGCATCTTTTTCAGGTATGTCCCTGTATGCAGCTCATTTGCCCCTCTCTGAAAGATTCCAGTGCCGCCTCTTTTCTATCTTGGTCAGGTTTTTGAGAGCTTTCTTCTCTCAGTTTCAGGCTCTTCGCAGTTTTGCTTCTTTCTTTATTGATTTTGATTCTTCCAAGCAAGCTAGCATTCCATAGTTGATTTTTTTTAACAAAATGGTTCTCATGCATTTTTCAGAACCATTTCCCATGCATGGCCTATCATTGCTGAATTACCCACAAGGCCTTCGTTTCTTTCCATCCCTCCTCAGCTTTTATCATGAAAGTTTGTTCTATTAGTGGTTCAGAAAAGGGTCAATTGGGATAAATGAAATTTATTTTAAAATATAGGGTCATGAAGTGATTTTTTTATTTCTCTGTCTTTTGTATGCTGGATGCATTGTTGGTTTATGAACCTTTCTAAATAGCAGCTCTACCTTTTTAGAAGCACAAAGAATAATTCAGCGCAATTGAGCCCAATGCTGTAGCTCTCGCTCCCAGCTGAGGTCTCATTCAGCAAGTGCTGCCAGGGAGGAGAGATGCTGATTAAAAGCCTCTCAGCTGTCAGTCAGCCAGCCAGAGGCAGCCTGCTCCACTTCATGTTGGGAAGAAATGGCTCACAGAGGGCTCTTCTGGCAGAGGTCTCAGGGATCACAACTGAGGCCCCCTGGATCTGATGCATGGGCATGTGGATATTTCATGTCCTTGGTGCAATGCAGTCGAGGCTGTGCTGCCCCAGTTGCTGGCAGGACTGAGGCAGGGGGGATGCTCCCTCCGAGGTACCATTGCTCCAGGCAGGATGGAGCATGCGAGAAGGGGCTTCTGCTGGGATTCTGCTCTGCCCTGCAGAAGTGCAGCCCTCTCACACTAATTTGGTGCTTTCACCTAAGATTAGGGCTGAGAAGTGCAAAGGCCTGTGAAAATAAAAAGAAAAGAAAATTATTCACATGGGTTTCAGAGGCAGCTACACTGGAGTGGTGAGCACTGTCAGGCTGACAGGGTGGGCACTTCATTCGTGATTTTGGACAAAACTGGAGCAGATCATTTGGCCCCATGCAGCCTTTAACTCTGCCTATCCACACTTGGATGCATTTGACCCTCCAGAGAGATATTTGTCAACCCATGTACCAGAGTCCACAGGCAAGGGTAAATGGCTAAGGACCACCAGGATTTTAAAAACAAGCCCAAACCATATACATACACATCGACCCTCATACATCCACACTAGCAAACAATAACCAAACTTTCCAAGTTTTGTCTAATTTTAATTGGGTTCTACAGTAAGATAATTATAGAAATTAAACTAAAAATTACAGAAATGCTATCTGAGGTGGTAAATTCTGAAAAAGGTTATGCAGCTTTCTAGTTAAAGCCCACTCTAACAGAGAAGTCCTACAAATCCATCCTCTGCTCAAATTTGCATGATCCTGTTCACTGATTATATCTGATTATGTAAGTTGAAGAAAACAGTGGCAGTACACAGCAGTGCGAATAGCAGCAAACATGCATTGAAAGCTAGTCTCTCATTAACATCTGGCTGGATGATGTAAATTTGTTTCTGGCTTTGGTTTGGCCTTTTTTAAATCATTTTTCACATCCAGGGGCCAAGACAGGGGTTGCATTAAGTGGACTAGTGTTGCTGGTGGTTTGAAAATGGCCTCCCTTTGCCCAGGCTTCCCAGCTCTTTGCTGTTTGCTTTCTGCAGATGTTAGAGCGATGGAGCCTGGTTTGCATGAACACCCATGGAAAGCCCATTCGAAGTTTGCACGCTCGAATACTGCCATAGAGCAGAAGTGCTGGGCTGAGATGACAAAGCTCTACCAGAGCCTCGAGCTTAAACCTAATGAGGGACAAAAATTCTTCATCCACCACTGCTGTGACCATTTCTCTTCAATCTATGTTCTGCAATTACTACATTTGAAAGGGACACTGCTTAACACAGTGGGGGTTCAAGCTCATTGGGAAATTTTTCTAGAGCCCAGGCACACAGGCGAGCCCAGGCAAGTGAATGAGGTTTTGACTGTGCCTGAAGTAGCAGGTTCCATTATTTCAACTGAATCTAATAAAAATATTTAATTTCAGCTCTGCAGAGACACAGCAGAGACTGCAGAACAACCATTTTTCTAAGGCTGAAACTTTGAGAAAAACCCCTCAGGTTTTATCCAGCAGGATAAAATTTTTATTATCAACCCAAAGCTCTTCCCCTGATCACAAAATTTGCATTCCTGTGGACAGAGGGAAAAAAAACCGAAGCTGTCTGATACTACTCATGATGAACTCAGCTCTCTTTTGAACAGGCAGGTTGAAATACTTGTAGCAGACCCTTCACAGCCTATCTGACCTGTTAGGAAAGAAGAAAGATAATAAATTGGACAAGTAAATTTGAATTACAAATAAATTAGAGGAAGGCACAATCAAGGTACTGACATTCGGTAAGTGAAAAAAAGAAAGCTTTTGTGCAGGTAAATTATCTACTGTGAATTATTTACTCAGCTCTGCTGTGAAGAGCTCTCAGGATGGGGCAGACAGAAGCAGGTACTTCGTTTACTGGTTCAGGCTTCTGGTCCTGAGAATCAATCTTTGACCATTAAAGAACACTGCTGCCTCTTCAAGTATAATTTATTCAATAAGACGCTTTTCTCTCTTCTTTTTTTTTTTTTTTTTTTTTTTTTTTTCCAGGCTGGATGGTACAGAGATTCTTGACTTTCATTTGTCTTTGTCTGGAGATGTGAAATAAGTTTGCCATATTGACCATTTCATGCAAATTTCTCAATATATTCATATATTCTTTTGGATATGGGATTGTGAAGGACTCTGGTAACTTTGAGACACCGCTGTTAAAAATGGAGATAAACCTGCTGGAGATAATTTAACTCCATTTCTGTACAGCAGGTAATATTGAAACTAATGGTGTATGAGAGGAGCTGTTTTGTTGGGGGTTTTTCCATTGAGCACTTCATAACGTTTGTGAAGAGCAGTGCTGCTCTGTTCCCACAAGAACTTATATCTCACAAGGGTCTCATTTCCTATGCACAAATTCTCCGAAGACGTGCTTTCAGGCCAAGTCCTTCTAACCGGGAGCACAGAGTTGTGGTGTGGAGAGGTGAGGCACAATATGGGCTGGAATAACATCACCATGAAGGTGCTCCCTGAAACACAGACCCAGGGAGACTAGTGTGTTTTATACCTACTGCATCTTTATCTTCCAACTTTATATACACTTCAGGTTGCCTCTGGGTTATTTTTAGGTCATTTCAGGGATATATATTTCTGCAAGAGCTATTTCTGGGAGCTTTGCCAAATTGGAAACTGTAGTAACCTATACCTCCCCCACAAAGATGTATACCCAGCAGCCTCAGCCACCCCCTTTCCTGCTACTCACAGCCCCCAAGGAGAAGGCACATCACTCTGTAGGAAAAAGGAATGCAAAATAAATGCCCCCACAAAGGTGGGGAAGAGCCAGGCACCCGGCAGAGCTGCAGGCACGCTTCCCTGCTGGGAGCAGCAGACAGGCACCCATCACCCAGGCAGGCTCCCCCCGTGCAGACACTGATGGAAGGCAGTGCTGGGGTGTGGCCCTTGCTATCCTCTCAAGCTGCTCTGCTCTGTGGTCTGATGGGATGGACAAAGCGGGTGGGAGTTTTTCACAAGACTCTGAGGGGCTGTTTGTCTGATAAGCAGCCTCTGCAATGACTGCTGTTGCTCCAGATGTTGTGGCATGCAAGGTCTGGGAATTCCTTGTGCTAGAAATGTTGGCCTAGGTTTGAAGTTCTGCAATTTAATCCGGGAGAATCTTTCCAGTCATCAAAAATGCATCATGACCTGACCAGAAAATCTAAGTTTCTCTGGGTTTGAATGTACTCACAAGGGTTTGATGTGTATGGAAAACACAACGTGCCAGAGGATCCCAGGGCCCTAAACACAGAAGTGACTTGAGCCTCTTGCAGTTCATTTGTGGTTTTTTAGGGCTTGAACTGTTCTGTACTTGGTGCGGTAGTGCATGGTGCTTTGAAATGTGGTCAAACTTAAAAAGCACAATTGCTTGCCTCTCATAATCACTGGCAGTGTTCTAGAACTTACAAAAAGTAACGTAATCCCTTTTTATGTTGCCATCTTTTCCCAGTTTGGGTGGCAGGATTTTGCTGTATGCATCTTAATCTTGTCTACAAGGAACAATGCTGTCAGCCTTATGGGGAGAATTTTTTTGCTGTAACATTGACTTTATTCTTATCACAGGAGTTCAGATCAGTTAAATTCTGCTGTACATAGTGGACCGATTTTCCACAAAATAAGTCAATAGAGAAAAAGAATTTAAATGCTAAATTAACCCTCCCCAACAAAAGCAATGTTTTAGCCCAGTGCCTCCTTGATGTCCAGAACAAATTTTGCTAAGAGCGAGCTTTATAAGGAATCTGTGCCAAAGTAGATCTATTATCTGATAGATAAGTAATGGGCTTCATCACTCATTTTTATCCATGGGAAGGGGGCAAAGGATGGAAGAGAAAAGTGAGTCTGTTGGAAGGCTGTCCATTGGAAGCATTACCCAGACAGTGAGACTGCATGTCTGTATGCAGACTTGAAAAGACACAGATCATCAGATACCAGTGCATGCCTTTGAAAATGGGCCATAAACATTAGAGGAAAGAATACAAGGACAAAGAGAGTAGCAAACTTTAAACCACAGAGGTTATGTAAGTGTATGTACATACGTGTGTGTGTCTGTGTGTCTGTGTGTGTGTGATAAGCAAGCAGGATAAAGAACTCTAATCTGTCAAACAATGATATTGAGTTAAAGGCTTGTTTATAGCAATATTGCTTGACACTTTCTCAACTCACTCCTTGAAACAGGGCTGGAAACAAAGTTAAAATACACTGCACTGTAGTGTAAAATACATGGGGAAGCTGAGGAGGCATGCAGCAATGGAGCTGTACCAGCTACCCTGTCTCTCTGTAGTGGTAGCTCAACCCATTTCCTAGTGCTGGAATTCAGCCGTCTGCTCCATCAGGTTGACAGACCTGACCTGGGACAACAAATTGCCCACCAGTCAGTCCCATGGTATGGTTTAGAAGGCAGTGTGGGTCTAGGATTACAGGCAGTTTAGATGCCCTCTCACCTTTAAGAAGGTGAGCTTGCTTAGAATACAATGCGTTTCAGCACACACGAGCACCATATATGTGAAGTGATGCCTTCCAAATGAAATGGCATGATTTGCACCCTGGCGGTCAGTATTGGGTGTCATGTACCACCATCAGCTTCAAGGTGAAAAATGGTCAGTAAAATGGCATACCAAGGTTTTTGGCTGATGCTGTCTCTTCTGTTCATCTCACACTCACTTGGAAAGGAGTTCAAGTCAGTAGTTGGCTACAATAATATTTCTTTGGGGAAAAAAAAGTGAAGTAACTGGAATTTAAGGAGCTGGTGAACTGTGGCAGCAGAGGGCTTCTAGAAGCTCTTTGCATCTTACTGTCCGTAAGAGGGTTTATTCCTTTTGTGGGGCATGAAATGGGAATATGATAAGAAAATAACTGTGCTGTTCATACTGCAGGAAGCCTGAAACTGAGACAGGCAAATAGCACGTGCAAAGTCCTAATGCAGTGTGACACATCAGAACTGCCTCACCCTCCAAACACAGCAGAAATTGAGCTGTTCAACAGTTTGAATTAACTGAAAATAGGAAGTATTTCTGTGCCATTTTCTTAGTGCTGTCTATATTAGAAATGTTGCTGTTCCCCTCCAAAATGTGTAACCAGATGTGTGGCTGGAAAGTAAACAGTGTGCACTCAATGCTCAGGCATCCTCTCCATTGAGCTAAAAAGAAGCCCTGTGAAAGACCTCCCACATGCTCCGGGAATATATCCTCAAGCACCTGGGGTCTCAATGGGTAAAATATTTTACATATTAGAGGGTGTATGGAGCCCACCAAACACATGTACACACATATTCCAAAATCATCCATGTACTCGCATCTGAACAGACTGTGACATTTATCATAATCTGCCAAAACCAGCATACACTTTAGGCTGAAAGATGGAACTCTGACAAAGTTTGCTGTTGCACCAAAACTGAGTGGGGTAGTGGACACTTCAGAAGGGAGAGCTCCCCTGAAGGAGGACCTGGATAGGAAGGAAGACTGATCTAACTAGAAACTGCTGAAGTTCAACGAGGACAAGTGTAAGGTCTTACACCTAGGGAAACATAATGCAGGATTGCCGCATAGACTGGGATCTACCCAGCTCTGTGGAAAAGGGATCTGGGGGTCCTCGTGGACAACAAGCTCAGTATGAGTGAACCATGCACTTCTGCAGCAAAGAAAGCCAAAGGGGTGCTGGGTTACATCAGCAAGGACATGACCATCTGAGATAAAAAAGTCAGTATCCCACTGTACTCGGAGGTTGTGTCATGGATTAACACCAGACAGAGCCAAGGGGCATGCAATTGCTTGGTCATTCCACCACCAGTGGGAACAGGGAGAGAATAGTAAGCACAAAAGCTTGAAAGCTCATGGGTTGAGATAAAAACAGTTTAATAGGGAAAGCAAAGCCATGCATGCAAGCAATGCAAAACAAGGAACTAATTCACAGGCAGGTGTTCAGCCATCTCCAGGAGAGCAGGGTCCTGTCGCACATAACAGTTACTTGGAAAGACAAATGCCAGTACTCCAAATGCCCTTCCCTTCCTGCTTTTTCCCTGCGCTTTACATACTGAGCGTGATGTCACATGGTCTGGAATATCCCTTTGGTCAGTTGGGATCAGCTGTTCTGGCTCATTTTCCCATGCACCTCAGCCCTTCACCAACATTACAGTACAAAAAGTAGAAAAGGGCTTGTCTCAGTACAAGCCCTGCTCAGCAATAACAAAAACTTCTCCATGTTATCACCTGTGTTTTCATCACAAATCCAAAATACAGCCCCATAGTAGCCACTGTGAAGAAAATTAACTCTATCACAGCCAAAACCAGCACAGCTTGTCAGGACACACCTGGAATACTGTGTTCAGTTTTAGTCCCCACTATGCCAAAAAGATGTGGACAGGTTGGAGAGGATCCAAAGAAGCTGACTCACATGTGATCCTGGATTAATGCACACTTGAGGCATTGCAAGTGATATTTTTCTAACAGGTGGGCTTAAGCACCACTTTTAAAGCTACCGTGAGTGTCATAGAGAGGTTACAGAGATACAGAAGAGCTTCAGATTATTATTATTTTTTTTTTATTGCTTAGTGCAGTTGTCCAAGTTTCAAGAGGCAAGGCTGATGAAATTTATAGCTATATTAATAATCTTTATCATATCCTTTTTTGCAGATCCCTCTTGCATGTTTCCCTAAAGCCCATGAGATCATCTGCTGCCTGTTAATGGAAAGCAGTTTATTTTGAAGGAGGAAGAACTGACAGATTTTTGTTCTCATGAACTGTATAAGAAATCTAACAAACCAAATGCAGATGGATCAATACAGGCTCTTCTTTATTTATCACCCTCTGTCTTCCTCACTTTATTTTTATGGCTATTAAAGATGCTATCATTGATATACCATTTTTGACTGTCTCTATATAATGTACACACTGGACAATGCTGCCATTGATATTCACGTAAAACGCTGGGGTATTGAATGACCTAGGAAAGTGGTGTAGCCTGTCTTTCATTTCCGCTGCACTAGATTTAGCCAGGGCTGGATCTCCAGTGAGTAACATTTCCGTTACACTCCAGGAGGTGCAAGGGCAGTTTGATCTTTGCTCCAAGTATTTCTGCACTTTCAAGTGTGCTTGAGTTTTCTTTTACGTGGGTCTTTAGCTGGGGCTCTCTGCTTCATTAAAGTCATTCCCTTTGGAGTCCTGATCACCAAGAAATGCAGCAGCTTGGCTGCAGCCCTTTGATTATATGATTTCAATTAAAACTCACTACTTGCTACAGATGAGGAGGAGTCATGCTCCAAACCGTGACATTTTGTCACAAGTAAACAACTGCTGGCAGCTGACTGAATCTGAAGCTTGGCGTGGCTTATCCTTGCCTGCACTGACTGACTGCATTGTGTCAGCTAATTTGACTGTCAACAAGAGAATTAAACCTGCCTATGGAAGTGTGGGTATCAGAGACTAAAGCATCTGTGCTGCAGGTCTGATTGCACTTGCTGGATGACAAAGTCACCCACAAGCTCGTTTTAGATGAGTCACCCTAAAACTGGTAGCAGTCTGGAAGTGGGAAACCAAACTCAGCAATGACTAGTCACCCCACTACTTGGGGAGATTTACAGCCTGCCATGTACTTTCAGTTCAGGATCTGAAATTGGACTGAAACTGGACATATGGAAAGCTTGATTTTCCAGGTAAGTCAGCTCAACTCCTCTTAAACATAAAGCAAAGAAAAGAAGAACAATGCCCTTACATTCTTCAAAAGCAGCTTTAACTGTGCTTCTGCAACAAGAATCACCTCAGATGTCAGAATGAGAATGTGATGCTCCTGCAGGTCTGACACCAGGTAACTCGTGCCATGTAGTTGGGAAATCTGGTATATTTAGGCAGCCCGTATTGATTGCAAATTTAGTAAGAAGAAAATTTATCCCTTTTCCCAGCTAAATCTGGGGTTAGGATGTAGAAATCCAGGGCTAAAGCCTTACAATAGAAGGAAACATTATTCTAGTGTCTCAATTTGCTAGAAGCAATTGCTGTGGCATTTAAATTGGAGCATCTATCTCCAGGAACCCAGCACCTGTAATCGGTTTCTCACCTTTACATTTGAATGCAGTGAAGGCAGAAGTACTGCATTTACAATTATAGCAGATGACTTCATCCCTCTGAAATGACTTTAAAAGATTAGAATACATAGATTATTTATTAACTCTTAGTGAATGTATTTCTAGAATGGGAACAACATATTGCATCAATGTCTAGTTCCACCGTTTAGCTATTTTAATTAAGAGGGAAATGTATATTGCTGTAAGGAATTCAGCCCACATACCACTGTGTGAGGCTTCTTCTTGACTGTTTCCTTTTTAGTACAAAGCCTTTGTTCCTTCAAACTCATGTTAATAACAATGGTCGTAACACTGGAATCTTCTGTGATAACTCATAAATAACAGTTCTGGCTAGAACAAGGCTGTTCAGCCAAGCCACCCAAAACTGGCAACCCAACAGTGTACTTGACCCATTTTGATCATGAGCATCTGATTCACAGGTTGGCAGAGAGATTTGTGACTGAGCAGCACTGGCAGCTTAACCCAAAGACTCCTGCTGCCTAGATAACAAAAAAACCCCGTCTTGTCTAAGTTCATGACAGCAACTGCAGCATATCCAGAATTGTTTTCCTTCCTTCTTGGATTTTGTAGCAAATCTCTCCCCTACTAAAGCTTTCACTTGGTTCCTGGATTGTAAAACAACATGCCTCAGAAGTGGTAAAAAACAGATGAGACAAGCATAAACACGGTGTTCCAGACCTCCAAACCAGGTGCCAGTCCAGATGAAATATAAAGCTGTCCACAGCTAAGCAGAGTTTTCCAAGGAAGGCTGAGATAGATCAAGACCCATCTGCTATGAGTGGAATGCCGGCTCCCTCCAGCAAAGCTGGGGAACAAGAAAGAGGTAAACACAGCCCTGGATGCCTGCAGTAGCTGATCAGCACTGGCACACTGCCGAGCCACAGCCTGGACTCTTCAATGGGAAAAAGCAGGGATCAAAGTCAAGAGACAGAGAGAATTCACTGTGATTCACTTTGACAATGTGTTGTCCCAACAGAAAAAGAAAACAACGTAATTTAGATGCTGTCAGGACAAAATGTCACCTTTAAAGAAATGGAGATCTAATTATCGAGATATCGTTTGGGAGACCTGGTATAGAACAATTCACAGACATGGGGAAGAATTAAACCCTTTCAAAGCCATGTAAACATATTTTTTCTTTATCTCTAGTACTTACAATTTTCGCCTGGGCTAAATGCATCAAGCCTAATGATTGAACATTTAAAAACACACTATATAATGCTTTTAGGCTTGGTGTAAAGTGTTATTACATGCTAAGATGCTAAAGACTAGTTTCACCTCAATGTTCTGATTCATTAAACAACCGCACTTGTATGGTGCCAGCCTTGAATGATAAGGCATATCTGCAAAATGCAGTAAGAATTTGCAGGATTACACCTATATGATTAGGATAATTTGAAAAGCGCAAGAACTAAGAACCAGAAAGAAGGACCATCAAGTTCATATCAGTCTATTAGAACAGGACTTGTTCTGTTAAATAACTGAGTTGCTTTTTTAAGCTCTTGCACTTCACTTTTATAGTGGTGAACTCAAGAGCAAAGTAGTTACCAGCAATCACCAAGGTGGTCTGAATAAGAACTGTCTGAAAGACTGTTCAAATGGAGCGTGACACTTAGGTTCCAAAAATACATTCTTCTTTTTGTGTTAAGAAGAAAGTACCGTTTGGAAACACGCTTTCACAATTGACTGAAAAATTGCAAATGGAAGACCTTGTTCCAGAAATTTTCACCGTCCTAGATTTTTTCCTTTTTTCTGGACAAATATATTTTGCATGTTTGGACAGGCAAACAAACTTCTGCATACTTATTAAACCAAGTGTTAAACAGTTCTATGGCTGATCTTTTGCTGGTTGCTACAAATAAAAGTAATTGTATCCTGGAAAATTACAGTTAATTACAGTTAAGAAAGGCAACTGTGGAACCTAGTTCTGCTTAGTTTAAACCCTCATCTTTCCTCTGGGCCAAATCCCAATATCCTTTTATGCATTCTTTTGTTTCCTCAGACTTCCTTTATCTTCTAGCTTAAATTCAGTGCATACACCATAACAGCTGCTGAGGTGTAGTTATGGGGTATACTGGGAAAGGAACTCTGAGCTAGCAGTAATTTGCATGTTTCATTAACTAGATAATCAGGACACTTGGGCAAGGTTTTTTTCCCAAGGAAACACTCTTCACCTGGATATGTGCCATCTTTAAACCCAGAAACTTCTTGTGGAAATGTATGTCTCTCCTGAGTCCAGAATGAAAACTTCTGCCTCAAAGCAGACAGCGAGGCGTGTTCTCCTCCCAGTTTTCCAGCTGCATCTCATGTCTTCAAATGGAGACTCTTGACACCAGCCCCTTCCAAGGTGGAGTGATGTCCACTTCTGCCCTTGTACACGTGGAAGAAATGGTTATTTTACTGCGAGAGCTGCTCTGGCTCAGTGACCATTACACGAACCTACAAATACAATGCTTAGCACGTGGCTTCCAGTCTGAGTTGGGTACTTCAGGGATGTGAACACAAATCCCTCATGGTCCAGATGGCAGCACTGGACTTTAGGCTACTGGGGCATGCCCTATTTTGGGACACCATACTGACTCCCTCCCCTTTCTAGCAACCAGGAGAGGGTGAGACCCTCTTGCACAACCAGCCCCATGTGTCATTTTCTCCCCTCCCAAATTCAGAGCTAAAGCCCAGGCTAAAGCATTCTTATTCCCGATAACACAACAGCAGATTAAATAGGATGAACTGATCGGCTGTACTTCTTGTAAAGTTATCCCCAGAGATAAATGTACTATGTTGTTATGGAGGCTGTGGTGGTGTCTGCAGCGTAACTAAGGCTGACAGACTGCTTGCATGTGGGTGGCTGTCTTCTTTCCAGCTGTGACCAGCTGAATTATATCACCTGTCCCACTTGATATATTAGGATATGCCCAAACTCAAGATGCATGTTGCTGCAATAGAGAAATTAATGTCCACCACTGGAGGCAATTAATAATGATTAGGAGCAAACCAGCAGGGTTAAATCTGTGCATTTAACAAAGTGTTCATCCAGATTTTTATACTATACTTCAAGCACCGGGTTTTCTCAAATTTCTGCTCCTCTTTGGGGGCGGGGGCAGCTAGGACAACCTTTCTTAATTAGTGTGTAAACTTAGTTGAAATGTCAAAGTTGTTTCAATAAGACATGTTTATTCATTACTCAATTCCAGCTTCAGACCCAGTAGAAGAAAGCATCAAACACACCCATGTGAAGGAGTCTATAGAAAAAAAATCTAACGTTCATCTCTATGTCCATTTTCATTCAGAACAGCACAGCTATAAGTATTCGTGTTTGAAGTCACTGCATCTCTTTGATTTCTGGAGTCCTCAGTGCACTAAAAAGTGGCAGCAAATTGACACATGGAAAATTCGCAATGCTCAGTTTACAGCAACTCCTTAATTACCATAGAAAATGGTGAGTGATGGGTTATTAATTTCTCTTTTGTGGCCACAACGTGATTTCAGATATGAATATTGGGCATCTAATAGGAATAGGATGCTCCTGCATATTTTAAAGCTCCGGATACAGGAAGCCTTGTGGTGTTCAATGCTTTGTGGACCTCTGTAAGGAACCACTCAGTATTGCCAACTCTAGGTACTCCAAAATTGATGAGGTTTCTAAACACATAGGAATTTCCTCTTGTGCGGTTTTAATAATGGTGAGATTCGTTAATATTCCTGAGCTTTAGAGCATACACAAAGGTTCACAAATGTTTTATTCTGCCTTTTGATTTTTGATTGCCTTTTTGAAATTTTCCCACCTTCTTTTGAAACTACAAGCATTTAAATCTTGGTAAGGCAGGCAGGGAGGGAACAGACGAAGCTACAAGCTAAAGAAGACTGCAAAACTTTAAGAAAAACATTATGATTGCAATAAATTAAGGAGATCCTGCAGTGGGACACATGATGACAGGTAAAGTACTTCATTAACTTCAAAATCTACCTCAAGTCAACTTTACTCCTTTATAGTATTAGGCAAATGTTTTGATCAACGCTGAGGGGCAAAGATCACAGAAGTCACCAAACCAATGAGCCAGCCATGGCAGTCAGGGTGGGGATGGGGATGATGACGGGGAACCATATGTAAAAAAGTATTCATAGCTATTCACATTTTCCATGTTATCTGTATCTTTCCAAGTTTCTTATGTGATAAAAAGGACTCTGGAACTACTCTTTTTTCCTTCCTGTGGACTATGGTTAGGTGATTTGTAGTCTCCCAAATAGTTTGCCTTCAGCCATATACTCTGTAACTTCAGGCTCAGTATAAATATTATGCAGAAACACTCCTCAAAATAAAAATTTTACAAGTTCAGTAATAATATGCCTCACAAGTTCATCAGATGGACACTATCCAAATTAGGTTCTGCTTGTGAATGAAAATACAGAAAGTCTTTTGCTGCTACATTTGGAGCATACATTTGCTCGTCTGGATGTATAAGAAAATATTTTTACTGAAGTTAAAAGTGATGCACTACACATTCAGCTGCAGGCCAACTGTTTTTAGGAAAGCCCCTTTGAAAGAGTAAGATGTCAGATTGTGGAGGATGTTTTGCACGCTTTGCTTGTTTTCATAGTGGATCAGCACAGTGTCATTTAACTTGCATTCAGTCCTGAATACAGAATTGTCAGACTTTTTTCACTTGCCAGGAAAAATCTACTTCATTGGTGTCTGTGATGATGAGCTGAAGAAGCAGTACAAAATACGTTTCACTGAAAATAATAAAATAGTCAAGAAGGAGGGAGACCCTGTCAGATTACTTGAAACATATCCATTTCTGGCATAGTAATACAGAAACTGAAATAAAAATAGAAAAGGAGACCAATAGGCCATGCTGAATGAGCCAGGCAGAGACAGCAGAAGTGCTCAGCAGACACGACATGGCTCTCATCAACTTGGCCCAGAAGGAGTTTTTCCTATTAGATGTAGACTCCTGCATAAAACATGGTGGTAATGATTACTCTGAACTGGCTCCTTCTTAAGAAGAGGGAATGGCATTGACAAGAAAAATAGGGCTATAAATATTATTTCAAGACCAGGAAGAGAGACCTTGAAGGGATGAGATTCTGACAGAAGATATTTCCTCTCCTGTGAGAGGGAGGACTGTCATGAAGGTTTCCACATTCAAATTGTTGTTGACTGCACGGAGAAGTGATGATCTTTAATGACTACAGTGATATTTATTGAAGAAGAAATCTACTCTGTACAGTGTGCCAGTTCTGAAGAAAGTAACTGATGATAGATAGGAGCCAGGAAAAAAAAATTCAAGGAAAGAAAGGCACCTTTCAACTGCATGAAAGGAATTCTTGAATTGCTTCAAGTATTCTACCTAATTATCTGTAAATCTAGGTTCCCTTGGTGACATACACGGCAAACCAAACACAAAATGTTGTATAAATCTTAGCATGGTTCCATAATAATAATAATGATAATAAAAATAAAAATTAATTTAAATCTTCTGAAGGCCTATTGATGTCAAGATAGACCTGCTTTTTGTAACAGCTATCACCATAAATCCATGGGTTATCTGCTTTGTCCCAAGAATTGTATTCTTCATTTGCTGAATTAGTCTTCAGTGTACAAATGAGAACATAGACAGGTAGCTTTTCTATCTGAAAGTTAATTTTCTCTGCCATTATTATTTTGACTTAGTTGACTTTCACCAATTATTTATGCAGACCTATCTTTCTAACCTAATCAGTTTCAACACATTTTTCTGCAGTACTCAACCTTGGGTGGCAAGAGAAAAGCTATTATTTTAGATGCTGCTTTGCTGGACAACAATAACGAGCGTATAGGGAATAATTGTTTAATCTTGTTGTTGGTTTTAAGATGTGAACTGTAGCAGGCTGGGCTGGACCAAGGAAAGCAGCTGACATCTGCTCACAGGTCCTTGGGCTACATTTGCTTGATCTTTCTTTATCACAATGCCTTGATCTAAGAACAAGGAGTGCTGTGTGCAGCTGGAGGATGGAAACACTGTGATGTTTTTTACTTTGTTCATTGATCTGAGCACTGCTATACACAGATCTGAAGGGTTCCGGTGTATTTCACAAATCCCACTGAAATCGACTCTCATTTATTCTCTTATTTGGCTATTTATTGTTACCCCTTTTTTTCCCATGGGCCTGGACATGACACACAGGCTCACACTAGCGTTTTTCAAACTGTGTCTCTGTAGCTGGGTTAATAAAGAGGTGGTCAGCTAGTAGCCTGCTTTTAGATGATTTTTTTTTTTTCTAAAAATGAAGTTGTGCCAGATGTTTATTTATAAAGCTGGTAGAACAGACTGAGAGTAATTCCAGTTTCTGCAAGTGGAAATTGGAATGCATTATTACTGGGCACTAAATGTTCGGATGCTTTTCTGAGGTCCTTAAATCTATTTCATTTCCATGTTGACAGAGATATTAGACAGCTGTTGGGAAATCTGTCCTTTCTTTCAGTGCTACAACAAGAAAGCTTTCCATTTAACAGCCAAGGTTCAATAAAGCCCTTTAATGTAGTAATCAGCATTGAGTGAAGTGTAGGTACGTATAAGAAAGAATTCTTTCACTTCAATTTTTGTGTGAAATTTCGTCAGCTTTTCCAGCCAGTGTCACTCCTGGCTGTGTTTGTGATGGCCTGGAGGGCTGAAGCACATTTTCCAGTTGGTTTCCCGAGGGCAGGGATGCAGTGGGTCTGTTGGTGGCAGATGCAGCAAGGTCAGCAAGAGCTTTTGCTTTCTGCAGGCTTTCCAGGACAGAGAGGGAAAGTCTCTCCACTCTGCCCAGGGGGAGGAAAAGGCTATCTGACCTTTTCCCTTCCAGACACGCTTTGGGGACTGAGCAACAACAGAGCAGATTTTTTCTCAAAGTGATTTGAGGTCTTGTGCTTTTCCATGGTGTGAACAGCATCCTAGCAGAGATTGCCTCGTGGCCATCTCTTCTCTCACTTGCAATCAAGCGACATCACTATGGAAACCACTTGCATGGAAGAATAACATTAGGGAAGGCAGTCTGTGTTGTTAGCTCTCTTTAATGCAATATGTATCTTAGTCTTTTCTCCCAAAAGTGGAATTAGTGTCTGGCTCTGTTCTTTATGGGAGCTCTTCCATCCCAGCTGTTTTGTTTCCCCCCTTCCCCAGGCCATTCTTTCCTGACACCTGATTTTTCTTTCTCCTTGGTGTGCCCTCTGAGAGCATTGCTCCCCGGGCATTTCACACTGCCAGCTCTGCTCTCCCTATCTGCTCCTACTCCTCTCCAGCCTGCAAGCTGTGCTGACAAGATCCAGGCATGCTGATGGCTTTGACCTTAAAAAAAAGCAGCTCTCCTCTCCTTTTCTTCTTCTTATGGCAGGGAGGATGAGTAAGTTGGGCATCTCAGTGATGTCTTCCACCTTCTTCCAGCTGCTTCATTGCAATTTCAAGGCTGTCTGAAGAAAACAGTGTCCAGGTGACAATCAGAGAAGGATCTGGCTTCATCTGAGCTTTGAGGCCAGCTTTTTGCAGGGAACTGTGGCCAGGAGGCATTTGCAGTTCCTGCCTCCCAGAGTACAGAGCTGTTGTAGGGAAGTGTTATTGCAGAAGTACACCTGTCTGTCACAGGACATTGCTGAGATTGTTTCCTGTGAGACGCAGTTCTCATGGAACATTCAGCATGCCAGTACCTAACAGAGGTGGGGATTTTCTCTCTCTTCATTTACCAGTTGATGCTTAAGTCTTTTTGGGTTTTTTCCCACATTCCTCATATAAGAGGTTTCTTAAGGTAGAGCTTTTTGCACTGTCCGTGGCCTTCTTCAGATATGATAGTATATTGTGTGTCCTTTTAAGTGCTTTAACACTGCAGCCCCCTTGCTCTCCTGGAAAACAAGCAATGATTCAGAAATACATGGCTGAAAAAAACGTGTCAGTGGTGGTGACTACTGAGAAGTAGAGGACTGACTGACTGACTGACTGACTGGATGCTCTCCCAACCTTCAGACCTCAGCTATCCATGACATAGTTCCAAGCCTCCGTAAAGCTGTGTCCCTGGTTAGTTATTTGTAAATACAATGCCTTTTCCTTAAGAAAGGAATAAGAGGGTGTACATCTCCAGGCTCCATGTAGATCAGTATGAAGTATTATTGTAGCTACTAAATATTAAATGCTGTCCTTTCTTTAGCAGGTGATTTCATAAGTTCAAACAGAACTTATAAAGGTATTTTATAATCATTTTCCAAAGGGGTGTTTGGTCCTCAAAATAGTAATCTAAACCAGCATACAAGAAGAAAGAAATATTTTCTGCTGGTCTAGGCAATAAGCACATGAGCATTCTGGCATGAGTGTAAATGCTTTGCAATTGTTTGCTATTAAAGTTTTAAAATTGATTTTCCAATAGCTTTAAATACTTGGGTAAAACCCTATAATAGGTTGGACAATCATTTTAGATTTTATAACATAATGTGAATTCAGACACATGGTTATGCTAAAATCTTTCCCACTTGCATACCTCTTACACAGATTACAAAGAGAATGTGTTATAGACAATAAAATCTAGGGGGGGGGACTTGTCATCCTTTTTCTCTAATGCCATTAAGCACAGAGACAGTGACGCTGGCCATTGCTTTGTAAAGGAAAAACAACAAGTTTACAGTTCCTCATTTCCCATGGCAAACAGATTGCTTATTTTAATTTTGAAAATAAAACGATGGAGGCGATGTGGGTCTGTAAATAAGAGTGTGCATCTCAATTTTCTGCAAATGCTTAAGTGGTTTACATCTGTTTCCTCCCAGTTGTATTTCTCAAACATGAATTTCCATTTTAAAAAGAGTCATAAAATCACTACTGTTTCTCTGTGGATCTATTAGCAATAAAATAGCCTACAGAGGTTTGCACAGCCATGGAAAATGTACAGTGATAATAGGCTGTCCTGCTGTTACATGGCTTATGCAAACTTTACATTTATCACTGCAGAACCGTCTATCCGCAGGGTTGGAGTACAGCAAACAACTGAATAAAAAAGACCAAAAGAAGGAAGATGATACAGGAAGCTCTATATACACATCATTAATCAGACATGATGAATTCCCAAACTTGAATATATGTTTTCTCAGAGCCAACCAAGAGAAAAAAAATGCTGATCACAACATGAAATGTAAAACTTTACATAAAATTAATCTCCTGCAAACTCATACTGCACAAAAGGATAGAGAGACAAAGATAAAGAGAGAGGGGGAACACTTATTTTCATATCTGTCTGTTAACTTTCATTTTTAGCACTCCTGCTATCCAAAGACTAACAGCATGGAAAAAAAAATCTTGCAGGCTGATAGTGGAGCCACTCAGCAATCAGTGCAAGTCAAAGCATCAGGAGTGTGAAAAGGCAGGAGCTGCATCCAGGCCCAGGAGGATCTCTAAGCCATCCACCAGGATCAGAACACCACTTTCCAGTAGCCAGCCATGAAGCCAGTGCTGTCCCAGTTTGACATCTGCAGCAGAACACAGATTTACAGCCAGTTTAACTTCAGCAGAAGGTGGCCCCTGGTCACCTAAGTTCAAAAAAAAGCTAGAACTGGCAACACCAGAATTATAGGTGGGGGTTTTCAGAGATTTGCCACCAGAGAACAGAAGCTACACACTCTTCCACTTTCTGCATGGCCTTGTGTGGGCTGCAGCTGGAAGCCCTTGGTAATCCCTGGCATCCTGTCCATTTGCTAGCTGTGCCTCCAGTGATCACCAAGGAGGGTGGCTGGGGAACCATTAAGTCCACTGTTTTCCAGTTTGCGACTCGTTAGCATCTTCCACAGGAACAGTGGGCTGCAGCTCCTGCAGAAGAAGAACACATAATCTCTCACCAGAAAGCCTCACTGGGCTGTTCCTTGTTTGCTTCAGTCTAAAATAAATATTTATCAGGATGAAAGCACCTGGCTGTTCTTTATAGATGGCAGAAAGCGACAGTAATATTATTGGATGCTTATTAGCTAAAGGGTAATTGCAATCAGAGAAGGAAAAGGGGAAGAGGGGACAAATAAAAGGGGAAGAAATGTGGTTTCTAGAGGAGCCAGGAAGACTGGTGAGAAATAAAGCCGCTCCCCACTTGGATGGATTCCTGCCGTTATATGAGTTGCTATCTTCACAGCATGAAAGTCAGAAAAGCACCCAGTCCAGGCACACAACATTAATCTGGTTGCCTAAATAGAGTAAAAAGGTGAATGAAGAGAAATGATTCCTCAAGAGAAACACAAGATATATATGAGCTCAGAAAGAGCAATGACTTTTTGTACATTACTTTGGAGTCAAAAGCAAATTGACAAAAGTTTCTTTTTGAAGGTCTATGTGCTAGCTTTTGTATAAATGCATCATTTTTTTCTTTCATCAGGGATCTCATGAGAAGAATGACAGCAGTTCTTCTGGCTCGTAAATGGCATGCTGGAAAATGTGGAACAGATCCACTGCTGTGGAGTCATAGTTTTGTAACAGTACCTCTGTGGACAAATCTGGTAGTATGAGACCTTTTCAGTACATTGAAGGTTTTAGCTGAATGTAAGCATGGTTGGAAACTTCAGTTTCGTGAGCAGGAGCTTGGCTGTTCGCACTTTTAGGTGAGATGAGTAAATCTTAGTGATAATAAAATACTTCCATATTTCAAGACCAGAGAAACATCCTCAATCAAAAATTTCCATCACGCTGTAGGAAGCTACTTTTTTCTGTCCTGTCAGATGATACACTGATATTTTTTGTGCGAGTTTAAATACCTTGAAGATTTGTTTCTTCAGTTAAATCTTCTGTTGGAGTCAATGCACAGTGTGGCAGCTTCATTATTTCTGGGTATAATTACTGCCCAATGGTTTTTAGAGGCAGAGTTACTGAGTGCTACAGTGCTGTCACGGTCCTGGTGGTCTGCCGTCCTCCAGGCTCTCCCTGGAGATGACCCTCCTGGGAGGATATTTTTGTTCTGGTGAAGAAGCTTTGACACTTGAAGTTATTATATAAGAGCCCTTTCTAAGACTGATAACCGAAAGAGGCAGACCTAAACAGCAAAGCAGCGACTGATATATTGAGTCAAGAAAAAAATGGTTGCATGACATCTGTCATCAGAACATCAACACATGTACAGGACAGTGCTGTTACTCAGTGCCTGGCAGTTTTCCATCTTGAACAAAGAGTGATGAGAAAGAGTTTAGCAAACACTTAGGGAGCACAGGACTGCTTTTCAGGTGAAAAAAAAAGAGGGTTATGGTCTTGGGTAACATGATTTTTACTATTGACTGGCTTAAGATTCCAGATTATATTTGACTGTCACTAAGGCTCACATACTTTGTTAACATGACTGTTGCAGTTAAATTCCAATTCAGTTTTCAGTAATAACCCCTTTCCTATCTAACAACCCTCCACAGTTTCAGCCAGGGGAAAGACTGCATTCATCCCATTTCGAGCTTTACTGTACTTTTCTGCTTCTCTGGTGGAAGATCTGCACAGCTCAGTCCAGAGGTGGCTGCAGCTCACGTGTGGGCAAAACGATTCACAGTATGCCAGAGCTGCTGATTCCCTGGCGGGAAAGAGTCCATGGGTGCCAGGCAAGTGGCAGAAAGAAGGGGAGAGATCAGCTATAGGAAACCCTAGTTCATGACAATTGGCTTGATTTTCTTTGTAACTAGTCTGAAAGGATGGATCTCATGCTCCAAAGGGAACAGAAAAAGGGCCAAGATAAAAGACGGATATCTAGAGTCTGAATGAATGAACGGAAATTTGAATTTTGGAAAACAGGAGGTGTGCGCACTGTCTGCGGCTGAGACTGAGGGCCGCAGATTTACCCATGTGAAGAGAATCTCATCCAAAAAATTCCCTGATTGTTTTAACTTGGCTGGAGCTGTGCTGCTGACTGTCATCCCAAAAACCCGTGTCAGCCCTGACCAGGGCAGTGAATTCACCTCCTGAGCCCAGGTGACACAGGTAAAGACCTGCCTGAGCTCTTCAGATGGGTGTGGCTGCAGAAAGGCCCATGGAGAGCCACCCTCCAGCACAGTGGTGAGGAGGAGCTGTTGGGTGCACATGGCACATGAAGGATCATCACTCAGAGATGTGAGATATGCAACAGGTGGCCAGGCCCTGAAATCTAATAATTTCAAAACAGCATCATTTTTTTTCCCTTTTTTTCAAATGTTCCAGCTTTCAGGCTTGTGAAGGCAAGACTGGCAGCCTGATTTGTTGCTCAAATCTGCTTTTTAAGGCCATCTCATAGCAAACCTTCAGAAGGTCTGCAGAAGAGAGGAAAATCCTGGCAAAGGCATCTTCTTCAGAGTGATTTCAAACCGTGAAAATATCTTACTGCTACTCAACTCAGTTAAAACCCTAAAACTCAATGAACTCCTGCAGTCCTACTGACAGCAGCTCCATAACATCATCACTGATATGAACCTTAGCACAACACTCTCTCTGTTGATGGCACTCCATAAATAATATTCCTACTCATTACTGAAACCTGAAAAAACTCCAAGGAGAGAAATGTCATGTGCCTGCATATAACGATATTACCCATCTGAAAGCTAATGCTCCTATTTTTTTTCCTCATACTGCACAGTATATTGAAAAGACCCAGTATACGCCGTAAGTGAGGATACCTATAATTTCTTTTCTCCAGGAATCTTCACAGTTTCTAGACTTATTGAATGCCATAGAGGGAAGGAACAAGTTTAAAAAACAATTAGTAGGACATGTGGTGCTCATTCTTGGCTGAAACTGCACATTCTCATGTGCCTGAAAATACTCAGCAGTCGTTCATGAAAAATGTTTTTGAACTAATGAGCTATATTTGCATTCCCCTTAGAAAGGATTCAGAATTTTTCATCTACACTGCACCATGAAAAATGGATGTGTTTTTCACAGAGGTAATTTGAACATAAACCACCGCATCAATGGGAAGACAACCTTTGCAGAAACTTTTTAACTTAGCACATTCCATTTGTTTTCACTGGGGAAGGTCAAACTTATGTGAGAGATGTAAATTTCACGCACAAACCTAGGTGCTGATGAGATTTGTTTTTGTAGATAATCTGCAGCAGAGAAATTTTTCATAATGTCACCACAAAATAAATTAAAATGTTCATCTTCATATGGCTGGTTCCATTGCATTAAAATAAATGTTGCAAGCTCATTTAATTAGTATAGTTAGGAATGTCTCTTCCCTGCTTCACTGACTCTCCAAATCACAAGTTAATTTGTCAAAATCAGACCATTGTTTTTCCTTCATTCTTCATTACTGAAAAGACAGCCCCATTTAAATAAATGTTTATGCTACAGAGAGCAGAGCGGTGAACAACCCCAAATATTTTTCTAAGCACATGTTGGAAAAGTTTGGACTGCAAAGAGCCAGAGCATGCATGTGTGTGTGTGTGTGTGTGTGTGCATGTGTGTGTGTTGTTATTGGATATTTGGCTGGCTGGAAAGGTACAAAATTGAGCAGTCTGCTGTAACTGATGATGTAGTGCACACCATCTCTCATGCCAGCGGCTACATGCACTTGGAAGCAGTTTTCTTCTATGTTTTCAAAGACAAATGATGACAAAAGATACAATCTCTATAAATTACCCTAATCAAATCATTCTCTTCAAGAACTCTTGGTTAATCAATTAGTCAGTGCTTGCAGTTCTTATGAATATCACTTCAGAGCCTCTCATAGCGTTGCTCTCCTCCAACAGCAAATATTATGAGCATTTTATTAAAGGGAAAAAAATAAAAACAAAACCCAAGGAATGAAAACATCAGCTTATACAGCAAATAGGCCGAGAACTTCTGCAACCATATGGAGTCCATTAACATCAAGTGAACTTTACAGGTATGACTGAGGTAGCAGTTACTTTGTTTGATCGGCTTAGTTATTATTTATCCCAAGGTCTCTTCTGGAGGTTACCTGCTGCAAATGAATGGAAAAGGCCAGCAGACCATCACCTGAGCCCCATACTAATGCTTTTTTACACTGTATGCCTCAGGCACTGCTTCTGTGGCATACACTGCAGTGCTATTCTTCAGCCTTCTCCAAGAAACTTTCAACTTCCACACAAAAGCTTTTACATCTCAGCACTGTATTCCTCCTAACTGAGAAGATGCAAAACAATAGAAGACTCCTGTGATTTTCCTTATTGGGAGGTTTTTGGCTTTATCTGGCATTGGGTTCAGGATTTTCTGCTTTGGGATAGGGATTCTTGCTGTTGATCTGCCTTCTCTAATTTCTTTGTGTGATTTACCTGGAAAAGGGCAAACCCTGATTCTCCCCACTAGGTTCCTTGGCATGGCAGCATTTTAAAATGTCATTCAAAATCTGTATCTAATGTGAGTTTTATGATACTGTGAGGGAGAATCAAACCTATTTTCATCTTCAAGATCTTCAAGATGAACCTTGTTTCATTAATAAATCATGTCATTAACAGGGAAATTTAATTGCAGCGATACTTCATGAATTCACAGTAAAAGCATGCTATATATTAGTGGCTGGCATATTGACTTCCAGACATAGGAACTCATGTGAACTGTGAAAAATTGACATATATAACTGTTAGGAAAATCCTTCCAAGATCACCAAAGCAGCTGAAGAGAGAGTGATATATTGAGACCACTTGTTCAAAGCAAGCCAAGACCTGGGATACATCTTTTAAGGAACACCAGTGATTCCATTTTCTTACATGACCTCTACTTCACCTTCCTATTTCCATTCATAGCAGGCATAAGCATCGCAGAATAGGAAGAGCAGCTGTCATTGGGAGCTTTGGGTAGCCCAGGTTTCTTCAGGCCACAGGTCATGTCCCAAGGCTGGATCAGCTGTACAGCAGGGCAGCTTTGCCATACATCTGAGGAGGGAAGAGGGCTCTGTCATGCCCCAGGGTTGGGGCATCTCTCTTCCCATAATGGCCTTCCCTCTTTTCAGGCAGACAGGAGATCTCACTAGGAGCAGAATGGTCTCTGTAGCCGGTCTGTCACTTTACTGAAGTGCTGCTCTGCTGGTTGCATCCCTTTCCCACTAGCTCCACAGAAATCCCCATGTGTATCCAACAATCCAAGCATCCCCTAAAATATCATACACACAGCCAGTAAGGGACTGTGAAGGAGAAAGAAAGAACAATTCCCAGCTTTAGGGTGGGTCGGTGTCCATGAAATCCCTTGACTCTTGAGGTTAGACAGAGGGGAAGACCAAAAGCTGGATTAGCAATTTGGCCCTGTCCTCACACAGCCGTACACCCATGGCGTCTGCAGTAGGGACCTTACATTGTCCCCCAGCCACGTGGAGAGTAGACATACCCACTGAGGACGATGAATCATTGCCAGGAGGCACAAATGTGCCTTGGGATCCTCCTGCTCCACCATTAGTTGCCCAAGGAGACGTTGACAAGGAGTGTCCAGGTGGAGGAGTCAAAAGCCTCCATGCCCTCCTTGGACCAGCTGAAGGCCATTTGCTCTTCCTTGGTTCTCTGGAGGAGAGGGCTATGGGATGATCTGAAATTCCTTCCTTTTTCTCGTATATAGCCATTTGATACGTGACTCCTGTACCAGTTCAGCAGCAGCATGTGAGACTAGGAGAATTAACTGTAAATTAAAACAATGGTGGGTTTATTATTCTTTGGCTGATTATTTTGTGTAGGAAATATTTTGAAAAGTACCAACCAAACATTAATTCATGGGGCCTAGTTCTCTTCAGCAAGTCAACTACAGTAGACTGATGAAATCAGTAGGCTTCAACTCTTACAAAAATTTTCAGTCAAAGAAGACATACAAATCTGTACATACAAAGAGCTATTACACAGCTTGAGCATGGCCAACTGATGCTATTTCAGATCTTTTTTTTTAAGCCTCTGATGCTGGAACCAAGAGATTACAGGAATCAGGTTAAATCATTCTAAAAAAATCCCAATTATCCAAAATAGAACTTTCCAGAATTAATCCTGTTGACTGCAGAAGAAAATATAAACAGAGTTCATCTTAAAAATTGAGAAATCAAAAGACAAACTTAAACACTTCATTTCTAGCAGTCATTTTTAGCAGTGATGCTGCCTTGTCCTGCTGCAAAAAGAATCATGCCTGGAAAAAGGGGGAGGCAAATTCCACCCGCAGACCAGGTCTGTGAAGCTGGACCTGGGTCCATTTAGGGTAAATTAAATAAAAGTTGGCTGTAATAAGACTTTTCACAGGGAAAGAAGCACTCTTGTGCTCATATCTAAAATCTCTTGTGCTTTTCCCCCCACCGTGAAGTTACAGATGGCATTTGTTCAGCAGAAAGAAAATAGGAAGCTTCTCCAATCAGGCAATCTACTCTGCCCCCCTCTTCCTCCCTTGGAAAGGAGCAAGCCAGACAGCTTGGTTTTGCTTCAGTGAATCAGATTGTGTCAGAAACTCCAAGACTTTTCTGAAGAGCAAAAAGTTCCATGACTGTTCTTTGTTGTCAATGCCTTCAGGACTAAGCTATGCAAACAGATGCTGTATCACCATCCACAGACAGTGAAAGAGATGCAGTGGTCTCCTAAACAAACTTGTGCAATAAAAAATGGCAGGAGGGAACACAAAGTATAACCCTGTGCTGCAGAAAACCATCTTGTCTTTTAAGAGCCTATATATGGTGATAAATCTCTTCTTGTTGTTATAAAAGTTCTCAAAACAATAAAATAACGATTTATATTGTTCATAAATGTTGCAGATCAGAGAGGAGCAAGAAAGGTGTTTTTCCAGGGTTTTTTAAGGTTTTTTCTGAAGCATCAGCCATACTTCTCCTTTGCATAAAAGATGTCTGTGTCCCAAGGACTGATGGTAGCAGCTCTGATCACTGAATTTCTCTCCCTCCTTTTCAAGTTGCATCTGGAGATCATGGTCTATGAATATTTTCAAAGTGGAGAAATATATGCCAGAATGGTGTGTAGTTCACAGGCATTCACGAAAAAATTCGTCAAGAGAACATTTGCAGAGACATTTGTGCAGGACTGTGAACAGGTGTGATAAGACTACAGGTTAGGTCACACTAATATTTATACCAGGCACTTAGTACTTACCTCAGCCTCTATCTACAGAGATGTTGCATAATTCTCTGACTTTTTGCTATTGTTCATCATGCCAAAAGTTGTTCCTGGCACTATACCCTTTTTTATTTGCTACTTGGGAGCAATCTCCACTTGTTTGTGGGAAGCAGTGCTTGGTACCAAACACTGCCTCAAGAAGACAAGGCTGTACAAAAGGATCTTAGTAAACTGTTTCCCTAAGAAAATCTGAGTTAAGCTCCCAGTAATGAATACATTTATTGGGTAGACAGTAAAAAGTACTGGAGAGTTAAAAATAAATTCTGAGTTATTTAAACTTAATTTATGAGCAGGAAAATAAGCCCTCTCTTCTGCTATTAATGTTTTTTATCTGGGCCATCAAATGTCACACCCTACTGATTTTGGATGTAAGGTCACTGGAAACAACATATCAGTGGTGTCAGCAATACAAATCAACTTAAATTCCCCTAAAAATAAAAATGTCAGGAGTAAAATAATAGGCAATAGTTATTTCATGGTATGAAAGGCTTGTAATATATCAAGAGTTCACCTTCTTCTATCTTTATAATATATCACTTTGAACGTTAAGTATACCTCCATTTCATATATTTTAAATATAGATAATGTATCTTGCTAAAACAATACTCTCAGAGAAAAGTGCACCTAAATTATTGTTTAGGTTTGCATCCACTTTTTGAAATGTTTCCTAATTTATAGCAAATGATGAAGCAATAGCCCTGTCTATAAAAGACAGTGCGGTCCACCAGCTGATGCTTTCTAAGAACATATTTCCGAGTTAAAGGAATATGGAAATAGAAAATGGATCTGGCCTGATGATTTCATCAAGAAGTAAAAGAAGGGGTGGCCCTTCACTCTGGCTGACCCTTCATTTAGTCCATGAAGACAAGACCATGACTAAACAAAGCACTGCAGGAAGCAGTGCCACTAGGAAGGCAACAAGCAGCACATATTTGTGAAAATGCCTCCTTTGAAGTTTCCGTGTAGATGAACACATCTGCGTCTGCTAAATTGTCTTTAGTACAAGTGGGGATTTTCTTGGGCCATTTGTGACTGTTATTAAATGGCTACCAGAAAACAGGTTACTAATTTGGCTTGGATTACCATGCTGAATTATAACTAAACACACTAAATGTCACACTGCACTGCATGTGGCACTCACACAGAGAAACAGGTGCTATAAACCCATGTCATACGTATGTAGCAACATGAATCTGCACACTCAGTTCAGATGCAGTTGGGTTTGTGATTAATAGCCTGCCAGTGCCTGGACCTTTTGTGTTTACGTATAATGAGGAAGAGGATGGGGCAGACTAGGTCAGTGCTGTCCCATCACTTACCTCTTACAAATCTGACCCCACATCCATGGACTTTCCAGGACTGCAAATCTCTTTTAGGGTTCAAGTCTCATGAACACTCTTTTAGGGTTCAAGTCCTTGGTCCAGTGACCCTCATAAGAGCAGGAGCCTGGTGCCCATCCCCAGCACCACATCTTTCAGTGCTCACCCATTGCTACTCAATGGGCAGAGGGAGCATCCTCTTCCCCAGAGTGGGGCTATAGGGTGACTTAACCAGCTTTTCCTTGTTTTTCTCAGTCTTGTGACTCTGCTCCATTCTTCCCCCTCTGACAGATCTTTTGTCTGATTCATGTGTGCCACTTCCACTTCATCTTGACTTCAGAAAAGAGGACGTGCCTTCACTGACAGGACATAGCTGAAGAATTTTGGGTCTCCGTTGCACCCCGTCTGGCAGAGATGGGAAGCAGCCCTACCAAAGTTGTGGGCGCCCAATGCCACACAAACACTCAGCATGCAGATGTGCTGGTGGTGAAACATGAGGTGATGGTTCAGATAGGTGAAACCAGACAAGTTAAAGATAAATCATACCAACCAGTCCCCATATAAGCTGCTCCTGCAGGACTGATCACCACATCACTGCACGAGCCCAAAGGTATGTCACCTGGAAATGCGGGGAAAGGGACATGCAGCCTTGAAGGTAGGAAGGATGTCAGCAGGAAGGTGACAGTTCATTTCTGCTGTAGGTGAAGCCTATAAACCCAGCCCTACAATACTTTCCTTAGAGAGTTTGGAAGTGATAAGAGAACTGCTTTCCTGCCTATGTTTTGTGAGACACACGTGATTCCACACATATTGTTTTGTGAGAAATACGTGAGTCACAGATGTGTGATTCCTGGGCAGCAGTTTTCCTATTCCTGCTAGCATTTTTTCATTCCATTGACTCAGCAGTTTTGTCAGACGAGATCTTAGGTTTCATGGGAGTGGCACATTCTAACTTGAACCAATAAGGTGTAGTCCCAAAAAGAGAGGTCCTGGAAACAATTTTTTATCATTCATGCCACACAAGATTCAAGATACAGTACTGGCTTTGATGAATTGTGCATATCATCCTTTTCATTCTCTCTAGCACTGCCAAAATACTGTCCTTGGCGTGGAAAAAGTGAAATATATCTGATGAACATTGTTTCATTATATCAGGAACTCTTTACTGTTCCTTGTTATGACGGACTTCTCCATTTCTGCCTCAGATTCTGGTTCTGCCTCTCTCCTGCACTAACCTGCTGTGATCTCATCAGGAAAGCTGATCCATGAAACTGAGATTATAGCGAATGTTACTTAACCTAATGGCTGGTCTGACAAGTTTTTATATGTCTTTTAATATTTTCTCTCCAGTTGTGTTTTCATTCACACTGTGCTAATAGCAGCTGAGTAGGAGCAGCCATAGAGGTAGGCATGAAACCTGTATTTTCCTTCTCTGCAGTGTACAAACATATTTAAACTCCAGAGGAAACCGTGAGACAGTCTTGTTTACTCTGCTCGACCTGCAAACAAATCCTTTCCCATACTTTTAGCCGTAAGACATTTGAAAATCTATTTATGGCACAAAACCTGAGGTAACCTATGCTGGGAGAAGAAATCCTTTATTTATCTGCAGTAAGTTCAAGAGCAGCGCAGACAGACAAGGTCCATGCTGCTCCACAAATACCTATCAGCCTTGACCTGCAGAAAGCAATCATGGGCTTATTGTGTTGTTTGTGTGATACAAACCCAGTGCCTCCTCCCTGTAGAAAGTAAACTGAGATGACTCAACTGACTTCACTTGGTAATTCTCTCAGCAATCTGATCAAAATGATTAATGGTCATTCTGGCCAATGCTGGATTTAATTCAAGGTCACTGAAAAAAAAGATAAAAGGTCACTTTGCTGACCAACCTCTATTTATCTATGGATTTTTGTTATTAAAGGAATTAATCTGATACTGCTTCCATACACAGCACATTAATTATTTAAACATTTGATACAAAATTACTTCATACAAAGATTAAGATTGAGTCTTAAATTGCTGACATGGGGCACAGAGATTTAGTCCTATGATGAGCCTCATCTAGATCAACACAGCTGAATCCCAGTTTAAAAATATGTGTTTAAATGTGCACTGAGCCTGCTACTATACACAGCCACACCAACTTACACCAAATGTTGCATGTACTGGGTGGACTGAAGTCCAAAAATAAATCTTGCCTTGAGAAAACACTTAGCTTTTGTGACATATTTATCGGAGTATCTGTTTTCAGGGAGGCTTAGCCCACCGTCCTTCATTTTGAGATTTGAAGTGACAGATATTTGAAACAAATACTAATACAGCAATTTTATTCATTCTCTGGAAGTTTGAAAGAGACATTCTCAGCCTTAAGGCACTGAATTTCAGTCAGAAGTAATTTCTAATGTTGCTTCGTCCTATTACTTGTAAATTCAATATAATTAGAGGCATATTCAGTTCATTACCAACTTGAACTATTGTCCAGGTTTTTTTCAGTCTGTTGCCTTTTCAAAGCACTTTATTAAAAACTTGTTTTGCTGTCAAATGTTTTAAAGGGAAATAATATCTCACAACTAATCATTTATTAAGATAATGCAACCACACAATGTAGAAAAACTACAATGTAACCTCACTAGAAACAGATGGAGAGTGAGATATAACCTTTGCTTGGCTGCACATTAATATTTTGAACTTATACTTGAAATATGTATTAGCTGCATTTTCATCCCAGGAGTGATAAATACAACATTAGATTGAAAAACAATTATTTTCCTTGCTTTTGGGCATACAGTACCTTATTACCTAGACTCACTATTGTTTCAAATAATGCCTTCTGAATTTTCACATGTTTTGCACTTCTCATAAAAGCCTATAATGAGAGACAGGAAACCTGAGCAAAATGTGAAAATTATTTCATTGTATTACTGTTATTTTGTTCTTTTCTTTCTGCTACCTCGTTAGGCCAGTTCTCAGAAATGACACAGCGGTGACCAGAGGTTCCCATTTTTAGGTGGATCATGGGCAAGAACGACCTTTTAAAACTGAAGACAGTGCCTGCCCAATACAACATCTTTTGATGTTGAGGAGAGGTTCTGCAGGGATTAGGAAGAAGAGAAATATTCACAATGCCCACATTAGGAACCGTGCTTGGAATCTCTATCTCCTGTGTCACAGGGCAAACATTTCAGCAGCATGCCTTATCTAAAGGTGTCTCTGCTTTGCCTGGGGCTGTAGCAGGTTAGGCGTTGGGACACCACTGACAGGACAGTGCTCCTTGTTTGGTACAGCCATGCCCCAGGGGCATTCGCCTTGCTGAAAAAAAATGAGTGGGGATTGTCAATAAATCCCCAAAAGGAACGGTAAAAACATCCTGACTTGTGTTTACAACTCCTAAGGGATGAGTTTGAAATGCAAAGAGAGCTCTGCAAAGGGTTTGGATACGTAAGGGCAAAAGTATCCCCAAAAGAGATAGTTGGACCTTGGTGCAAGTTTTGCATGGGAACAGAACTGTTCCTACCAAGTCTTGTTGGATTTGTGCAAGCATCACGACAGCTTTTAACTGGAAACCCAAAGAGAGGAAAACCTCTCCCAGCCATTCTGCAGTATAGCTATACACTTAATAGCAGAGCAGCAGTTAAGAAAACTGGTCCTTGGAGCACTCTTGCAGACCCTCAGGCTTCCCAGCACATCTCTCAGCAGTGAGAGCCGAGCAGTGGCTCATTCCCGCTCACTGTCTGGGGGATTTGTGAGCTGTTAGTGCAGGTCAACAAGAGGAAAATATTAGTCTTCCAGTAAACAACGATAAAGGGAAAGTCTCTGAAGTGCAGTCTCAGAAATAGACAGTCTCCTAGACAGTCCTTAACAGTATTAAATGACTATATAGTTATTATTTATTCATTTCACTCTTCTTACAGGCAGCATCCCTCAAAAGTAAGTATTCATCTATCTATCTATATATGTATGAAAGCTTTTTGTCTTTATTGTTTTTCATATGCCTTGCCCTTTGCTCATTTTCTTTGCCATTCATACCTTTTTCCAGATGAACCCAGGCTGGTGCTCTGGAGAGTTGAGATAAGAATGGCAAAATTTGGTAACAAAGGGATGAAAACACAAAGCCTGAAGAGGTGTGAACACAAGGATGCTGCTCCTGACCTGCTCTAATGGTACGTTTTGGACAAACAGTAGCATACAGAGGGCTTGTACTGAAGCTTCAGAGTTTTCAGATGTCCTCAGCTGCTGAAAACTCACTGCCTTTTGGCTACAGTTTTTACTATTCGGTATTTTATAGGCATGTAAATACTCAGCAGATATTTACAGCTTTGAGATCCCTAAAATAGGGATCTCAAGCAAGTTCTTAGTGGTCCCTGTCTCTGTTGTCTTTGTTGGGATGGGGAACCAGTGTTTGAGCACTTAGTGGTTCATAAATCCAGATTATTTCCAGATAATTAACCAGATATTTCACTTGGCCTCTGCAACTTCTTTAAAAGCCTTCCTGCACTGGTGAAACACAGCGACCCAGAGGCGGGAATCTTGAGTTCTTGTTGCCCCCAGCATGTCTCTCCCATCCAGGGAGAACAGCAGTCTGCCAATCAAGCAATCCAGCACTTTGCTCAGACTCTGGCATATCCCTGGGAGGGCTAAAAGGGTTGACAGGACAGTGCTAAAAGGCATTTCTGCAAGAGTAGTTACTACTTGGGTCTTTTGGAAACCCCAGCGCACAGATAAATCAATCACAGACTAACCACAGCTGGCAGTAGATACATTCACACCTCATGAATGCAAGTGAATTGTCTTCTTGTTTTGTAATTCAGTTGTTTAGTCCCAAGATCAGTTTGCCAGTTTGAATCAGAGCAGATTTCTGTAACTCAGCACTGCATGTCACAGCTCGAGTGAAACAAATGCTCCAGTCTTCTTTGAACTTCTGAGTATTTTGACCTTCAGAACTTGTACCATGAATTTTTCAATTAACTAGCTCATAATTAAATCAACTGATTAAATAAAGAAGTTTTAGTTGATAAAGTACCGCTATGCATTCAGATGGCACAGGAGTTTTAATGATATGTAGATTGTCCCTAAGAACAGCTCAGACAGAGAATCCATCCTCCTACACAGCTTCATGGCTCCCTTCTGACCACGCAGCCCCCTCACTGCCCAGGCAGCCCACAAAAATGAGGCACGGCAGCCCTGGAGACAAGGATCCAAGGCACTTTGCCTCTGCCCTTGACTCCACAGTCCTGCTGGCCACACTGTTTCTGACACAGGCCAGGATGTCATTGGCCTTCTTGGCACCTGGGCACATGTTCAGCTGCTGTCAACCAGCACCCCCAGGCCCTTTTCCATCCTTTTCCAGGGCCCTTTGCAGCCACTCTGCCCTCACCCCATAGGGCAGTTGTGACCCAAGTGCAGGGGCCAGCACTAAAATGTCCTCTCCTGGTTTTTTTTTAATTTGCCTTTTGAGCAAGAGATGCTGGTTTCTGTGTAAGTAGACAGCTTGCCTAAAATATTACAGCTACCATTAATTTCTCCCTTTAACCTCCGGAGTTCTCAGTCTTGGACCGCCACTGAACCCAGACACCAAGAGGTATAGGGTGGGAATTTTCCATGTGATTATTGGAGGTATCTTAAGACCAGGCCACCCCAGTCCTTGCTTGTGCAAAAAGAGCTTTCCATTGCATATGAGCTTCACCTGGCTTGGGATCACTATCAGAGTGCACCAGGAAAAGCTGCTTGACTTAGAGGTGTCATTTGGTGTATCCTTTCCCATCCATTAAAGGTCAGCACCAAGACAAAATGCAACAACAGAAAATTTATTCTTGGAGGATAGAAACTAAGCCCTCAGGATTTATCTAAAAGCTCTTTAGGCCAGTTCCTCAATGCAAACCTTTCTTTCAAATGTAGGACTCGATACAATATGCCACATGAAACCATACCTACTGCTCAGAGCCTAAATTTAGATTCTCCTCAGAACTGAAACTATGCCAGAGGAAAAAAAGTTTAACAATGGTCTTTATTTAATTTGACATATCCCTCTTCAAATACTTCCCTTGCAAAATCCTTTTGTACTCTTTTAAGTAGGACGGCTTCTTTTCTTCATGCAATTCAAGTGTGGCATAAAGTGAGAGCTACCCATTTAAAAATACACCCATGCACAATTAGAAAGGTAAGAGAAAACAAGTCTCAAACAACCAAACTGCTTATTGTTGCAAGTGGGGAGTAAGAAGGTGGAGGGAAAAAGAGGGAGGAAAGTAAAAATGCTGTAAAGAAAAAAGAAAGGTAAAGGAAAAAGTTGCACAATATTTTGCTGATTCTTCTTAAATGCATGTATTATTTACCACATTGTCAATATTTTGACACTGTCAGTTAGAGTGATAAGGTTTGGTTTGGTTTGGTTTGGTTTGGGGTTTTTCTTTTTTGTAGACCAGTCCTCCTGCATGCATGTCTTCTGTCAGTATTTCTTCTGTGTTTGGTTTCACTTTTGTAGAAATACATAAATGGGAGCAAGATTCGCTGCTACTCTTTCCCAAAGTAATAACCTCAAGTTTCAGACATGAGACCTCACTCCTGTACTGTGCACTGTAGTGATGCTGGCAACAGATAATAGAATCAGAGGAATCAAAATGAGACTTCTTGGAATCAAGCAAATGTGCTTAATAACAGAAGGGAACTCAAATCCATAAAATAATTCATACCCTGAAATAGCACTAAGTGGAATATTTTTTAAAACATTTTCAAGATGTATTACTAGATTTTTTAATTCCTGAGCTGTGCATATACCACATTTGTTTGATTTAGTATCTAAAATAAACTTTTACTACTTCTTATTCCTGCTAGCACTGAAACAATTAACACAGCAAAGGCAAAGAGTATGAGACACCTCCCCAGCCCACCCACCAACACATCTCTGAAGTGCACTCCCAGATGTGTAGCCCAGCTTTGCCCTTGGCTTCGTATCTGCAGTTCTGTGGGTGAATGTCTCCTGCTGGCTGGAGAGAGGATGCAGTTTTGGTCTGTGTTAGGAGGAAGAGATCGCAAATCAATTTTCCAAAATTCTGGCAGTTAGGTATTGTGATATTGAGACGTGGATGGACCTCCAAAGGGTGTTTAAAAAAGTGTGGAAACACAAGATGTTAGACATCACACAAGTTCTGAGCAAGATATTCAGAGAGCAGATCATTAGATGATGGTGCATGTGGAAGGTGCAACCATGGAAGAAAAAAATGAGGAAAAGATCAGTTAATAGAGAGTCAAAGAGGCACAAGTTTGCTCCACTGGGAAAAAGGAGGGGTATGAATAGAAAAATTATGAGAGCAGCCCCAACAGACTGGAGAAAGAGGCAGCAGTCAATTAAAGAACACAGATGATCCATAGGGTGCTGTATGAAAAAAATAAAATCTGGAGGACTTTGTAGGCATTTTTGCTCACATTAAGAAGAGAAAGGTCTTTGTGATTCATGATTTGTACTAAGAGCAATTTGGAAGACTGTGGTCAAAATCAGATTTGGACAAGAGAATGGGTACTGGCAGCAGGCACAAGGGTGTGCAGTAGGGCTGGATTAGAAAGAATCCTGATTAGAAAAGATTTTCTAAAAGACTAGAAAATTCTAAATTCTAAAAGATTAGAAATAATTTCCTGATTAGAAAGAAAGACAATTGACAGGCTGTCCTTCACGGTGGGCCAGATGGCACTGCCATAGTCCCATTAGAGGTGATCAGGGATAGCTTCCGGGTGAAAATGCAGAAATGAATGAAGTTACAGGAGACCTTCAGTAGACAAAGAAAAAAGGCAGGACTCAAGAGGTAGAATAAGCTCATGGGCCAGTGCTATGAAAAAGGTTCTGGGATATGTGAGCCCCCAAAAAGAGGTTCACAGGGTGAGGACTACTCTCAGGAATGAGCTCCCAGTGGATAACTCTTAGGATTGCAATTACATAACTGATAAAAGCTTTAAACGTGAAACAAAGGGGAGAGGATTGGGATATTCAGTCTCCATGCCTGATTCTAATGCAAGGCAAAACAGGAAAATCAGATAAATGAGATTACTGCAATGGATAATAGGACACGGAAGGGGAGAGGAATAGGCAGCAAGAGAATACGGGAATAATATTGAAGAAAGGAATAAATGTTTGTGTGATACATTTAATGAAATTTGCCATTTAAAACTGGATTAAAACAGAAAAAATCAAGAGAAATGCTGTGCATCGAGACCAGATACATATAGGAAGCAGAATCTCTGGTGCAGAACAAAAGAAAAGGATATTACAAGAACAATAGAAACACATCGGAATGGTAATCTTGCCTCAAACACAGGCATTGAAAGATATGCATTATTTAAAAAAGAAGAAAAGGTAAAAGGCACTGAGGTAGCAATTCTCATTAACTGATGAAGTAGACTGAAAAGAAATAGGAATTGATTGTTTCAGTAAAACCCAGAAACAGGCTAAGTCAAAAATCACTTTTGGAAAGCCTGAAAAAGACAATTTATGGGAATTAAAATAGTGTCCGCCACTCACTTTGATGGCTGGATTTTTCTATGGCTGGAGATCAGCATCTTACTCCAAGAAAGAAGTTAGAAGAATCATTAGAAGAATTTCACTTTCAATATGCAGTAAGCAATGCTTGCAAATACAGAAGGACAAACTATCTTTGCATGAAAGGGACTTTCTACAGCAAGTAGTCCCAGGCTCTAGAGCAACATCTCATTAGATACAGTTCTGATAAGTACCAAAACACTTCAAGGTAACTACTTGTAGCATAGAAGTTTGGTTTAAATGACCAGGAGTTGATTCAATCTTAAATAAGCAGGACAAAAACAGGCCTAGACTCATGATCTATGATTTTGAACATAAAATATCCATCAAGACAGAAAGTAAAATCTTAAGACCTCTATAATCTGAATGTAGCAAGGATATGACCTCAAGGGTACAAAAAATTCCCATGAATTTGTACCCCCATCCCACCCTCGCTCCACACAGCAAGGGGGAAAATAATTGTAGAGAGGACAAACACTCCCTCACAAAAAGGGATGAAAAAAGACACCAAAAGAAAGAGATGATCAGCAAAAAAAAACTTATTTGACATCAAAAAGTGTAAGACAGAACTACAGATGGGTAAGATTCTGCATAGGAGATCCTGCCAAAGAAACACACAGTAAGTATGCATCAAAATTAATGAATTCATGGACAAACAAATACAAATATTGATGATGGGTGGTTTTTCACTGGCCCTCTGTTCCAGTGATCCCAGTGTAACTCAATTTTCACAAAGATCTGCCCAGCATAAGGCAGCATATCCACTTCCAAGACAGACTGGAACTTTATTTTGGAAAGATCTGTGCAGTCTATGAGCCTACCTGATCTTCAATGTCCCTTCCAACTCCAACAATTCTATGATGCTTAGGAAATGTAAAAACTTGAAAGCGGCCTTTGTAGAACAAATACCATGCAAATAGGAAGAGACAGCACAAACTTCCCACAACACAATCCCTGTACTGCTGTGAGTGCAGACAGGAGGAATCACACACACTGAGAGTGACCATTAGCCCCTGTAGCGTTTTGGGGCAGGGATGGTGTTTATCCAGTGTTTGTACAGTGACTACAGCAAGGAGTCATTGAGCTTTGACTCAGATTTCTGAAGGCAACTGTAATAAGTACAGAAATTTTTCATAAGCACAGTTTTGGGCCTCAACTACTTTTTACACCAAGCACAGCAATGTGTAACAGCAGCTACCTCTATCACTGTGCAGGCAGGGTGCCTTCAGCCTTCATGCTGGGAATACAGAATCCATGGCCAAGTGCAAGGATCAAAATCATATGCCTGGCTGCAGCCAGGGCAAATGTCATGTAAGAACAGCTTCTGCCACCATACCTGCTCTGTCTGGGAAGGATCTGGGATGACCTGTAAAGCCTGAGTCAATTTTCCATGCTAAACCCACTGACGGGCTGGGGCTGGTGAAGGCACTAAAGAGCCCCAGGCCCACTTAACGTGGTGGGCAGGAATTACTCAAGCAGAGCTGAGAGTAGCCCTGTGATCCCACTGAAAAGCAAATGGTGTGGGCAACAGTGATCTGCACTATTCATGCAAGGCATGGGCATCCTTTGCAATCCTTTACCAGTCCTTTGATCTCTCCACTGCTACCTCCCAGAGTCACCGGGATTTTCCCAGTCCAGTTGCTCCTTCTACCACTGCTAGGCATGTGCAGGAAATGGCTGCCCATTGTGTCTCTACAACATGCTATGGCATGTGACAAATATTCCCAATAACATCTCCCTAGAGAACCCAGAATTTCTATTTTGGGGTTAGAGAAACTTTTAAAAACATTTGATGTCACACAGGGCACACGCCTCCACCAGAGTGAAAATAATGTGTGTGGCTCTGCTCCTTCAGGCGACTTCTTCGTGCATCAGGTAAATGATGAATTACCCTGTCAGTCAGAGCTCTTCCTTTCAGGGAGATAAAGAGCATGTGGCTGAATAGAAGTAACTTGGTTTTAGCTGCCACACAGCCTCATGGATGAATGTGACAGGTCGCTTCTGTGGCGTACAGTCCTGGGAGATGACCCTTTGGGAGACTCGGCATGGGATTCTGTGAAGTGCTGCGAAACAGTGACCAGAGCTAAGGTCTGGGCTTCTGAGCATGACCTGATCTAGCCAGAAAGATTTAACCTTCTTGTGGTCAGGATATGATAGCCATGAGGGTATTGAGCTTGGTACAACCAGGCTGGTCCATTGCCAATGAGTCTGAAATGTACTTACAGCCTGTGGGTGCCTATGCCAAAGAGTTTGGAGCACAAAGAAAAGCTGCACAAGTCCTACTTTATTTTTTACTGTACTGTCTAATAGATGCTCTGTCAAGTTATACATTTCTTGCTGTGACAAATTATTCCTCTTCTCCTGACAGGACCTCCAGCTGAGTCCGCTGTGCTCAATTAGGAGAAAATGCATATTTTAATCCACCCCATGGTGTAGTAACATTTCACTCTGTGGCCTTGGCAGAGGCACCACTTAACTATTTCTGCAGTGGTTTCACATGCAGCACATTATTATAATGTCAGCAGCATTTCCGTCTGTTCTAGTTTCCCTGGCAGTACTCCCCTAGGCATTGGGATGTGGACAATTAAAGACCACTTTATCATTTTGGAACCAGTGATTTCCTTACCCTGATACAGTTCATCTCTGCATCAGCTGCTTCTACCATCACAACAACCTCTGCTTTTCCAGGCCACTGTGGTCTCTTGGCAAGTTGCTGTGACCACCCTCCACTGATGGACTGGACCCTACACCCTTCCTAAAACAATGCATCAGGTCTCTGTCCTCCTTGGTAATCATGACCAGCTCCAGATCTCCTCCAATCGCCAGTAATGAATGGAGACCACCTCAAACCCTCCTAATCGCAGAGTGCCTATATTATATGGGAAAATGCACCCTCTTTCCAATAAATCATCAGGACTTCTGTGAAATATCTTCTAGTTCTGTAGTAGCACTTGAAAACTACCCAGGCATGACTCAGAAGTCATGGAGAGTTGATGAGATGGGAATCCACATGACATTACTTTTATGGTGCAATATGGCTCTCTTCACTGTTTGCAGGGAAAACAAACAATTAAGGGTTATTTGTGGGGGAAAAACAGTCCAGGGAGAGGAATAAGCTGCACAGAGGGAGGGAAAAAAAAAAAAAAAAAAAAAAAAAAAAAGAGTGAAGCAGTCTTTACAGGAAATCAGCACCTCTGTGGAACTATTCAGTCATGCTGGTAGATTCAGGATGAGGCCTGCCCAGATGGATGGCACTACTCTTTTTTGACTGCTTCCAGGCTATTTTTGGCCCATTGAGTCTCAGAAACATTTCTAGGGAAGTCTTTAATTTCAAATTCCAATTTTTAGCCTTCTAATGCTTTTGCAGGGGATCTTCTCCCATGCTGTTTTCTTACCTGAAATGAGAGTTTTGATCATTAAAAAATCTTGTTTGCCCAAAACAAACTCAGAGTCCCTCACGTATTCAGTAGCCTGGAAATCCCATTAATTATTTGAAACCTCGGTTAACTGAATTAATTCAATGTCTTTGACTCAGCTTGGATAACAAAGGTTTGACTGCATTTCTCTTTCTTTTATGTGAAATGTGCTCTCTGGTACTACTTACCCTATTAAAAATATATCTTGCCTTTTAATCAGGACAAGCAAAACAAAGATAAGCCTGCTGAAAAGGGCTTTGAAAAGCAGTTAAAGTAGCAGAGGAATTATGTGCAAGTCTGTAGAGTATATTTATGGTTATAAAACATCATATAAAAATTTAATTGGTACCTATGAAAGACACCAGCAGCTGGGTTGAGAGAGTTCTCCACAAAACAGCTCAGCAAGGCAGCAGTAGAACAAATGTTTGTCTTTTCAATACACTCAAAGCCTGTCCTGGAGCTCAACTGCTGAATGCCCAAACCTACTTAGTCCCTAATTTCTGTAATGTGGCCAGGCAAGGCTGGCCAGGGAAAGGGATCAGTCTGATCAAACACCTCCTGCTAAAGTTTCAAAGCTTTGTGTTAGCAAAGGTAGCCAAAGCAAGCAAACCAAGTCAGTTTGAGATTAGGATTGTTGTACTTAAAACCTCTCACATTCCTTGCAACACATCTGCAAGTCAGCAGACCCATCTGCTGTAGCTCTGATGGCTCTGGTACATAGGCATAACTAGCTGGGTGATCCCACAACCCATGAGGAAAATCTACTGGCAATTAGAGGCCTCTGGGACATGTCAGCTCCCTCATTAGCAGCAAGCCTGGTAGCTTCTTCAGATAAGAAAGCAGAGATAGGTGCACAGCACCCTGGGCTTTCAGGAATGGCACGTAATTTCTATGGGTGAGCACTGAGGTCTCACTTCATGTGGCTTGAGCTGCTCATGCAGCACCACTGGTCATTTTGACGCTGTGCATCACTGTCACCTGATGTGGTGGGTGTGCTGCACAGACTCTGCTGCTGGAGAGCTAGCTCAGCCATTAACTCCTTTGAGATAGTTGCTATTGCATTTTATTGTAGCTCTGTGCTGGATCTAAAACAGTGCCTAAGCAATGAAAAGCTCCCCATGAGATATGGGAATATCTCATTAACAAAATTACTTTTTTCCAACAGTGGTTTTTGTGTAAACATAAAGCCCTTCATTTACAATGAGAGCATTTCAGCAAACATCCCTTCTTCCTATTTTAATGTAATTTGCAAGAACATGTATTTTTTCTTGTACTCATATGGAGAGGAGCAAGATCCTCCAGGAGTTGGCTGATGAGGTACATTTTTCCAGCAATGTTAAGTGCAAACACAAATGTAATCTTGGTGTGACTTTTGTTTAGTTGTTCTCCTATTGCTTAGCTTCTTTATCTTACTCAGCTAGATTAACCCTAGCCCTATTGTCACAGGATCTTACTGCATTGTCTCGTATGTCTCACAGTGCAGAAAAGAGCATAAGGATCAGCTGGAACAAATACTGGCTGTGCAGCCCCAGCGCAACTGGTCAGGCCAGAGCACCAGGAGGCTGATGAACATCTGGGTGATTGGATGTGCTAGCAATCCTAGAGGCATAGGAATACTCCTCTCTGTCAAAAGTGACCATACAGAGATCCCTGCAACTTTGTGAGGATTAGGACATAGATGTTCCCCTGTTTTTCCCAGGGTAGATTTTCTTGCCGTATTTTCACCAAGTTAAACTTATATAAATTTATCTCAGCTTCCCACCCCACTGGGAGTGCTGAAGCAAATGCAAAAGTGAGACTTGTTTGTACTTTATTGGTGATAGATTTCTCAGTCTAGAAGAGAGAAGGATGAACAAAAACTCATGTCAAAGCCTTGATCTGCAAAGGAAATGTTTTCCAGCTGCAGCTAGGAGCTGCCAGCCTGCAACCAAAAGCACTGGGGGAGCAGTGTGGTCATCCAGACAAGAGAGAGAACTTCCTTCAGAACAGGCCTCAAGGACAGAAGCACACTGATGGCCGGTCTTTATGTCACTGTTTCCATCACAGTTTTGGGATGCAGTTGACAAAGCGAGTCACATTAAAAACCTGCAGATTATGAAATGAGTTGTGAGGTCAAAAAGGGTATATTCATTGAACCAGTGGCAGAGTTGAAGGTGAAATCCAGCACTCCTAAGTGCCATCTCAGTGCCCTGTCAGAGCATGTTTTCTCAAACTTTCCTACCCACTCCTGAATGCAACAGCAGCATATTTGCATGCCATGTCCACTCCAGTGAGCCTCACCTTCAGGAAAAGGATACCAGCTAATTATGAGTGAGCTCTCTGATGATCAGTTCATTTACAATTCCTCCCAAGCACGGGTTTGGGTTTGTATAATACAAGGCATAATACCGGCCACTCCAATAAGACAAATCAAGAGAGATGTGCAAATGAAGAGATGAGCATTTGTCCTTGAGGGAGGACATTTAGTATACCTAGAAACACAACCATTTTTAAAATTAATTAATCCCCTTAAGGAATTGTGAGTGATGGATTAGAGACCTTAACTGGGGAAGCAGTCTGTGACATGGTGTGTGTTTGAAGAGGCACAGAAAAAGGATGTGAGTTTGCAGCCTCATGTGCTCAAGCAAAACCATCAGCCTCAGAGTGGAACATATTTATTGGCTGGGGAAGGACAGGCTCAGGGGGACCCTTGGAGCTACGTGCAAGCGGAGGAATGTCTGTGGCACCTACTGCTGTCCAGCCAGCCAGCTGTGGGAGCAGCAGTGCAAGGAGGGGGAAAGCTTAAAGCATCACCAGGGAGGAATATAGCATGCAATGACATTTTAAAAACATATTCTTGGCTCTGAGAAGGGTCTAGATAAGTAAGGTAGCAGACAGTATGTAGATTTCTTATTTAAATGGGAAAGAACAGCAGGACATTGCTTCAGATGTGCTTCCTTGCTAAATCTGCCTGCTAGTTTTCAAGTCTGAGTCACCTCTGTCTTAGTATGCAACGTGTTCCACCAAGTAATGAGATTTCTTTGAGTTTCCACTGTATTAGATTTCTCTGCACATCAAATATTTAATAAGAATTAGCATCCAGCCATCCTCCCTCCTCCCCTCCACAATAATATTAACTTCTACTGAGACACCAGCATTTTGCTATTCACAGTGCTGCTTTGAAGGGTAACTTTAAAAGCCCTGTATATTTTTCCAAGGGATTTGCTCTGTCCCTTTGCAAACACGCAGTAATTAAGGAAAAGAATGACCAGGAGAAAAAGGCACAGCAAACTGAAGGTGTGCAAAGAGACTTCTCATTAGTCTTTGTGTCATTTACAGTATCTGAGGAACAATTTCATAGCAATAACATATTTATTTGATGTGGCACAGATATCTGGGCTCACTGTTACGGATGGCATTTGCTCTTAATGCTTAAAGTACCTCTTTAACAAAATGGCACTCCATAAAAATTTAGTGTGTTCCTGCTGTAATTAAAAAGCCCTAGTCATTTTTGCATTTATGATATAAACTATAATAGCTGTAAAATCCCACAATTAATTTGCGCCAACACTTCATACTTGAGAAATTCTCATTACAAATTTCATTACTTATTCACTTATCTGTAATTTGTCCTATATAACCTAAAGAATATTAACAAATTTAGAGTCACTTTTGCTCTATTAAAAGCTAAATAGAAAAGCCTTTCACCTAGCAAGCCAATTGTATAACATTCTGAAGCCTGCTCCAAAATGGTGGTCAGGCTACACAAAAAAGAGGTATTCTTTAATGAAGCACAAGCCAGAAACGACAGGCTAAAGCCCTCTGGAAACTGCCTGATGTATCCCGAGCTATTCCACTGCACCCTCATTAGTTTAAAAGTGTTACAAGGTTTGAGTGCCTTACAGTGTGGCCGTGAAGATGACACACAGCTAAGGGCAGGACTGGCAATAAAGCAGCAAGGAAACTATCTCTCCAGCCAAGAGTGACTGTGCAACACCCAAAAAAATGGGATTTCTGTTCCCTCTTCAGTTTGCTTCCTGCTGCTCACGAGGATAATTTGTACTCTGGATGTCTGCAGGGCTGTAAAATCTTGAGGAGCACTGGCACATAGTCCCAGTTTTCCTACAAATAAGTGATGGTGCTACCAGAACAAGGCAAAAAGAAGGACCAGCAGGAGAGGGCTGCACACATGAGACGGCAGGAGGGGGAGAGCAATTCAAGTAAAGAAATTCAATATCTCCAAGACTGCTGACAATCCTTTCCTCCATCCAAGTCCAGTCCAGCTTTCCCCAGCCTCAAAACAGCATTTCCAAAGACATTTTTCATGAACAGTCATCCTCTCTGTTTATTTAAACTAACTTTTATTAAAATAGGATGTTTGACTCCTTTGCTAATTCTTGACTATGCATTTGCAGGACAGTACCACTCACCTCACTCACTAAACTAATGGCATATTCTGCCAAGTCCTGCATATGATGGCAAAATACAATGACAATAGAAGCCAGGAAGGAGCAGACCGGAAAAGTTGAAACTCAGATTGGACACCTGGCAAAGAAGAAATAAAGATATTTTCTTCTGCAGGATGCAAAGTCTGGAAGTACAATTCCACAAAAAAGAAAAAAAGAAAAGAAAGAAAAAAAAAAAAACCCACTGAGCAATTTGTAATACAGTTACAGCAGCACAAGCTTCAGGCGGGTCCTGAGTGTTCTCTGATATGTTAAGAAGAAATAAGTTATGATCTCCTAAAGCAGAGGCAGGGTGAAACAACAGAAAATAAACCGGGATACCATCAACCTCATTTAACTGAGAACACTTAGAAAAGTACAAATACCAAGATTTGATACCAATGGGAAAAATTAACTTTGAGTTTGCATCTTGACTTTGCAAACATTATGGAATCTGTTATAATCCATTCTGCAAATTAGAAGTATGATGGAAAACAAGGCCTACGAACAAGTAATTTCACCTCCCCGCAACAGAATAAAGCCCAGACACACTGGATCAGGATAGTGTCACTCTGTTTCCAAAAAAATATACTCACAATGAACAGAGACTCAAATATGAATATACACGTATATACTATATAAAGGCATGCATATATCCTCTCCATCCCAACAATATATAATACTATATTGGCATTTTACTAGCTTTTATACCACATTCATTTTATTTCAATCTGTAATTAACTTCCACAAAATTTGACTGTGAGACAGGAAATTACTATTCTAGCATAAATAATCTTGCTCCTGAAAATGGCAGCTTTAACACAACCAACAACACAATTCATGTATGAAAAAAATGGCATACTTATTACCTTTGTGTCCTCCATATTTTATAGAATACTATGGTGTAAATAGAAATTTTATATGATTTAATAAACTTATATGATAGCCAAGTACCCACATAACTGTAACAAACAGTGCTCCTCTCTTAATCAGGGCTTTTGCTACTTGTGAGGCTCTCTTTCATTATCAAAGCTTTAGTTTATGACAAACCAGACCCTATTAAAGTACCTTTAGAAAAGTACATTTACAGCACCACAATCCTTCAAATATCCCCCCTTAATTCTGGAGTACAGTTGTTATAAAGGGGAATATAAGACCTACCTTTCTTCCACCATGGATCAACTTTGCAAACAAATTATCCAGCAGAATTTCCACTGTGCTGTATAACAAAACAGTTGCAACAAACATACACACTTACAGACATATGCAGGGATTTGTATCAAGATGACAGATACTAAAATGGAATAACAGAAAAATTTGGAAACAAGAAAGGTTTATTTGGCCTCAAATCACTGGTTAGTTCAACAGATTATACATTAAATTTAAAGTTTGTCTTTGTTGCATTAGAGGCAATATACAATGCCAGCTGTAATCTTTCAAAAACTTGCTGGCCCATCTAGACAAATGGTCCTCTGTAAAAAGAGGAATGATGCACAAGGCTTCTGGTTGGAACTAATTGTGTTCTCCTTAAAACCTATGTAACGCAATGTGTGTACTGGATACACACACACCACTCTGCAGCTGCCTTAAGAACAAAGACCATCAGTACTCTGACACAGCTATTTTTTACATGCTGGGTGCCATCACTTTACTTGCCAGGATTATGACACCCTTGTCATTCTTTCCTGTAGAAATAAAGGGTGCCTGGTAATTAGGGTCAACATTTATCTGATTATCTGCAAAAAAAAGCATCAGTGAAGGAATGATTCCGCCAGGCCACCACATTCCCTATGAGCCACCCTCAAGCATTTGCAAACAAGTCAAGTGAATGAAAGATGTTCCAGTTGCTCCCTTTGCTGCACAAAATGTCAGCAGAGCTATAAACAGGGGCTTTCAGAGGCAAAGGAATTGTCGCTGGTTTTTGTTCTCTGCTTCTAAGTTTTAAACATGACCTTCCACCCTAGGCTTTTAATGTATTTTTTCACTCCAGAGTACAGACCATTGCCCCCAAATTCATGCCTGAAATACATTTTCTGTGTTTGCAATACTTTTAGAAATTATGTTTATGGAATATCCTTGGAAGAGAATGAAGTCTTTATTCATAATACATAAGCTTTACATTTTTAATAACAGAATTAGACCTTCACTGATTTTATAACTATACTATTAGCCAACACACTCTGGTTTCAAATTAATTTGAAATAACTCACACAATGACTTTCTGCAGTCAGGATTGGAGAAGCATGGACTTTGAAGTAGGCAGAGTCTGTTAAATTAAGCGGTAATTGCAGCTACTGCTAATGAAAGCACGGAACATTTTCCCTATTCCTTTGCACATAGCCCGGATTTCTTCTGAGACGGCAAAATGGATGAGCTGCTGATCACCTTTTGCTAAAATCTGATTTCAGAAGTGACACAAAGGTCTCTGAATAAACTGCCTTTCTCAGTATATTTTCCCTGCCTTTTGTATCATGCAAATAGGTAGCCTGCACAGTGATAACTTAAATGAACATCAGCACAAATTCCATGCCACCTCCTCATTAAATAGCCATGTTGGATCAACATTTTCCAACCTTAGTAGGATCACGTCCCACTGTGCTAAGAGATGCGCAAACGCACTAGAGAGAGACCTCTGCAGATCTCTGTGACTTGCTGCTCCAAGGGAAGGAAAGCTTCCCTTAAGGACATGTCTGAGAGCTGTTCTGAGGGAAGACTGTAATGTTTGCCGACCTCTGACGTAGCTAGGACCTAGCTGTAGTGTTTAGATGCTGCTATAAATTCATTATTCATTACACAAACCATATTAATCCATAGTGTATACACATGTTGGACTTCAAGACTGGTGAGAAAGGCACATAATTATGGAACAGAAAGTATCTTTGGGAAAATAGTATTGTGATAATGTCTCAGTCACTGGATCCTAAGAGCATATGGGGGGGCTAATTTCACAAGACACAGGGTCTGCAAATAAAATGTTATATTATCTTGGAGTGGAAAAATCTCATCTCACCCTTCCCTCCAAAGTCCTCTAATATCTTAAATTTTCACTGGTCCTCACACTGCAATACTGAACTCAAAAATCCCCAGCTACTTATGTAAGTGCTACTACCGCAAACTCAGTACCTGTAGTGATACCCCCAAAATCCAACAACAGTATTCCCATGTATCAGTGGAGGGACAAACTGGAGCTCTTTGCTTTGTCCATGTACTTCAGAATCATCTGCTTTCTTTACTGCAAATATTTCTGTGGCCAAGTCAAATAGTGTGGCACATGCTAAGAAAGGCAGCTGGTGCTGGGCAGTTTCTAACCATGGAGAAGAAACGATCTTCACTTTTGAGGGTTGACAGGTCCTCATAGGATAAGCCTGTCAGAAGTGTTACCTAACATTGTTGTCTGCATCACAATCTGTTTCCCAGTAACTCTGGGTCTGAGTAGCAGTAATAGAATTAATTATACTTCATTTTGCTGTCTTTAACAGTATTGACCAAATTTAAGAACAAATGAGAAGCGCTTATCAAGCTTGAAGAAAATAATCCATCAGTGGCACAATTTAAATTCTCTGCAGTTCTCTTATTAATCAAAGTAACACTTACTATCCTATCTTCACTTCCCATTAACAGTCATTAAGCACTGTTGCTGATTGAAGCAATTTCTTTAGGGATCTCAACCTCATTTTTAAGAGAACCTTCTACAGTGGAAAACAATATCATATAGGAACAGCGACTTCGAGAGAGGAAGAAGGTTCTTCAATCATGTTCTGACCTTGACATTTCCCTGCAGCAGAAGTTCACTAAGTATACAACCAACACACTCTAAACTTCTGACTTCTTTCTTCCAGCAGCACCAGTGCCCCTCTATTAACCAGGGAGGAAAACACCACTTCAGAAGATGGTTATAGCCAGCAGGTTAAGCGTCTTTAATTATTGTACTGGCCTGCATTGGTGAATATTATTTATAGAGCCTTTTCATACAAAGGGAACCAATAAACAAACAAACAAATAAACAAACAGAAGACTGCTTGTTCTGTCATCTTACTTCAACCCTCAGAGAAATCCAGGCTGTGATAAATCTGAAAGGTAATATATATGGTACAGAAAAGATTTCTGATGTTGACTTTTTCTCCCCATTATAAACAATGTCACAGATCGATAGCTTCAGTTGGAATAAATGCGATTCTTCTCAGAGGAAACCTAGTACATGGATGTAACACAAAGGGGCAAGGAAAAGCCTGGGTTATAAGCACTGAGCTGCAGCAGCACAGATCAATACATATTCAGGGCTGTGGGTGCACTGTCTGAGCTCTACACTGTCCATCCTGGGCTTGCAGGTGGGACATGATCACATGGGGTAACAAAAAGCATTTCAAAAGCATTTCGTTATTCAGGTGGGGTCCTGCAACACTCTGCACTCTCAAGGAGTTTGTTATGTGGATGGCATTTTATGGGTGCCTTGCAAGGTCCTCAGGTTTACTGATTTTACAAGTCTTCATCTTGTGCCATTGTCTCCTAACTCAGCATTTCCCAGAGTATTTCACTTTTACTGCTTTAAACAGTTCCAGGGGAAATTGTACTCTTCCTAAACAATACTGTGAGGCTGGAGAAATCAGGGCTAACCCTTATTTGAGCAGTAGCAAAAATGATGACCTATAATGTGTCATAACCAGGTTTATATGCAAGGCAAGATGTTTGTCACATCACAATTCAGTTCAGAAAAGGCGTATTTCACAATCTGAAATATGCACCTCGGCATTTCCACATTTCTCTCAGAGAAGGATTTTTAGTGACTGGGTATTTTGGTACCCATCTGGCTCTTGACCTTTAAACACAATTTTTTCTGACTGGTGTATGGTTGTGGCCAAACCAAACCTAGTATCAGCCTTGCTCAACTCAAACCTCCAACATTCAAGAGCTCATAAGACTGATCATGAATGTTCACACTGTGAACTGATCCCAAAGTTTCCCACCCATCATACTGAGTAACTGAGTTCACTTTATCCTTCCAGGGAAGAAAAATCCATCAGTGGTACTAAATATAGAGTCATCGCTTCTGCTTAAGAAGCACTTGACCTGAAAATTAGTGGCTGCCAGGGAATATTTTAGGAAGGAATCACTGGATATCTGCATGGATCTAATTCTGTCAGTGTCTCACTTGTCAAAAAACATGTTACTGGCCTGAGAGGCATTAGGTCTATCCTAGTGCAGGTATTTCACATCCACTCCCACAGCCCTTCCACTTCAGAGAGAAAGAGAGAAAGAAGATAAAATTTTGGCTGTGTGCTCCGCCTACTTACCATATCCACTTGTGTTTACAGTGGATGAAAATACAACACGACCTTGGAATTTGGTGGCCAAACTGCATACTGATTTTATTCCATATATAAACAGTAGGCTGAGTATCAGGCTGGCAAAATTCAGTCTAAGATAAAGGGAAGAACAAAATCTCTCTTAACTTTTGTGCAGCTAACTACACAATTCCAGATTCCACTATATGAAGTGTTAGACTAGATTTTGGATCAGTGTAATACCTACTTTCATTAAGCACTTTAAAGGAAAACATCTCAACAAGTGTCCCATTAGGCTGACAGATTTACAACACTATGAACAGAAAAACAGAATACAGCATTGTGCTCAGGGGGCAGGAGTGGATTTCAGCTCTGTAGTATTTCTTCATCTATGTGAAGAAGGTTAGATAGCCTATCACATACTTTCTCACTATTTATCAGGTCAAGTAAATTAACAACCAATTTTGCCATGTACTCTCATACACAGGACATCACCCTGGAAAAGCCCATGGTGTAGGATGGGAACGTTCAGCTCTGTTCTTTAGTAGCTCCACACAGAGGCATAAAGCTGTGGTGGTAGAAAATCCAAGATCTCTGTAGATGTACACATGATTGACAGAGTAAAATAATTTAAAACCAAGGGAGCATAGTAATAAAAACCCTATAGGAAGATAGGAAGGCTCTTTCTGTGCATAAAATCTTACATTCTCTTTCTCTTTCTTGAGTTTAGCCCTGGTTCTAAGTCCTGTAAACCAGACAGAATACAAAGCCACTAATTGGAGCACAGCTATTGAAATAATTTATGCCATAGAATCCATAGCTTTCTGTCATCTTTCTAGGGCACTTGGACTGCAGTAGCTATGTATTCTAATAAGTTAACTCATTGCATTATAAAGCCTGTTAGTCAAACGAATTGTTGGGTACAATCTGTTCCTAGTCAAGCCAGGGAAGGCTGTTTGTGCAACTGCAGTAATGTTTTACAAAAACTAAGCATATTTAATACCATAGTCATAGAGCTGAAGATATGTTTGTCGTATTAAAATGGACAGATATATGACAGGACTAGGGGAAAAAGATAATTTTTAATCTTATGCTTTTAATTTTTAATGTGAGCACCATATTATGATAAGCGCTTCCAGTACATCTTACATAATAGAAAAATAAAAGATCTCCAGACAGAACCAAGAGCCATACAGTGTTGAAGGTCACTTGCCCTACAACTTTACAAAGAGTTCATTGATATGATGTGAGAGCGAGGCAAATAGATGCAATTAAAATATACTAAAACCAATAATAAAAAACACTGGCTTTTGTTTACTCTGGAAGTGAGCAGGAACCATATTACCTCTGCAAACTATTTTCACTTAGCACAATTCAGGCGGAATTATTGCCATGACCTTTTAAAAATGTAGAAGTGCGGAATCGATAGCCTTTCAGAGGCACCACTGCGGAGGCAGAGCCGGCCATGCTGTGGTGGCGTGCATTTCTGCATCAGGAGGCAGCTGAAACCTAATTATCGTCAATCACGCCGAGGTAAGCCCGGGCGGTGACAAGCCCTTTGCAGGTAGCGTAGGTGGGCACGTGCCTGTGGGGACGGCTTTGTGTGCACGAGCACGTACCCGCTGCTCCTCCAGCACCCACGAGGTGAGACTTAGAGATGAGTTATGGGCAGTGTCACTCTTTTACAATAACAAACACTGGTCAGAAACAGCAACCTGCAAATGATGTACAGGGGCTGGCAGGCTGCCACCATCCCGCAGACCTTGCAGCCACAAACCACACCAGATCACCGAGGTCATCACGATTCCTTGGTCTCCAGCCAGCCAGTATTAAAAAATAACAGTTGGCTTATCAGCAACATTGCTCAAGCCCAAGGACAGCACGAGAAAAACCCATTTTGATATTTCTTCCTCCTCCTCTCCCAAAGCACTCATCCTTACAGTTCATCCTCAAAAGGTCATGAATAGAGGTGGGGGAGTGTCCCTCCTACTGCAACAGGTATTTGCATCAGTGCCACTTCTGGAGCCATCAAGAGTATTTTGGAATGTTCAGCAGGAGCCAAAGCAAGTGTTTTGTAAAATCAATATCTCAACCTAAAGAAAGAAAAAGGAAAAAAAAAAAAAAAAAAAAAAAAAGGAAAAGGATTGTTCTGAGTCAGTCACAGATTTTTCCAGAAATACCTATTTGCCTTTGAAACTTCACTTGCAAGGGGCAAATCACAAATTCAGGTTTGCTCTCTGAGGTGCCAGCCAGTCTGACTCATCAAAGCACTGGAGTGCCTGTACCACCAGTGAGTCACTCAGGTGTCCTCAGTTCAGTGAGAGTCCCTTCAGCAGCCACCACGTGGTCCCATGCTGCCTCTCCTGTGGGTCAAGAATTGATCCCAGTAAGCAGGAGAAGCACAAATACTTCTAATGCCACCCTGGGTTTGTGGGTCAGTCCCCAGTAAAATGTCTAAGCAAGCACTCAGCTGCTGCTTGGTGCTACTGGAGGGAGCAGGGCAGGATTTAGGGAACCTAAGCACAGAATTACAGCCAAGCACTTAAGACCTGTGTGCTTTACTAGTGAGACAGGAATACCATCGTATCACTTAATGCTTATAAAGAGTGGAGGTTTACAAAATAAGTTACTTTCTCTTTACTGCTCTTAAACCAGCTTTAGCTCTTTTTCCATATGGGAAATTTTTTGCTATGTTAATGTCCACTAAATTTATGTGATGACAGGACCTATCACACAACCACCACACAGAGCATCCTTTAGTACTCTGCTTCACAGTATGCTCCCATGTTCTGCAAGAGCTGGAAAGTGATCGTTGTTGACCATGGTTTGTTTTAATGCCTCCTAAATAATAATAAACTGTAATCGTTAAAAACAAGAAAAGATTTTATACTGTTCCAAGTAATATATTTCTCAATATATAATGAAAAAATAAATTTAGCTTCTGGCAACTTAATTTGTAGATAACTATGGTTGTTTGAATATAGGATTTTTACATTAAACTTGGAATCTGCACAACTGTTTAACATCATTAAGGGAATATTATATTGACTGCAAGTAACTGGTTTCCATGTGGTTATATCAATCTATTTCTGTAAGACTGTACACTAGTTGTTCCCCTAGAGTACTCCTTGTAATGCTGAGAAAGTGTCAGAAATAATGACTGTCTACCTATATCTGCAATAAAACGTAGAGCATGGATATTATAGTTGTAAGTATCAAAGATTTATTTCATGACTGCAGGTAATGATGAATCTTTTAGCACAACTAATGTCTAGAGGAAACCTCTCTTCTTCTCTGAGCTGTCACATGGAGACTATTTATAGGGCCCTTAGTGCTGTGGGGCTTTAGCATAAAGAGGCAATGTGTCTGAGGTGCCACTGGATGGAAATGTTAGCAAGGGCTCCCTCTCATTGAAGATCTTTTAGTAGATGGCATTAGATTCCCTCTTTGTGTGTTTACGTCCCCCCAAAGACAGGGGACAGATGTTTAACATCAGACCATTAATCCCTTAGCCCAGGTTCCTGTGACAGCGAAAACCCAACAGAATGAGCCCTTTGCCTTTGCTCAGTGTAAATGCTGCAATTTACTGCTGATTTACAGAGTAGGGTCAGGCCATTAGAAACTTGGCAATCTTCTGTACAGCTGGAAAACAATATGCATGATAAGCTAAAATTCAATACCTTCTTGCACTAATTAAATGGGTTCCCACCAGGATGAAAACACAAATTACAAACAGGGCTTTTCTGCATCCCTATGCATTTTTCCCTGCAGATGTGACCATGCTTTATTTTGGTACCTTTCTCCTGACCACAGTCAAAGATTTAGCTCACTTTTGCAGCGCTGCTTCCATTGTCTCTTTTCCTCATTCCCTGTTCCTGTAATCTCTGTTTTAAACTGGCTGGTTTACTCCTCCTCGTTGGCCAGGGCAGGCAGGTGGATGACGAAACCAGCAAGGAATGCTACAAAAATCCCAGCCTAATTTCATTACACAGATGGGCTTTTAGACGACAGATGCATCTTTTAAACTAGAAGCTCACCAAACATTGTCATTCCAGAAAACAAAACAACAGCAATACAACAGCATCCTTCGCTGCAAGTCCAGGATAATTAACCTTATTGCAGGACAGTGCCATGAATCTCTGTCACGAACTGTCATCTGGTGACATTGTGAGCACAAGTAAATATTTAAGCAAACTTGTTCTGAAGCATGAAAATAATAAAGTGACAGATCTTGTAGAGAGACAATTTTAGGGAGGGGGAAAAAAAACCAAACAAAAACAGAAGAGCCATTTCATACTTCTGAAATATGCCTGAAATAATTGGGATTCACGCATATGAAATATAAACTCTGTCATTCATCAAGCCAAATAATAGTCTTTATATACTTATAAGCCCCCGAATAAAAATCTAAACAGAGCATGTGTGTTCAGGTGGGACTCTGGAGCTCTCCCAACAACATTTTGCTGAATAGTGAATAATATTCAGCTCAAGTATGGTTTGCTTCCAGACTTATTCACTGAGAAGCAACAGCAAGATTCTGAACAGCTGGAGGTTTAAGTAGAAAACAGAAATAGCTACAGGCTTTAACTCAGATCCAAATGGTATGAATAATAACAATAAAAAAAAATACCTGGTAACTATAAATCTCATCAACCAATGCAAAAGAACATTCTAAATCTATTAATATTTCCAGAGACATTATCTCTCTGCCACCCCACTGCTTTGTGACTTGTTGTATCAGCGATATTATTTGCCTTAAAGCACGAGCTAAGTGTTTTTCTTCCCTTGTGAGGAGAATCGTCCACAACCTTCACAAGCTACAGCCCACTGCTCCCCTGCAGGAGGACTGGAGCATCATTAACAATGAGAGACACTTCAGGCACAAGTTGAGGCTCCAGCGTCTCCAAACCTTTCTGTCTCCCATCAAAATTCATATCCTGTCACTATTCTAGGAGCAGAAAGGCTTCTCATTACAGCATCATTCCCCTCTTGCAAGAAACACTGATTGCTGCACTGGTGGCTTTGGAAGGCAAAGATGTAATTTAGCAAAATAATGTACCATGCTGATTAATTTAATGTAGCCCATGACTAATTATGGTAATTCATTACATCTACAATTAGGCTAAGTAATTTATTGCACTGCAGTCTCATAAAGCAGAGGATTTATATCGAGTTTTGAATGTCACCCAAAGGACATTTCTGTACCTTGTCTTTACTGAGGCGGAATAAGACTGCCAGCTGAGATGAGCCCAAAAAAAAGAGGGGCGGGAAGCCCCCCACGCACCCTTCCTCTGCCACATTTGATGTTTGTACTGCGGGCAGAATGCAGGCGCAAGCCTCTCTGGCTACAGCCTCCTCCTCCTCCTCCAACTGCACCCTTGTGCAGATTATTTGGCATTGCCTTACCATTTCTTTTAAACCACACCGCAATTTTATTCACCGTGAGACCTGGACACCTGATACACCAAATGGAAAACCTGCTGGGCTGTCCCTGAATATGATTTGGAGATGACCAAGAGAGATGAAAAAAAAAAAAAAAAAAAAAAAGAGAGAAAAACCCCCACGTTCATTGTCTGGGTTTCTCTGCCGCTTTTGCAGAGTACGTTGCAGTGCATCTCAACAAAGGCTTTTGCTCGCCTTGGAGAGATGAAAGGGGACATCTCCCTTCACTTCGGAGAGCCGCGACGCGCACACGGCATTATTGTGAAATACAACCTCGCTCGTACCCTGCAGCAGGGTTTGCTCCAGCAATGGTGCACTTCGGAGACCAATTTGTTTAGCTGATCACTGTCTCTTTGACGTGGCTGCAAATGTTACCTTTCTTTTTCAATCAAAAACACAGCAGGGTGTGCCATCTGTTTGGCACAGCCTTCCCTCTCTTCCCCGATGCCTTTTTGTGCAGATCATTTTACATGGCAATTTCCACGGATCTTTTATACCTTGATTTTGGTAAACATTTCTGTTTTCTTTTTTTAAATAACATGTCGCTCAGTTGAGTATCTTCAGTGTTTAAAAAAAAAAAGGATAAAAAAGCAGTGTGATCACAGGCAGTAAAATAGAATAAAAAGTATTTTTAAAAAATATTTTCCAAGCAAATGGCTGCCTGTCATTACATTGATTATTTAAAATAGACATGTTTACCAAGACTGGCTAACGCATTTTACACTGCTGTGTTCCAGATCATTTTCCTCCTTATATTTTACCTGGCAGGCACAGCTAATCAGAAGATTAATTTAACCATTTGAGAGACCTTTTTAAAGCAGGTTAACAAAAAAATAGCCACCGTATTAAATTGTCATTATATAACAAAAGCTAGCAGTAAAGCAGTTAACTATTTTTTCCCCAGCTCAGATGCTGCTCAGAGCAATGAAACCCCCTAAAGTAGGAACAGATGATCAGCACCACAAGCTGAAGCCACGGGGATGCTCATGGAGTTGTGAATGCTTCGCGGCATACAAATGAATTATCCTCATTCTTCTCCTGCCGGAGCATATAGGCCAGACCTCATTAGGATTCAATATCGCTCTGCTTTTCTAATGTTAATGTTCCAGTTATATAAGAAATGTGAAAAGGGGCTACGTATGGGGGAGGCGGGGGGGAGCTGATGCCACATTTATGGTCAACACGATGCTATAATTTGAAAAGCACAGCTTCATATTTTTGAGGAAATTACTGTGGTTTCCTATCTTCTCTCTCAGTCCTAAAGCAGCATTATGTCCTCTCCTCCCTTTAATAAGTGTGTTTCAATGATGTGCCTATCCCACAGTTACAGTCACTGCAATAAGAGATTTCATGGCTTCTTTTCTTGGTGGGGGGAAAGATGCTGTGACTAAATATCAGATTGTGAAAGCTTGGAGTTCATTTTGCTGTGAAAGGAAACATTGCACTTTATGTTAATAAACAACTGTAAGAGTTTTCACCATCCAGGAATAACTCAGACATTAGTCTGCGTTCTTTTGTCTGGAGAGCAGCAAGCAGGGTAATGAAAACAAAACCCGCCGAGACATAAAAATACAATTTATACCTTTTTATCAAGCAAAGAGAAAGTTGGTTAACATTTGAAAAGGGAGCAGTAATGTATATTTATTGACAATTTTATTGTAATAATTAGATGTTTACACAGTCTGGACATTGTGGCTAAATCACTTCCAGCATGTTTATTTGTAAAGGGCTGTTTTCAGGGCAGTGCAGTAGGCTCATTAAGAAGACAGACTGTATTAAGATTTAAAGAAATTATTACTTCCCAGGCTTTGCTTCACTGGTTTGGATTTAAAATGAAATCTGAAATATTACCAAAAAAAAAAAAAAAAAAAAAGAAAGAAAAGAAAGAAAGAAAGAAAAATTTAAAGCCTAACAGCAATACCATCCAAATACCCAGCAGACTGGAAATGATGAAGTAAAATGGAGAATATTTTCTGCTTTAATGGCAACTTCATCTTTTCTGTTCCAAAATAATCTGGTATTGTACATTCAAAACAATATACAATATTGTGGATGCTACTTCCAAGTGTCTCTTTGTGGCTGTTAATATGTATTGCTTCAACACTTGTATTTATTTTTTGCACTCCAGCTAAATGACTACATGATATTTAAGCTATATCTTCCTCTTTTTCCTTTATTTTTCAGGCAGTGCTGTTAGTCCACCTTTAAGAAATCTTTAAGCCACCATTTGGTTTATACATTTATTTGATGTGTAGGTGTCTTTTTTTTTTCCTTTAGCCAAAGAAGGATCACTTTTTACTATGAGTCCTGAGAAACATTCATTACTAACCTGGAAACTATTTCACATTTGATTTTTTTTCATAGGAAAATAAACAAGTGAAACTTTTCTACTTATTTTCTGCAGAACCCTGTTTGAGGTCTTCTTCATTAATCAGTTTAAAGTGATTTGTTTGATCTGGAGTGAATTTCACTCATGCTAAGAGGGGCTAAACACAAACTACAGATTTTTCTGGTTTTACGGAGGTAAGAGAAAAGAAGGCAGCTGAAATGGAAAGAGCTCTCAGCAACACAGCCTTGACGAGCAAGTCCTTCCACATCAAGTTAAGAGCACTGTCCTGCATTTAGTGTAGTATCCATTTTAAAATTTAAAATCTCTTTAAAAATTAAGGCAGCAAATAGGCTATAATGTTGCTCCTGTCCAAGTATGTTTCCATTACAATTAAGAAATCAATATGCAGTATTTATTGCTGAAAGATTATGCATAAAGAGGAGCACATAAAAGGTACCGTTGCTTAAACCTTCCTGGCTTTCCCTTAGCTACTTTTCCCCAGAAGCCGACTCATTAAATGCCATCCAGTACATTCTATATAAATGCTGTATAGTCCCTACTCTCACAAATGAAAAACAAAGATGATAAAAGAAATGGATAAAGAGATGTCAGTTTGAAAAGAAAATACTGGGCTATATTTCCTGAGAGCTGCACAAGCCAACTCACAAACTTGAAATATTACAGATTTGGTTTTACAAGTCAATCACAGCAATATATTTGGCCTTGTAATTACTGTCAGTTTTGACAGGGAAGGCAATAATTTTTTTTCCTGACATGTGAGTTTCAATAAAATCAGGTAGCCACATCACAGAACACTTTCTTACACAGAGAATTAAAAGGGCTTCTCATAGAGATAAAGAATACTGCCAGGATTAAAGATATGTCATACATTTAATTCAAGAGTATGGAAAAAAAAAGGAGGGGGGGGCGACTATCCTTACATGTGGACCTGATCCAAAGCCTATTATAAGGATGAGAACATTTCTATTTACATGAGTGGACTCCGGAAAAACCCCTTTCTGTTCTCAGAAGAGACAACAGACAAAACTGAAGGCTATTTTTATCTTTTTCTCTATTTCCTATGACACCCAAGTGGTAACTGAAAATTAACTACCTAATATGAATGCATGGCTACCATTTGAAATTGTTGTTCTTTTGCTTAAAAAAACACACGAATTAAATGCTTTCCATGTCAATTAGAACCAAGGTAACATTGTATATACTCAAAATTGCCTCTGATCTGTCACAGCCAGATACACTTTAAGGTATATGATACTTGAAAGAATCCTTTAACTTTTATAAAATATACTAATTGTGAACCAAATTAATTACGGAGATTATGAACTAACATGCTTGGTAAGAAATAGTGAATTTGGTTCCTGCTTGGAGCCTGTGAAGTTGAAGGAGGATGAGGAACACATAAACCCACAGAGTATCAGGCAAAGAATAAGACTGGGCTTGTATTTATTCTGCCATTTCAGAGCAGTGTCAGCTCACTGCTCACTTACAGAATTGCAAAAAACTGGCCTGGAACAGACCTTAGGAGGTGATTTAGTACATGCCCCAACCCCAAGGCAGGAATCGCCATGGTTCAGTCATTCCTAGCAGATGAGTTCATTCCCTGCAGGTTCTCCAAATCCACCAGAAATGGAAATCACAGAAGCTCCCCAGGCAACCAACCCCAGTGCTTCACTGCCCTCACCACTGGAAAGCTTCACCTTGTGCGTGATCCGCCTCTACCTGGAAGCAATGTAAGCCTGTTATTTCGTGGTGTCATCCATGATTAACGTGATCCCATTTAGCAACAAGAGGTGTAAGACTGACTGAGAACAAAAGGCCACTCAGGCAGTCCTAACATGAGATGGAACAAACAATAAAAATTACCAATTTGGATTTTCTTCTAAAGCTACGCCCTCTGCCACCCACGCTTCATTCGGAACAGGTGGAATTACATCCCGGGCAGACCGGAGCAGACACTGTGCAAGCTCCTGGCAAGGAGCTGTATTTCCTGCTACTTTCAGAACCTGCAACTCCATTAAGTTCTCAGGATTGGACTTAATTATGAGGGCAATAAATTTGGCCTAGAGAAAATAGAATATACAGGGAGACATGGGGACTGTCAGTGGCCCATATACAGATGTTATAATTCTGTGTCAGTATACCCATACAACAAGATAAATCCTCACTATTATAGACTTACTCCTTGGCTGAAAGGAGAGGCATAGCCAAAGCATTCATCTGCCATTGACAGCTGTCTATAATAAAGATTCCTGAAGACAGTACTAGTACCTGCCCCTATACAATTCAGATTTGGTAGGGAAATGGAGCGGACAATGAAGCAGACGGGGTCAAACGCAACTTTTCTCACAGCTGGCATACCTGCAATGTTTTCAGAAGAGTAAAACCCAATTAATCCTGGTATAATCAATCAGACCTCAGCCCAGAGTGTACAGATCATCAGTGTGTGAACTGGGAGTTCAAAATGAGTAGGATGTAAAATACTTCCATCTGGTTACAAGAACTATCTTATGCCAAGGAGATCTTCTCTAGAGATCAAAATCACCAAAGCCATTTACTTTGTGTTCCTAATACTCCCTGTATTTGTTAAGTGCTGGGTACAAAGTGATTTTGAACATCAAGAACCACTTCACAGATAAATTGGCACCCTCTATCCAGGTGGCTAACTGGTGGTGAGCAGCATCCTTTAAATTACAAAAATTAACTTCCCCCAATATTAACAACTTGATTCTAAATCTGTATCTGACAAGTAAAAACTTTCAGGAGCAGTTTCAATAAAGCCAAGGGAACTATGTGACTAATGCTTACTCTTGTCAGTGAGGAGTTAATACTGTGTCCTCAAATTAAGAATTACCTACGTAACTTTTGTGGAGTTAAATGGGAAGTCGTATGGCTAAATTCCCTTGTTTCAGACTATACATGCAGAACTGACTGTTTTCAAGAAGCAGACAGTGGAAAAGACAGAAGACATTTGTGTCATTGATAACTGCCTACATTTCAATTTTTTTTCTGTAATACCAGCAAAAATGACAAGACTTAGAATAAGCAGAACATTCAAGAACCCACAGACACAGGAAGGACATACACTACCAAGTAATACGATGAATGTAGTCTCAATAGCTACTGTAATTTCAGTTAATACATTTAACAAACAGTATGTCTATTGTTACTGTTAACTAGACAAAATTATGAAATAATTGTCTGCATTATCACAATTAATTCATAATCAAACACTGCTTACCAAATGAAATATATGTGTTATCAGCAACTGCTCAGTACTCCATTCTGTGATCCCTACGAGTCACCCTGGTCAGTTTTATACTGAATTACTCAAACACATATTCGCCATGTTTCAGATGTTATGACACCTAAGGAAGGGTATTTTGCATGAAGGTCTCCTTAACATCAACCAGAATGTGCAAAATAGAATTCCACTGAAATACATTATCATTACCATTTAATGAAATGGGCATGATGAAATCCCTTTGTGGTCCACGTGTGCTTCTTGGAATCATCAGCTTGTCTGAGGACTCACAAATGGGAATGTATCACATTGCGGCTTTGTATGCCGTTCTGTCAGATCAGGCTATAATTCAAAACCCTGATCCACACCTGATGGACAAACACCTGCATAAATTTCTAGCTCATTGAATTTATTAGAGATGCTCAGAAGCAACACTGCAGCTGAAGGGCCTAAGATAATATCAGACATAGATCAGTAAGGCTCAGTTTTCAACTAAGGGCCAGACAGGTAGCTCTTTGTTCTCCGCTTGCCAAAGCCTGACAGAGATCACCACTGGTATGGATTCAGGTTCACACTCTCAAGTGGCATTCACATAATCTGCACCTGAAACATTAATCTGACCCAATTCTGTCAAAATCTGATGTTATAAGAAGATGCCTCATGGTAAATGTTCTCGTCTTCATAATTTTTATAAGTAAATGAATGCAGGAGTAAAATGAAGACAGAGTATCCACAGAAATACAAATCATAAACATGTCTTAGTGAGAGAGATTATTCTGGATTATGCATCTGCATTTTGAACTTTGACTCACCTGAAAATTTACAAAGCCCACGAGAGAAGATGTTTGTTTCCGGAGCTCTACCTTTAAAGCAGTACCAGATATATTAGAGGGAGGCAATTCTGGTCACAAGTCAATAATGACCTACAGGTGACCTTGGGTAGCTATCATAGGACAGCAAATAGCTGAATAGGTAATCTCAGTCTAGAAGTGGTTAAGTATACAGTGAGTTTCAGGAACAGAAACAAACGAGTGGAAAGGAAGCCGGATAGTTTAGAGACCTTCCAAAACAGTTCTCACAATTGATAATGTGGATTGCCTATTTTTTAGTCAACTAATGGGACTCTAGATGTATAGATTACTCACTCCTCCCCCTTTCATTGAGGCCTAATATCCTAAAACTAAGTCCAAAATCAGCTAGAAAATAAGAGGAAAAGATGTTTCAAAACATTATTCTAGAGTATTTAATTGGAGTATATACACAAACAAAAATTACTGCCACAAAAGACACCGAGATTTTGCTAAGATACTGCTGACACAATGCACTAAAATGGTGGGAAATGATAGGAGTTAACAGGATAGAGCCTTTCAACAACTGGAATTTTTTTTTTTTTAAGCTAGAAATACCTTTTTTCTGTAGTAAAGGTAGTGTGGCCATTATGAGCATGTCAACATAAACACCAGAAAGGAGAAACCAGCATCGAAACAAGATTGTAAGTGACGATATAATAAAACCCACTCCTTCCTACACACACATGTGCATTCATGCCTGACTGCTTTTAATTTAAATATAAGGAAAGAATGGCAGTCCTCTTGAAAGAGAGCAACAGAAAAGGAAGATGCTTTCCTGATGCCATGTGACTGCTTACAGATTTCATCTTTTCCCTTCCACACTGAACTAAGTCTGAGAGGCTCAAGACCACCAATGAATAAATGGAGTTGCCCACGCCTGTCAGACTGTCTGCGCTCTGCTCTTCTCATGCTGACCCTATTAGATTTGACTATTAAAAAGCAGCATTGGGCTATGTCAGCTCTTGGGTGGGAGGCTGCCAAGGCACACATCCATGCTGCTGGCGTTTGAAAGATTGATAATGATCCTGTGCAATATTTTTTTCCTTTAACCCAGGCAGTTCTGGATGGGGGTCAGTTCTGAGGTGCAACATACCTGTCTTGTAGTATGAGGTGTAAAACTAAAGCCCTTATTGCCTGTAGCCATTAAAAATCCCACAGCACTATTTACAAATGTGCAAGCAATTATGGCAGACTGGAAGTGGCCAAACTGGTATTTCCCCCAACATAAATCCTCCCACTGTAACTGAATGTGGATTTTTTTTTTCATCTCACAGCATAAACTTTAAAGTCTTCTTGTAAAATGCTCATTAGCCATCAAATCTCTTTATGGAGTAGCACTTGCTTTACAACAGAGGGTGAAAAGAAGTTTGCTCTGTGGGTTGTGAGACAGTGAGGATACTTTAGGATAAAAGCTCCAACATATCAGTTTGCTAGAGCAGAAAATTAATAGAGATAGATTGGTTTTTAGAGGCATTTGAAACTATCTGCCTCTTCATCTACTGGCAGCTCTTCTTCTCAGACTGCCTCCACTGCTGTACTTTATTCTCCGACACATCGCTACAAGATGGCACCTCGGATTTTTAAGCTTTTCCTGTTAATTAAAAGACTTGTTCCTCCCAAAGGCTGGGAAGAAGCTGACATTTTCAGTTTTAAATTTGACTTATGTTAACATAGCTCTCAGGTGCAGAGGTTTTTCCTCTACTTTGCTTTGAACCCGGCTCCCTATGACTTTCTCTGTGTGGTAGTTTGGACTAACGACAATTCCAGACAGCAGAAACGGAATTGTCTAAATCCCATTACAAAATTACCCCTAAACAAATCCATAAAAGGCTATGATATAACAATCCATGGGTTATCACTGCCTGATGTGCTTTACAATTTAAAGGGATAATATACATATATATTCCTTGGCACAACACAGTTGGCTAAGAAAAGCTGAATCCCTTTGACTTGCATATCCTGCCTACATCTCAGCCCTCCTTACTTCTTCCTGTAGGATGGAAAGATGAGTCAAGTCACAATTTCATCCCAGAAGTGCAAAATGCTGTGCTTACATCCAGCTTGAATCAACAATTTTAAGTTCATAGTGTGAAGTTGGTTGGTGCTGGTCCCTCACAGTAAGACAATGGATGCTGGGCAGGAAATGAACTCTAAGACAGAGATGCAGATTTGGCAGAGCACTCTTTGCTGAGCTCAGCATCAGATTTCCTAAATAAAGGTGGAATTAAGCAGACACCTCTGTGAGAAACATCAGCTTCTGAGAAACCCTGGTATGTGAAGGTCTTGTAGAGTTTATCAGTACTTTGTGCTATGTAAAGTGGAAAGTTGTTTATAAGGTTTCCATGCATATGCTTATTCCCACAGCTACATACTAATAAATTTTTCATCAACTTGAGTGAGAGATGAAAGAAACATCAAATGGCTCATGCAGCTGAAGAGCACACCACTGTCATCTACCTGAGTACTTTCACCACATTTTAATATTTTACAGCTTTCCTACAGATCCCACTGAACTTTATCAAGCCAGGATTCTAATTTACACCCACAACAACTTCATTTTGCTTCACTTGAGATAGAAAAATGGATTTCTATCATTTGGCTTAGAGAAATCAGCATTGTTCTTTTGTTTGGTTCAGCGTATGGAAATAATTGCATCTCTTTCAGAAAGAGGACAAAGAGTATTCCACAAAAACACACTTTGAAATTGTATTGCCTGTTTTTCAGTTACTGTTTGAGATCCTGATGCAAAAGCAAGAGAATTCAATAGCTCCTCAGCTTCAGCAGTCTTTGGGTAAGGTTCAAAAGGGTTATTCTTTACATGCCTTCTAATACTGTGTCATACTCAGACTGTATAGCCAAAGAAAAGAAAGAAGTTTATGCATTTGGCTTTGAATTTAGAATGGGATCTTAATTAGCATTCACTTTCAGCTTAATTCCAGTCACAGAAAGTTTTTATCCTTAATAGGGGAGAAAAAGGTATGCTGAGGCATATCACTTCTCTAAATCTTATCCATACATCTTTCTGATAGAAGAACCAGTGCATACACTGCCATCAGTACATGTAATTAGTGGCAGTATGCACAAAGAGGTATATCCTAATGAGATGCTGGGAAAATATGTGAACCAGTTATCCGTATACAGAAGTACATGAAAAGATACTTGAGAGTGGCTTGATTATATCCGGGTGCCTCTGCTATAAAAAGCATTTGTATTACCCTTACTTCTCTGAATAAATTCAAATGACAGCCCCATTTCATTTCTTCATTCAGTCTGGAGGCCAGATGGCATTAGAATCATTTACTTCACCTTGTTGTGCTTAATTACTACAATCAACACACTATTTTCCAAATTAATCATAACAAAGTAATTTCATTAGTAACACAGCAGGCTGTTGAATTATTAGCATCATAACAGTTTGCAAACAATTAAACTTTATTTGAACCTTAAAAATTTGCAGAGTAGAACATTATTATAAGATCTAATGGCAGTACGATACAAATCCAGAACAGAGCAAATAATCAAGTAAAATGCTGTACAATGTGAGGGTCACAAACACCTTTTAAAAATTTGCTCTCTTGCAGTTCACAGAAAGGCAAGCACAATCTAAGTGAACAAAGAAAATGAAGCGATTAGCATCTTCTACCCGAGTTTTGTTTAAGTTGTATTAACAGAGATTTTCTTATCCAAAAAAGGTTACGGTATTCACACAGATTTAAAGTAAACCATTCATCTGTGGTCCATCGCTGGTTTATTCTCAGACATTTCCAGGGAGTTTCAAGAAATCTTTTACGTTTTGAATTTAAGGCAGTTTGTTTCCTCTCCCTCATCAATAAGTACTAAGAAGGGGGAAGCCCTAAAAGAGAACTACAGACAAAAGCCACTTGATTTCTCTGGCTGTCAGCACGCAGGAGGGGCCGCGCCGGCAGCCCTGCCCCTCATCGCTTGGGTAAGGACTCCCTCTCCTGGAAAAACGGCAGAAACGGCGCGGGACAGCGCGGAGGGGGAAGGGGACAGGGACGGGACCTGGGTCGGGATCCGCCTCCGCCTCCGCCTCCGCCCGTGCCACGAAAATCTGCTGCCACCCAGCGCCGCGGCCGCGCAGCGCAAGGGCCGGGCCGGGCCTACCCCGCAGCCCGCAGCCCGCAGCCCTCACCCGCATCCCGCATCCCGCAGCCAGCGCCGAGCCAAGGCACCTGGCCGCAGCAGCGGGGGGAGGGTATATTCCCTAAAAAGTAGGTGGTGGTGGTGGTGGTGGGATTCGGAATTCTGTAATTAATAAAAAGCCATTTCGGTGGGCAGATTTATGGCGCTGCCATGTTAACAAGGGAGAAGGAGCGTTTCCAGCTCTGCTATTAACGCTTCACATTCTGTACACAATCCACCAGTACGCTTGACAAATTAAAGCAGTAAAAGATCTGAAGACTATAATCTATCATTTTAATGCTTCGCTGATAACGCACAGAATCAATTCCAATGACTATCTCTTTAAAAAATTACAACAAAACTCCGTCCCCTGTTTGACGCCTATTAGAATTCAGTGTACCAGCAAGTACCATACATTAGCTGACACAGAGCACAACATCTTGGTTTACTGAAAGGATCCAAATTCGAAGTTCAGACTAACGCTTCCTGTTAACCCACAGTGTTGTCGGGGTCTGCCTGAAGCATAAACAGCCCAAGCAACTACACGGGGACCTGCACAGGCTCAGCAACTCACACACTGGCCTGGCCTGCCTCGTTGGCAGATTAAGGGTCTCACAAATCAACTGTCTGGGAGGACCCAAAAAGTTGATCTTGCATGCTAATGGTAAAACACATCTCCAAAACAAAAGTATGTGAAGTATTAACTCTGATTTGCCCAACTGTTTGTCCACGAGTGGTAGTATTTTAGTGCACCTTTTTATGTTTCAACCAATGTTTTTAGCCACAAAATTCTGGCTTTGACACAAGAATGCAGGTAGCTGTTGCTAATGCACACAGGGTGAAGATCTCTGTTGCACAACTTGTATCAGAATTCCACATACCAACAAGGTATCCAGATTTGACTCTGCAAAAGTATCTGTAAGGTGCAGATAAAATATTTCCCACTATCATGGACAAAATATTTTTCCCTGCAATTTAGCTTGTGTTGACTTGGCAAAAATTGTGGGGTCTAATACATTTTCACAAATTTTCATAGAACTACTATGTCCAAATCAGAATGGCACTCGGGCGGTATTACCACACAGGCCAATTTATTACACCAGCAAAAGAATAAAGTCTTCATTGTGTGTCAACAAAATAGTAATTACAAATACAATACTAAATATATGAGAAAAATAAATCATTGGCTAAAGCACAACTCTAAAATATTTGGAAACAGAGTACCCTGATTACCTGCAATATTATACATAAATTTCCCTCAACTTTCTGATGAAACTGCACAAGATGTACAGTGAGCATTAAAAGGTTAATGCATGTATGAACTAGTGGCAGTTTACCCTCAAATCTCAGTTTAATTTTTCTGAATCTGCACAACAGCATAAGATAGCAAAATGCCCTAAAAGAACACAAATCTATGGCTATACAGAGTGCTGCTAACATGTGAAAGGAAAGAGCAACAGGCACTATATGCCTGCTTGTGTCTCATATGTTAATTACCATCTATTTCATTTCTTAGCATTACAATTCTATAAAAAGTGGCTAGAAGAACATTTCCGTAAAGTTATGATCAATTACAGTTTATAATGTTTAATATACACAAGGCAACGATCTGACTACATTCGCTGAAACCACAAAACATGTACAGCAGAATCTTCTTCTTTCAGAGGCTGGGTCTGTAAACTGCAGCTGCACACCACTCTGCATTTCAAGAGCAGATTTCTCCTGATTAGGGAGAGGGAAGTTGAAAGTTCATCATTAACCAAAAAACCTCAAACATGCATATCAAACCCAGTCCAAATATCTATCCCCTTCCACAGTTTTCTGCACAGACAGATATATACGTATTACTAAAGTAACAAAACTAAATAGAAAAAACAGCAATTTTATTTTTTAAAAAATATGGAAAAGGAACACAGTTATTAAATATATTATCTTTTGTACCCTGTGGTTTAATATTTCATACAGAATCCCAGAAAAAAAATACTTTAATTGAACCTTCAATATATTTTGCCATAATCTTTATGTTAACAGGACTCCTACAAAGGTTCCAGGAAAGACATACTTATGAAACAGAGAACAAGGGAACGTATAAGCCATTACAGAAGATTGGATTAAAATGTACTTACCCAGGCCTCTCAAATATCATACATCTCCATTATGTAGGCTTTAGGCACCAAGCCAATGGTTCCCTTCATTTCTCCTACCCACCAGCCAAATCTATTGTACTCCTAATTGAAAACAATACGCAGTATTAACCTTTAGTCTGATATAAATGCAATAGAGTTTTGTATGCAACTCCTTATGGATGCTTTCTCTTGTATACAGTTATAATAATTTCAACTGAAAATTAAAACATTTTGTCTTTTTGTTACAGGCATTCACAAGCAGAGTTACGCAAAGGCAAAGTCTAAATTTTAAAAAGGCCAGGCACACTCAAAATTTCTTAATTATGGCCACACTTCTCTTAACACCTACTAAAAATAGCCGACCTCCTTATCCTCTGTTCATCACAAATACAAAAACCTTATCTTTGCTACTAAAATCTAATAGCACAATGTTGACATATAACAATCAACACGAATTGTTTCAGTATCACAAACTAAACTCTAAAAAACTTACCATCAACTTATTTTAAAAACTACTTGACTCAAATGTGAAGGGAACACTGTATATGTGATACGTAATATCTTTCTATGGACAAGGTCTACTATTGCTTTAGGCGTGCAGAAAATTCTACAGCAGATCTCATATTCCTGACAGATGACTAATGTACTCCTGTTTGAAATATGTTTAGGCTTAGTGAGATAAACATGAACAAAATGAATTATAATGGTTTAAAGAAATAATATCTTCCAAAAGCAGTACCAAGTAAGAGTATTGTGGTACCGTGGTATATAATTATTGCAATAATAAAATAATGTCATAATGATATGTAATTATTGTATATTGTGGTATATAATTTTTTCCTATGAGATAGATATTTTAAGATCAATCCTAACAGTGGTTCAATAAATTGTAACAGCTGAAATTGCACACACACACATATATTGAGTTACAAATAATGCATTATTAAAACAGAGATCCTGTTCAAAACTGAATGATTAGTAAGACAGAAATTACTTCGGAACAAACATGCAAAATACAAAATACAGATATCTCCGATAAGCACCATCTGCTTCCTGCTACATTGCTCATCTGATGAGACGAGAAGAAGGTTCTAGGATTCTGAATTACTGGTCCTACTGATGTGAAGCTACTGTTTTGAACTGTAGGTAAAGTTTTTTGGTTATAAATAGCCAAGTGCAGCTTAAGGGTTAATGGAGTTTCATTAGAGCCCGAGCTATAATGATTTGCTGCTGGCATATTTTGCCTGGTCAAGAGTTCTCTGGGGTCCTATGAGGTGCTTAGTGAACTCAGCTCTCTCTGTGCTTAACTACGATGGCCCGCTTTCATGCGGGCTTTTCTCTTTGCTTTTTGCCTTATTTTTTTCCCAATGCTTGCATGCAGTTTTATATTTTCTAATTGTGGAAGGGTGAACACAGTCTTCAATTAAACATTTTCTTCCTTCTCTTAACAGTGAATTGGTGATTTAAAGGATTGTATCCTACTGTGCATGAAATACTGCCGTAAGTGGGATTTAAAGGAAATCCACAAAAAAAACCAGCAGGAAAACCTTCATTTATGATGTAAACATGCAAAAAAAGAAAGCTGCAAAAATAATTCCACCTTCTTCCCCCCTCTGCTGCAGAGCAGACTGCTGGGGATGGGTTTGGTCTTGAAAGTCTAGAGGTATCTGAACCTGATCTTCAGTGCACACTGCTCTCCACAGAAGTTAATAACCCTTCCCATGGGGCTTCACATTACACCCCAAATCCTTAAAGGTGAAACAATACCCTGACACTGAGGTTTATAATCTTCCAGATCAGCCTGTTTAAAAATCTATGCTTTATCTTACAATACACTGTTTAAATATACAAACTGGATTTCAAGACTGAAGTGGGAAATTGCTGAAAGGAGCAGCACTCACGTATACTACTGGAATCTCAGCAATAAATCTCTCCAAGAGAAAGCAACAAAAGATTTTAAGCTGCTACATGGAATTTGCACAGTGACTGACAAGAGTGATTAAGCAAGTTTTGCTAGACATCAGCCAAAAAAACAAACAATACATGAAATGAGGGAAGTGGCTCAGTTAAGCGGTCATTAAACTGCATATGACAAATGGCACAGAAAAAGCCTGTGGATTACATTATCCATTGAAAATGTTCCACTTAGCAACACTACATGGGCTTAGAAACAATTGTTTTTAAAGAAACAATTCAGATAGCTCAAATTAAAATTAAAAGCATGCTGCTGTTTTGAAAACTTTTTGGGTTTTGCTACTTCCTAATACACCACTTACTGCTCTGGCATGAAGCTAAGTGAGAAGATGAAATGAATGTTGATGCAACAGACTAGTAAACTAATTTAGGGATTCACTGCAACCATTATACCATACAGACAATATTGCAACACAGAAGCTTTTACTTTACATTACTATTCTTTGCATGGGTCTCAAGAGCAACATGAATCCCAATTAAACTATCTGCAGTCTATAGAAGCCTGAACAAAAATATAATGCAGATACCTGGCTACCAAGAGCATAAAACCTTAATCTCTGGTTTTAGAATAATTAGATAGCACTCCCTTTTAAAATGATTACAGTACAGACATTTCTCTTTAAACTCTAAACCCCTCCTTCCTATCCTCAGTACCATGAAAGAGTGCTTAACTAGTGAGGCAGATAAGCAGCCCCCCTAGTCCTTTCTTGAAGTCACACATAAAATCCAAATTGATGTATTGTTTCTATCAGTGTTATCAATTATAAACTCCTTCGCGGCAACCTAATTTCATTAATACACTGCTGTTGTGAGGTCCATATGTCTATTACTGCTGCGTAAGATGCCCAAAATAAAAGTATACAGTCCACATTTGTGGGAAATAAAGATTAATATGTAGAAGGATATGAATACGTTAGGAGTTTTATACAAAGAGAAAAGTTGGGAAGAACTGTGCTTTTGCAAGCATCAGCTTCAGATCTCAGGTACCACTGAGTTTACCATCTGGTATCCCTCACTGCATTCAGCTCTTAATATCACTGCTAACATAGGCAAGCGACTATACTTCAGAAGGACTGATAAAATAATGAAGAGTCCTTTAATCTACAGGAAACCATTGTAGTCAATTTATAAGAAATATTGCATCCCTTTGTAGGATGTGTAATTATTTTCTATTAATCATGTGCTATAAAGCTACATTATGTGGTTATTCTGTTATCACTAGAAAGAGGCCTGCAGTCAGCTCCTGACAATGTTAGGTAATTACTAACACAAAGCTTCTTTCTCCTTATGTAGAAATGCTATCAAGATCCAGAGGTGCTGTGATGCTCGCTGTATGAAAATAACTCTCCAAAGAAATTCAATAACTGCAAAATGAATTGCTCCAAGGCAAATAGAGGGATAGGAGAGGGGGGCAGGGCCAGATCCAGCCGCCCTGCAATGAGGAGAATGCACAAGTGTGCAGCCACGCTCTGCCATGTGACGGGGAGCACATTTGCCATACCAGGCAATGTTAGCAGGGCTGGGGGGAGGAGGGGGCCACCACAACCCCCCCGGAAGACAAGCACCAGGGCAATGGAATATATTATGCCAAATAATATGAAACAACAACCTTAACAAATGACCAAATGCTTTCCAAGCTACTTCTGCATTTCCACTGTCATAGAGTGGATTATTTTTTTTCCCCCAGCAGAAATTTATTAACCAAAGTGAAGTAATTTCACAGGGCAGCAAGGAACAGGTTATGACTTAACATTTAACATCCTGGCAAAACACTCTCTGTACAGCTTGCTACGATTGAGGGGGAAAAAATCCCATCAGGGTCTACAAGCTCCTTAAATGCTCTCCAGTGAACATACTGTGAGCAGATGCTTCTCCATGTCCCCATCCCACCAATTTCACTGCACTCATGTCTATGTACCCATGACTTCATAAGACACTGATCATAAAACCTTTTGTACTTCGGGAAAAAATAGTTAGAAATAAACTACCTGTTTTCTACAGATAGCTTTCAAATCCAAGATTTTAGTCCCCTACAGAAGAGAATTTTGATATTTTGACATACAATAAAGAAAATTTTTATCCTTGAGGATTTCCAAAGCAGCTGCTACCTTTAGAACAGTTTCTCTGCCTAAATGAGATTCTCCAGATGCTTTGCACCATATAAACTTCTACTGACTTCAGCAAAAGTTGAGAACATCTAGTTCTTATGCAATTAGTCTCCATTGTTGAATACATATGGTACGCTTTTTCATGTTTATAGTGGGGGGTTTTTATTTGTTTGGTTTCAAAAAAGAGTTGCTGAAAATTATTGTGTTTCAATGCTTGAAGAAAAAAATGGAATTGTATTTAAAAAGAAAAGCCAAGTGAAGTGTGTAAATTCAAGATTTTTCTCCTTCCTTCTAGTGGCACTGTGAGTAAATTACTGAATTCCTGCAAACTTTAAAATTGAAAAGTAAAATGTATCTATAACCTTGTTTGGGGTTAAAATAAGTAACCTCTACTATCGAGCTAAATATGTGTCAGAAGCAAGAATAAATTTTTTTCAAAGAATATCCTGGGGTGCAATTTTGGCAAGATAATATTTTATAACATCTCAAATTTATCCAGGAGATTCATACTAGCTAAAAAGTTTTAGAACTTCCTTGGTGTAATTGTTGAATGATACACTATCAACCAGGGAGCAGTTTTGGCACAGAACAGCATTTTCTCTAAAAGCAGAGAATGACAAATGTCTTAAATAAATGAATGAGACTTCTTCACAGGTAGTAGAGTTGTTTTAAGACGGCAATAAAATGGTCATCTTTAAAAATATAAGCGCCAGATTTATTGTATGGTTGCATTATTAGGTTTTATTTCCCACAATGACATAAGAGAAAATATACAGCAATTAAAGATTTCCAATATAAATCATAGTAAGCAGACTGAGTTCTGAACCAAAACTGTCCCCAGAAAACACTCTGGAACAATAGAAAGGCAGTTTTATTTTCCCTTAGATGACACAAGGCCAAATTTTTTTCTAATCTGATAGGTGAGGGTAATCTAATTTTTTCTAATCTGATAGGTAACTTACATGTTATCAGTATGCAAACCAAGAGAGCTCGAGTCACTTTGCATTAGTTCTAACTAACCTTCTGTTTAAAGGCCTTAACTCTTATCTTGTGTTTGGGTGTGTACTTATTGTGCTCCCACCCCAACCCGTAAAGAATAGAACTAAACAAGCCAGGAAATGGGTACAGTACAACTTAGTATTGCATTTTAGTTTTGATCAGAAGCATCCCACTGAAGTGAATTTCCCAAAGCTCCCACCTTTCCCACACTGGCTCCCTTGGCAGAGCCATCAGTCTCAGAGCACACACGCTACATTTATTTCAGATGAAGCTAAAATGGAAGATGTACTTGAACATGCTCCAACCATTAATGTGTTCTCATTCCACAAAACCAGGCTAGACATCTTCGGACATCAAACAGCTTTGAAAAAGCATGATGTGGACACTGGGGTCTCAAGCACTAATGTTTCATTCTGTAAATCTGCTCCTATTGGTACTCCCTGTTTGGGGAGCCTTAGGCAGTACGGCCATGGAATAGAAATTACGGATCTCAGTACGATCAGCCAGAAAACAGCCTGACAAAATAAAACACTCAGGATCTTAGTATGTCTTTCATACCTTTTGGAAAAATACTCAATAAATACATTTTATTAAGATTAAACAGATAGTGTACAAAATGCTCACAGTGGTTCTGAAACAGCTGCATTGTTAAGTTGTACTTTATTTCATAAGCAGAAACGTGAGCTGTGGAGATCCTTTGTCTTCTTACTAAGCAAAAAATACAGGTTGAAATTTGAGCATTTTAACATTTATTGTATTGAAAGAACAAAAATCTGCCACACTTGAAACCTACAACCACCAAATATAGGGTAATCTAAGCACCAAGTTAACATTCCACTTTCATGAAAAATTCTAGAGCAAAAGGTGGTCATAGATGAGATTTCCATGAATCATAAATACCAGAGTGAGCAGCACTGGCATGAAATTATATAATAACTATTAAGAAGAATTCCGGTTTAAGATATAATTTCTGATTTTGAACTATTTGCTATTTTAATGCAAATATAAATAAGAAGGATATTAAATTAGTGTAATGTTAAGAAATGACAGTAATTCTACTAAGCAGGTGCCCAGTAACATATCAAGGTAAATTTTCACTATTACTTGCATTTGGCTGGTGAAACTATGGAACGTCATAACACAAAACAGACACCTAAAGCAAACAAACAAGTACTGCAAGTGTTGCACTTGCATAAATTGTGCATACAAAACTTAGGAAAAAAAACTAGAACTACCTCCAACCACAGTTATCTTTGTTTCTGGAAATTGATTTCTTGAGTAGAGCTATGGAAGATTTATAAAAATGATTCCTATACTATGGTCTGTTTTCCCATTTATCACATGGGCTTGAAAGCAAAGGCAAGCTCATAAATGAGCAGGAGTTAAGAGCAATCATCCTTTTAGAAAACAGGACTCCAAAGTATTGCATTTCTAACAGACAATATTAACTAAGAAATGTTATTAACGTGTCTTTATCTTTACAGCTATCAAATATGTTTTTACTGTGTAATGAAATAAGGGTATGTAGTTTTCTGAAAGTTCACATCATTCATAGCATAAGTGATAAAAGCCACTTGAGTATTCAAGAATATTATAAATTAAAATAATAGTAATAGTATTAGTATATCTGTACAGATACATTGATCAATTAATCTGAAACGTTGACTATATTTTTAAATAAAGTTAACAAGTACTATTGCGATAGTTCTGTTCATTCTGCCCAGATTAAAAACTTAACTTTTGAGGGAAACTAGGTAGAAAAACCCAGAAAAAAGTTGTGAGGTTTTGGGGTTTTTTTTGCAAAAGCCCACAGGACTGCTGCCACACAAAAGCCACAACTGACATAAATATTCAGAAAATAGCTTAAATAGTTTTTGAATACACCTTTAAAACAAGAAAAACATGTTTTTCTACAGTAACTGCACTAGTTGGGCAAAGGTATTTCTGTTGTCAGAGTATGAACTCATGCTCATTGCAATAACACTGAGTTTCAATGCTAGTTTTAAAGCAAATCCTGGGGATTTGTCTTTGCATAATACTTAGCTATTTTAGGAAGTAAACACTGCCAAACTGAAACCATGCTCATTTTTCTAAAAGACATTTACCTAGAAACTTACATGAAAAATATTGCTCCTCTTGCTTTATTTAAATTCTATAAATGCCCAAAACTGCTGAACTGGTTCATAATTACTTTTGTTATACCAATGATCTCATTTATTGGAAACAAAATAGTCACTTTCCCCCTAATTTCTATACAGGTGTGAGAAAAGCTGGTAAAAATATATTGCTTTGGCATAACTATTGCTGGTAGAGATTAATATCTATCTTATCACGTTCATCAGAGCAGTCTATACCATTTATATTTCACCGTAAAACAAAGAACTATTACATGTTGCACAAATATGCTCGATATTTTGTTAATGCTTCACCCTTCCTACTATAACACTCCTATACTCATACTTACTTCCTTATCAGCAAAATGTGATTTTCAAGAGTAATGTTTCTGGCTGACATATGATGGAAAGGCAATAAAGCCACAGCTAGGTTCAGCTGAAGCTGAATTTATGACACCATTTTGGATGCATACACATCGCCCCCCTGTCAGTACCTGCATCTCTCATTTTCAACCACTAGATGGTGTGAAAAAGTAAAAAAATTGCCTAGGATTCCTGCCGACTGCCACAAAATCCAAGTATTAATGCAGTGGATTAGGAAATATTTTAAAAGAAAAGTCTTGACCCACTTCAGGATGGTTAGGCTCACTTTTCCTTTGGTTATATTTTCACGTACTGAACAAAGAGCTCATAAATGATTAGACCTTGAAACTAAATCAAGTGGAGGGTTAAGATAGATAGTTCTTTGGCACTTTCCCCTCCAAGGACCCTAAATTCCAGCCTGACAGTAGTGGCCAAAACTCATTTTTCTGAACAAGCTGTAACAATCTTTAAGCGAAACAGGGCTGAATTTTCTGGGCTATATTTTGGAGTAGAAATCATTCCCATAGAGAGAGGCTTTATATATCTGGAGCAGCAGCAAGCCTCTTTCAAGGACCGATTACGGATTAATCACGGCATAGCAACAGGACAGTTGATATACAGAGGACAGCTTAAGCTACTGTTTTTCTATTTTGCTCCATTTTTAAAATTAAATTTCTCACTCTTTTGGGGAAGGAGTAGTAAACAATTTTTTTCACCTACAGTCTGAAGATTAAGATTTTATAGTCTCCATACTGTACCCAGAGAGCACAACCCACAAAGAGGCCAAACTCGTACAGTGGAGTCCATTCGTTCATGGGCATTTTGGGGGGAGCAGGAGGGGGAAGAGGTGGTTATTTTAAATTAGTACAATTCTTCAGTGCTGAATAACTGCTTGAAAGCTTGCCCAATCCAAGAGCGTTATTCAGCCTTTAGTAATACAATTCAGTTATTAGTTTAACTGATAATTAAATACCTTAAAAGACATACATGGTCAAATTAATATTAGTAATACATCTTCTGTATTTTTATATAGGACTACCTTTCTATCCATAAATCTTAAATTTATTTAAAACAGCTTTTTTAAATAAAAGCTCTTTCATTTATTATCCAGAAATGTAGTTAACGGTATCAAAGAAGATTTAAAGCAATTGTGACAAAACTTAAGAGTTTGAAAGTAAGACTAACAGATGCCTACTTGTGTATTTCAGTGACCTACAATATTTTTTGTACAAATTACACTAACGGCAATTAGATATGTATTCTACACATATTTTAAAAGGTAGTTTTTTTCAATGAGGACTTTTAAGAGCACAGACTTTTTTTCTAATATGTGGGGAAAATAGAAATTTCCCTTGATTAATTGTTCAGAAGAAGACTTCAATGGACCATGAGATATATATTTTAACAGAGGTTTTGGTTTTGTTGGGGAGGTTAAGGAAAAATATGAAAATTAATCAACATTAATGTAGAATAAAACTTCATGCTTAATGCCAATTCAGATGACAGAAATTATATTTCTCATTTGTTTTGCAAACAGAAAAGTAGTAAAAAATGCCCAAAACTGTCAGAGCAAACAAATTTGGAATCTGAGCTGCCAGAACAATAACAATATACATACAAAGATGAAAGCATAGTTCAAAAAAACAAACCATCTTTTGTAGCAGGATCCCAAAAAAGTCAGAATCAGCAGAGTCAGGAATATAAAACAGGAAACAAAAAACATAACATACAAGATAACTTAAAATTCTACAAGGCTAACTTCTACAAGCAGAAAGCACATTGTCTCCTGTTAAGTCAGTTAACAAATGGTAGCCAAGATTTAACAAGTAAATAAACACGCTTTAAAGTTAATTCCTGTTACATGGCTATGTTTTAATTGTGATTATAGTTCATTTGACAAAATAATTAATTGCAGTGAATATCTGATTGCAAACAAAGGATCTGAAAGGGAGTGCCAATTTCCCCCCATAGAACTGTGGGAATGTGCCCTTCTGCCATGGCTCTTTTTTTACAGCCATGTAGCCCCAGTAGTGTCTCATACCTTGCTGATAATGTAGATAACGTCACCACGTTTAAATGTCAACTCATCAGTTTCATCTCCTGTGCAGTCCCACAAACCTTGATAGAAATTGGCATAATCGGTATTTTCACTATCTGCAAAGAAAACAGCATCTAATTATAAACCAATCAAGATTGAGGGTAACTAAAGTTACTCTTTAAATCTCTAGATAGTACAAAGCAATTTATTAGTGCACATTTCTTATTCCTCTTTTTAGAAACAGCTCCTTCCTGCCATGAAAGCAAGTGAAAAATAGGTTTAATGTGCAAGCCCTTCACTGGCAAGTTGCATCACTGAGAGACATGTATCTACAGGTTTTCAAAGCATTTTTCAGCTGCAACTTAAAGCAGCTAGTTTTCCTCTGCTAGTATATTTCTAGCAAGGCATATATGTATCCCAACTTGAAACTGATAACATTGCTAGAATATAATTAATAATGATCAGTGAAAGGAAGCTAAAGTATTTCGTGATACACTCCCCCTCTGTCTCCTGTTCCAACAAAATTAAATAGCTTCTCTGAGAACCTTTGAGATAATCCTTGATTCTTCCTTCTGAAATATTGGAGAACTTGGAAACTGTTGCTGAAGCTGCATTTCAAAAATATTTGTGTCAGCTCCAGTTTAGGACATTAAGCTCTGGCTAAACGTGCAACTACACTACAGTCATAAACTCATCCTTCTAACAGCATAAGCACAATGGATGTGCTGTGTTCAAGCTGCCATACAGACCATTAACTGATTGATTATTTAGCACTCTTTGCTCTGTAATACGGCAATAACACAGTAATAAATGCTTTGTCATACATTTACAATACAGAGTACATCTATTGAAACACAGCGCTCACACACAGTTAAATACACTGGGTGCTTCTGTTGCACTGCAAACTATTTCCTGTTTTTAATTCCATGAGAATGGAGTGTGATGAGTTAATGCAAAAAGAATGTAAGCAATACCACTAAGATGACCGGTTACATTATGTATACACTAACCAGACAGAATGTATATGTACTAATAATTTACATCTCTGAAAAGCTATCTTCTAATTCTGATAACATAAATATCACTGAACTGGCTGGATCAAGGCTGTCATCTTAGTTTTGTTATATGATCCTTGAACTGCAGGCTTGCTGGTTATTCCAACATACACCAGTTACATTTGCATGTCATTAGCACTCTACAGCATTATTTATAGTTTACAATTTAACTGTGATTGGTTCATTTTATTACCAAAAAAATCCTGCTAAAATATCAAGTATCAAGAGACAGAAAGTATCACACTGTAAAAAAACAGCAGCACTCAACTTGTGTTCTTATTTTGGCAAATACTTGGATTTTAATTTTAATATTCTCTGTATGAGCAAGAAGAGCTTGTTTTCTCTTTCTCCATTTCAGTTTGTGTTCTGTGCTATCTTGTTTGGGTGGCAATACTGTCATAAGGCTCAACATTCACAACCTTGAATTCAAAACAGCTATGCCAGTTACCCACCCTTTAATTTTCCATGAACTGGTCATTAGGAGCTACAACTTGCTGTGTAGCACTAGGGGGCGTTCTGGCTGCCAGGGCCCAAATTCTTCTGTCCTCACCCCAAAAGCAACAATTGATACCCATATGAAAGCTCACAATCATTCAGAAATAAGAGATTTGGTTATTTAAAAATGCATAGACATAATCACTTCAACATGAAGGCATAATCAGTTTGAAATGCTGCACCTCCAAATTTTTGCCCTTCCTATTTTTCACTTCATTATTCACCAATTCAGCTTTAGACAATTATAAACAGTAACATATGTTAGCATGAAATTATTTTGTGATAAACATTAAGTCAGTATCTGTCCTTGGTCTTTTCTTACTGAACTGATCACAGTTCCCAACTCTATCTAGATAACGTAAGTCACATGAGAAAAAAAAATAAAAGAGCTATTTCAGTACATCCCACCTCTCAAATCTTTCAGCAGTTGGCTTATTGATTTCATTTAAAATACGTCAATCAGGACTTTTACTTCTTCAGAACATCACTGAAAGAAATCATGACTTTTCACACTGACCTTTGCCACTTTGAGCTCTGCTCTTACCTTTATGTGCCTGAAGTAACTCCTGTTAACACTGATATGAGTTGCAAGAGAAGAAACCCAAGAGTGGGTGAGACACATCTCTCTTTACACGTTCATCATGAGCATTACGTTAAGTCTTAAAGGGGAAAGCAACTCAACTAATAATGTGACAACACTGGAAAAGATGCATTTTAAAATAAGCTTATTGTGACAGTGAAGATACTGACCAAAGACTAACCATGGCTCTGTGCCCCCGTTTGTGAATTCAACATAAGATAGGGTTGTTTAAATCAGAAAGCCACATTTTTCAGAAAAAAATATACCAGTATATCAGGAGGACAGAAACAAAAAACGGGAAAAAAGTGTCAGTGTAAGTTTGTAAATAACTGTGCTGGTCTTCCACAGTGTTAATTTCAAATTTGAAATCCCCTTTCATGCCCACCAGCACAAGTTTCTGCAAGTTCTGTAAGGGCAACTACATAAGCATAAAAGATAATTGTAAATGTAACTTCAGACTTCAAACATCTAAAGTGAAAAAGGCTTCATAAAATGATTCATAGTGCTTACAAACACAGGCATAAGATAAATTTTTTTTAAAGGCTGCAAAAATCTCTGCAAAACACAAGCCCATTCGTTCTTACTTTGGTCCTTTTCATTTTGAGAAGACCTTGACAAATTTCTTTTTATTGACTCTGAAGAAGAGTATAAAACAAAAACAGGAGGTCTGAGGAAAGGAATTTGGTATTCATATGGTAATGAAATAATGTGAAGCTTCTTCAACACATGTAATACCTGAAAACAGATGGATTTTAGCATCAAGAACGTATGTGCCCATTACAGTTCAAATTCACAAGGTATTGATTTGCTGGCATTACTCTGTTACAATTACACTATTCTCAAACACTATGAAATGTCATGTGCCTTAAAAATACTATGATGACATAATTGCTAAACTGAAGTCTGTTGCATTTTGAAGGTACGGTCACTTGGCCACAAATACAAATAAGATATGATTTAAAAAAAAAAACATTAAATGTGTAGCTGAGGGCAGAAAGTGGTTTGGTTTTACCTACCCACTGCTTTTAAGACTACCAATACCAAGAAATGGGTGAGTAGGATTTTGGATAGGTTTTTTCTCCAGAAAATATTTCTTTCATTCCAGGAGAGCTACCTGGATGAACTACTATCCAACAGTTCCCAATACTCTTCCAGAAAGAATTCCTCATTGTATACTTCTGTTTTTCCATTAACAGTAATAGGAACAATGGATATTTTTGTCCAATATACTGATGAAAACACTTCAGAGTTATTTTGACAGATCAAAAGGCAATGGCTGCCAGCCTCTCTGACAGTAGTCTTGGAGTGCTTATTTCACTGAAAAATACTGGCATCTGACAATCATGCCTGAAGAAAGAAAGTTGAACAGTTCAGGTAAAAAAAAAATCTGACAAATATATCACTCAAGCATGCACCTCAAATATTAGGCTGTTTAAAATTTAGGAATGTCCATGGATTACTCAAGGGTAGAATATTATAATAATAGTCTAACAACCACAATAGACAGGAAAAAAAAAAAACCAACAACAACAACAACAACAACAACAACAAAAAAAAAAAAAAAAAAAAAAAAAACACCACAAAACAAAAAAAACCAAAAAAAAAACAACCCCACAACTGGAAAAATAGATTAATAGTACATATTTCAGAGGGATTTAAGCGTGCTGTCCCACTGCAGCCTAAGTCAATCCAACTGCAGGTTGTTTAATTTCTGCCCCCTACCTTTGCAACAATTTTTGCACTTCCCATTTCTGAACAGAAACCTGACAGAACACTAAACTGACCAAAAAAAAAAATTACAATTGACCAAAAGTCAATTACAGCCTAGATATAAAAATGCCCTACATAAAACATTAGGATAAATGCAATTCTGCCTGATTTCCCTCAGTCATCCATTTTAACACTGATGGCATGTAAGTTAGCAAACCCTACTACAGTAGTGATTTAGAGCCAGTATTTTTATTATTTGCTTGCGCATTCCTTGTGGAATGAAGAAATACATGTGTACGTTTTCCTTTCACAACTGTGGTCCACTGCCTAGTATATTAAACAGCTTGCCGTTCTGACTCATGTTTCTCAACTCTTGGTAAGATTTTTCAAAAGTTAATAGTGTCAGATTTGAAGATTTTTTAATGATATTTTAAAAAGACAAACTGTAGCCCCTTTTGGTAATGATGTGCTCAACAGTTACCATAGTGAAGGCTTAAATATGGAAATACAGGTGAAGTTCAAAATTAATGCTATCAGAATGAGTGTCTCACACAAGTGATCTAGGCTCTTGGTGTTGAGTCTCAATCACCAAACATGACAAGCCCTGTTAAAGAACAGTTATTTCTTAGTTCTGATGATGTCCTAAACTTCAAAAAATGCCTGTTATTTACTTGCGCTTTTTCCCACAGGCCAGAAAAGTTATGAAATAAGGGCAAAACAACTGCAGTGTATTTATTTGGACTCTAATCTATCCCAAAATGTTCAGTTTAATCTTTCTCACTTTCCTTCTCCTACTGTTCCTTAGTTACCCTAAAATCAACATATTTATAATGGTAAAGCAGAAAACATGACCATATTGAAATAGTGATTGTGGAAATGAAAATGGGTAGACAGTCGTAACAAGAAAGACCCAGCAAGCCATATTATATAACTGAAATTCTTCAATGCTTTGGTATTTTTAAATAATTTGGTCACAAGCAATTAATGTAAAGCTATCCAGCAGCAAGAGTCAGCATCAAGAACAACAGAATAAAAAGAACTCAAGTCTGAAAGTTAATTGAAGTAGAAATATGTTAGGGCAAGAAAAGAGTAGGAAAATGGAAATTTTTTTGTACTTAATCAGCTTGAGCTCACAGACAATTTGCAGAATATTTTCTGTGAGTTCAGGTTTAGTAAAGCTAGGCAATAAATTAAACTTAAGAATGTATACACTGTTTGTGTGGAAAAGCATAAAATATTCTCAAGTCATGTCAGGTATTTATGATGTGATGCCTATCAGAAATACTCATGTCAACTCAGCCCTAAAAGTCAAAAAAATTTCCAGTGTTAAACAGTGAACTATGTCAGATCAGATCACAAAATTATTGCTTGGAATGAACCTGATATCTGGGGGGGGGAACTGCTATGGTATTTTCAATGACATTACACAAATACTAATAAGACTGATACGGCTGTTCTCATAGCAATTAAAATTTTTCAAAAATGCAGATGCTAGGGTTTTGATTGCTTAAAAGTATGACCAATTAGAACTTCAGGAAGGTACATTAGTGAAAAAAACCAATGCTGTTGGCAACTTTATAATTGGATTGACCCCACGCTCCATTATGACCACACACTCTTATAATTACAGTAATGTCTAAATGAGTACTAAATATTAAGGCTGTAATGAGTCATGTTGTTTTACACATGTTTTTAGCAGAGCACAATGCTAACAGCATCTGATGGCTTGGCTCTTGTTTCCTTTCCAAGAAAAGCAACCCAAAACTCCTCACAGCAACCTGTTCCTGCTTTCCTGTATGGGTCAGGAAATCAGGCCTCTGTTTCCTCTCCACATGTTGCAACAGGAAGAGCACTGCAGAGCTACTTCCTAAAGGAACTCTTCTTGCCCACCCCTTCCTTGACAGCCCTGAAAGAATTATGTGTATTATGTACGATGGGGGAAGGAGAGCCAGATTGCATGTCAGTGCAGGTCACAGTTACAATGCAGCAGATCTCAGAAAGGTGTAAGGTCTGATAAGAAGCGAGTCTTCTCTACTTGCTGTGTCAAATCACCAATAGTTTATCTAAAGGTCTGTGCCCTTGAAGCACAAAAATATATTGTTTTTAAGCATAACTGGAAATACCTTTCTATCAAGAAAAGTTGTCTGGCCATGTGACTTTACATGGTGTATGCAGTTATTTTTCCAGTCCCAGAGATAATTAGCACAAGGGCGGTTTGCCAAGCTAAAGCTGAGAGAATATCCTTCACAGCCTTTCTGGGTATTTGTGTCCTTTTCCAATTTTTATGCTGCTGTCACTGGACTCTGGCATTTCTTACCCGATTCATTTGCTTTCTCTGGTAATCATATGCAATGAAGATATGCATGGCCAACATTTAAACAGGCTGCAGATCAATTAGTGGTCTTAAGTTTATCTGATTTTTATCAAAGAAGACAGAGCTTTGGGTCGATTGTCAGAGCCTGTGTCAAGTTGACCTTTTCAGAGACGTCTACATTGCCAGTCCCTTGGGCAACTTGTTGTCCCCTGTTAGTCTCTGAATGGCAGAAGTCTGTTCTGCTCAAGCACAAAGTATACACAGATGTCTATATTACATTCTTATAGGTTTGACAGCAACTGCATGTTGTATCTATAAACTGTCCTTTAGCAGTGACACTTCCTCAATGATGATAAGCTAATTTATGCAACTAAATCTCCTTTGTGCAGAAATGAAAGCTAATTGAGTCATTACAAAGTAATTCAGGAAGGAATACCTTGTATAAATTGGCTTACTTTATAAATCCTTCTCAAGTGGTTTTCATGCATCCTAAGTGGTGCTTAAGCAGTTTTGCTGCCATCACATACCCGGGTAAAAAAGACAGCCTTACAGAGCTATAAAAACATTATTTTAAAACAGTGAATGGAAGAGACAAGAAAGTAAAGGTAAAAAGAAAGTACATATACAAAATAAAGAGGAAAGGTTTTAATTACCTGAAGCACTGGTAACTTGCTCCTCGCTCTCTTCTCTTGGTACTTCAGCTTTTGGAGAAAGACGCTCTTCTGCAAAACACATAAATGCAAATGAAATTCTAAAGGGACACCTCAGCTGACAGGAATTACAGCCCACACGAGTCTGAAAGACACACTATATTTCCAGACTGTAAGCCTTGTTTACTATTTTGCACTTACACAGGAGTTGGAACATTGTTATTTCTGTGGTTTCCCCCACCCATACAAACACTCCAAGAGCTTTCTTTCAAAATCTCAGTTGTGAACATCTGTTTCCCTTTTCACTCTGGTCTGAATGCAGTATATAGAGCTGCAGTTCTGCTGATTTTCAGTCATTCCAAAACAATTAGAATGAGGGTCCTCTTCTGCTACGTACATTTCTTGCCAGAAAAGGATAAAGCAAAGGAAACCAAGGTTTGAAAAAGTATCCCCAGCCCATGCAATAAGTCAGTTCTAGAGAACAGTATGCAACGCAGGCAGAGGACATCTTACCTTCAACACTGTCCTACAGAGGCAGTAGCTCAACATCTGCACGATGGGAACACAGCCACTACAGATGCCATGCCCTTCACTGCTCCTGCCCACTGTGCCTTACCACAGTTTTAAGCAAGCCAGACTCTATCAAATGACTTAGTGCAAGTTTAGGAGACAAGAAAAGAGAAAACTTGGCAGTGATGAACTCTAAAGCATGTTTTCTGGCTAGCAGGCTTGGAACACTAACATCCCCACAGGCAATTTCAAAAGATGTGCTCCATACTCCCTGTCCAGCGCAGACATGAAACTCATGTCCAGACCCGCACTTGAGTAAATCCACACTCCACTCAGTACAGGGACACCAGATCTGCTCCTCACTTTTCACAGTCAACAATTCTATGGATGAGGTAAAAAAGGGGAACAAACTCTGAGGCTTTTAGCTGTATTCTGTCAGAGTCATAAGGAAGCTGAAACAAATTTATCTTGGCATTTACAGTATATCAAAACTGACAAGGTTGCTGCACTGAATGAGGAAATAGTATATTGATAAACCCACTTCTCAAACAAGAATTGGACTCTTAATACATTTAAACTATCTGGCTTTGCTACTCATCACATCTTATACAGATAGTGAAGCTTCTTTTTAAGATACGCATTTCAGCAACTAATTTTGGTATTTTACTAATGACAGACAACAGATAAAGAACTCACGGCTTTTAAAATGTTCCTCATTGTGCAACTTTTATGTAATTGCCCTTTTAATTTGACAAAGAGTGAATTTTATATCAACAGTTCAAAGGACTTTTAGACTTGTAAAAATTTAATCTATCCACAAGACTGTTCCTGCAAACATTAAAGCAGATGTTTAAAGCGCAAGAGTAGACCTGTTGAAATGAGTATGCATAATTGCTGCTAACCTCTATACACAGTCCTACAAATATTACAATTACATCATAAGATTCACTCTACAAAGAGCTTTGAAATGTTACCCTACTAAGCCAGCAAGATATTTTGTTCTTTGAATCTTGGCTAGTTAAAAATCTGGTCAATATGAATATAAACTATTTTTAAGCCAAGGTGGGGGGAAAGAACAGAAATAAAAAAAAACCCCAACCACAGAAGAGGAGAAATCTGAAGCTGCAGTAAACACAAAACACTCTGAACTCTGTACTGCATTCAGATGTTCAAATGTATTCCCCTACTTGGCACTAACCCTTGTCACATATTTCCAAGTATGCTCATTTGTTTATTTTAAGAACTCACAATTGGAGCATAAATGGGAAAAATGCATCCCTATGTGCTGTCCAGAGCACTAGGAGGCACTGTCATTCTGTGGGTTCCCTACCACAGTTACACCCCTCACAGGGAGTAGTATCCCACTTTCTAGAATTGCTCCCTTTTCCCAGAACAACCCACCTTCATCCAACACACACTGTATTATACTATTCTTTCATTAAACAGATGTTGATATTATATGTTACTGATTGTTCGGACCTAAATCAGTTGTTGTGCTGAATGTTCTATGGATTTTAACTCTATCACTTGTCATGGTCACCAGACTAGCTTAAACTGAGAACTGACTCCAGCAGAGGGTATCTCAGCTAAAGCAAAGCACCAGCAGGGATTTAAAGAGATTTTTTCAAAAGGCGCAGCTGAATATATGTAGATTACATTGTGATTTCATGGAAAAAAATTTAGAACATATGCATTCTCCTGAAAAATTTATTTCCTAGAAACAAGAGTTCACCAGATCCACATCTGAAGATATGAAAATGTCTGAATCAAATATCTTTGAATTCCAAAAGGTGCCATATTCAAGCAAAAACTGTCCATATTTGCTTACTGGTTTGGATCTCAAGCATCCCTACCTACCCCACTTTGCTTTACACTACAGAGTTGTCACAGAGAGAACAAAGTCTTGGGTACAATTAGACTGGAAGAGGCACTCCAGAAGCACCCTGGACATGGTCCAGCTGCTAATGGGCATTCAGTTCATGGTACCAGGCTGAAGTGACTCCATAGGAAACCTCCTTTGAAACATGCACAACAAATATCAGGTCCTTGGCACAAAGCTGTGCTTTACAAATCTGTTGCAAATGGTCCACACTACTTGCTAATGCAATCATGCTCAGAGTGGAGCAGTTCTAGTAGGCTTGGCTTACGGTAGTAAAAAAGTACCTGTGGTTCTTACTCGTGTATTCAAGTATTATGGCCTGAAGCAGTAACTATGTGCAGGCAGTGTTCTTTAAACACAGCAACCTTGATTACCTCAGGAATTACAGCTGCAGTCTGATGCAACATGCTAAAGTTTGTGTTGCAACATGGCATAGAGTCAAAAGATGAAAAATTAGATTTAAAAATACAGGAGAAATCCTTCCGGGTTTTGTTTTAAGATACTGTGCATAAGGAGTCACGCATACCTTTAAAATAATCTGTTCCAGTTTTTGCTCTGTACATCTTCTTCACACCATCACTACAACTGCAGCGAGAAAACATTCTTTTCCACTTTCTCGCTATGTCAAAATGAGACTAATCTACACCAATCAAACCAGAGAACTCTTCCACAGCTGTAGATCCTAACCCCTGATATACAGATTATGTTCCATACTATACTGATACTTAGAGACCTTAACAACAAACAGCCAACAAAATTCTTGTGAATTTTTGTGAATATTTGTTACAGGTTTTTTTCAGTTAGTCCATGAAAGTTGTTGAAAATAATTTATTTATTCAATTTGCAGTCTGAAGAAAAAACAGAAAAATAACCACCCAATCACATATGATTCTACATCCACAAAATTTAAAAAGTGAACAATGAATTCTACACTTGCTGAGGTTTTTTACATAAATCCATTTTTTTCTTCCAATTTCTTTTTCTTACAGGAAGAAAGGAAAAAAGATTGGACTCCTTGAGTACAAAACAGATAAGAGTTTGGCTTGAACAGTGCATTCCTCCAATGGAATGTGGTATGTCCATGATAAATATGCATAAATTTAGCCGTTTCCTCTACTAACGTGTTACCTAACCATCTTTTTACATTAGACTCTAATTCAATGCCATTATTATTTGGTATTCTATTGTCTTCTAGTTTCTGACACATTGTCATTGCACAATACTAGTTTACACCTTGAACAATCCCAGTTTGTGAGTTAATATTCTATTCAATGCTTTGATTACAGTAAACAAAACCAGCTCAGCTATGCAGCAAAATCTACCAAACCACACAGATGGTTATAAGCTTTTCATTGTGTGGTTTCCATAGCAATCATATTGCAAATCTGGAAGCTTCTTGCAAATAAGCAGCTTGTATTTACATGCCTCTCAGCTGCAGCATGGAATACAACAACGAGTGAAGTTATTATTCCAATCACATATTGTTAGCAAAATCACTGGAAGATGTTTTGATCAGTTCAGATAAAAAACTGCTGCAGTGAACTAATTTTTCATCTATTTCATAATGATACAAGCAATCACACACTTGTAATGCACATTCTTGTCTCTTCATTTGAAATCTCACTGTAGTGTCAGAAGATTGTAAGCATACAAACCAATCTTGTAAGATAGACCCCCCACAAAAACACTTGGATTATTAAATAATCAATTTTAAAAACCACACAGTGTCTTTACTATTGTACTTGGCAGGGAGGACAGATGCATGCAAAAAAACAGGTGTGTACATAAACTCTGCTGACACTGCATATCACAGGTCTACACTTTTGCCCAAGAAAAAGAAAGAATGGCATGTTAACACCAAGAGTATTACTCCTCCCCACTGCTTTTTTGCTACCAAATAATGATTCTGCACAAATGCAAAGAAGAACTTTCGAACCCAAATAAATGCTTACCATGGGAAAGAGTCAAGACCTTGCCTGTCCCAAATTTATAATTTTATTAACTGACTCACCCCCATAACAGATGATTATTACTCTAATAAGGAACATAAATCAACCCAGCTACAGAGTTGTTTTTAAAAATTAGCAAGAACTGGATTTTTTAAAAACAAGAGTATTTGTTCAGACAAACATTTAATATTTACAAAGAAGGAGCAATAAATGCACAAAATTTTAAGAACAAGATTGTTTATATCATTTGGCCCAACTGACACCTTCTGCTAGCATTTGTGGTGAGGGCTAGTGACCATCTGGGGTCAAAGGAATAAGTATTAATGTCCTGTTTTATGTGGGGCCAGCAAATTGCCTTACCTGAGGCCAGTGCTCTCCAGCCTTGGGGATGGGGTCCTCTGCAGCATTCTCACCATATACACACCTGTACAGGCCTGTACACTTCACCCAAACTCTTACAGGGTTTTAGCCTAAGCAGCTTGATAGAAAATCCAGTAGGCTGACTTGCCTTGGTGTGTGTATTTATAATGGCAGGGATTTTCATTTCTGGTATTTTCTTTTAGAGTCCAGATCCACCCATTATATATGAGAGATCTCTCTGTACAAAGAGATCATCAAATTTAATTAGCAAAACTCTAACTTTGATAATCCTCCAATATATCCCAGAGATCTGTCTTTTTCCCCCAGCTCCTTTTGGACATGGCAGATTACTGGAAGATTTACACATAGCTTCTTGACATTTCACCTCACCCTGCATCCCCATTATCAGCCTGGTGTATTCTGTAAACAACGAAACAGTGTGGAAAAGGCTGCTGAAGGTGCTTTTGTCTAGCCATGGTGTGAGTTCTTGGGGGCAGCACAGAGGGGGAGACAGACTCTTGTTTTATTGAAGTTCCATCTGACTGTACAACAGTTCATGGCTTGAGAATGAAAATGCCTCCAGGACAGTGAGAGAAGCAGGAAACAGGTTGGCTGCTAGAGAAGAGATTGTAAACATAAGAATTTCTTACCATGACAGAAGAGAGGACATTTCATTGCTACTTCTGTGGGTCACTTAGTTACCACCCAACAGCTCAAACAAAAAGGTTATATTCCTACATTGCAAACTTGAGTGGGAAAAGAAACAATTTCCACAACACAAGCAGAGAAGACAGCGACAGAAATGGGTCACCCAAATAACAGACTAAACACTGGGATTGCAGACAAGATGACATCACCTATGTCAGCAGAAGCAGAAGTTGCATCTGACTAAATGGTCATCAGTGCATGAGAAAAATGATGAGAAACAGGCAATACAGAATTGTATTCCAAGAGAATACAGAAGGAGATCTCTGGGTTATGAACAATATAAAAATACATCTTAAAGAAAAATAATATGCAAACTAAGATGCTTCAGTTTTAGCTGAGGACAACCCATGCCAATTCCTAACCCAAATTTCTTCCAACACATGTGATCCAAGTCTGATTCCAAGATAGAGGCAAAAGATTCCATTCAAATATACCACCAGCTAAACTGGATGGGACCTCCAACTAACACTTTTGCACAAGTTTTAAAGAGCTTTTTGAAAACAACCATTATCTAAATTCTAAAGTGAGGTTAAATATACACACCACCTTGCCCAACCAGTAGACAGTAACAGAAGTCTGCTATTAATATTAACAATATCCTGATTTCCCAATGACCTTGAAAAAGTAGCACTGGCTTCACAAAGTGAAAAAGCTATAGTAATGAAATACTTTGGGAGAGATGGAACCTGTGGAAATTGCTCAGTCTAACACCCTACTCTAACTCAGAAAGTTAGATCAGTTTTCTAGGAAACATCATTTGGCCTCTTTTGGTACTGCACACTAAACTGTTGAGCAGCAGTTTAAAAGGGCCTGTGCATTTTTAATAGCTCACGTATGAGACAGCTGAAGCTAATGACTTTCTAGAACAGGATTAGCTCAAATTACTCAGTTTTGTCCAGATCTTGCCAAGTCTCCAGATGTGAGGTTTCCTGTATTCCTTGAGAAATCCTGCACTTTTTTTCCCCTCAATTGCACTCCTTGTATCTTTAAAAGGTGCTACTGTGCACCACTGTTACTCCCAGTTGTCTAGGCAATCTGAGTAACTAAACCAGCCATCTCAGCTAAAAGCGAAGCACTGCCTCCTGTTCAGAAGACCTTGGGAAAGTTACTTCATCATCCTCACAGAAAGGGTTAGTAGATTTTGTCGCAAATTAACTCAGGACCATTGCCACAAGAAAAGGAGGTGAGAAGGAGAGGAAGTGTACTGGAATGTCACTTAGACATTTTCTGGAGAAAAAAAACTCTCTCAAAACAACCTTTCAGTGGCCCCACACAGGGAATCTAAGCATATGTAATGGTTTGGCTTAATCAAAACCAAAAAGCCGATACAACATCCCCTTCCTAAGAAACGTATTTTGGAGTTACAGAATTTGCTAGACTAAAGAGTAAAATAAACCAAAAAATTCCCAGTCCCACTAGGGACAAATAGCAAACACACTTTATGGCTGCAATTCTCTAATGTTGAATGGAATAACATTGTTTGGATCATATAACTATTGCTATGAAGAATAATAACAGAGTCAAGTATCAGAGAGAAATGAGTACATTTGGAGAACTGTTTGAGAAAAAAGTATCTCTTTCTAAATACATTTGTGAAAAAGACACCACATTTCTCCTATATTACCACACACATACACATCCACGTGAATTATACTAGCACAATGGATTAAAAAATCATGTTTTTAAAAGTTGGAAGATATTTTATCGTCTCTCACTATTTTACTGCAAAAAAAAACCCAAGCAACAAGTGATAAAAGAGCACATCTCTGGAGGAAAACCAGCTACTCTCACACAATAAAAGACCCTAAGCATTGTTGGCAAGGTCATCCACAGCTGCTGCAAAGTAGATCTTCTCACTCTACTGTGCAGCCTTTTGCCAATTTTCAGGAAATCTAGGAGAATGCTTTGCTTTACTTACCTTTTCTACTTGCTGAGAACTGAATATATGTTAACACCTTTCCTCTTTCTTTTTCTTTTCTTTCCCAGTACCAAGTATTGCAGTACCTTTGCTTGCCTCCCATTCTGTAGTCACAGCCAATAGCCTCTTCAGACCCCACAATCTTGTACATTTATCAAATACAGAAGTTGTTAGTATGAAAGTTGCTGTTTTCCAGGGCTTCATGAGGCCCTTCAGGTTTTAAGAAAAAACTACCAAACCGAGAGGAAAAATATTCTCAGTCACCTGAATGACCGAACAGAATATATTCAGTAAGACAACTGAAAAATCCATAGAGGTACAGGCAATTCCCAGTCCTAGTTATGAATGTATTAAGATTTCATGAACTCAGCTTCCTGCTTGGAGCTCTCCTTGCAAATAAGCAATCTTCAGTCATGTTTTGAGTGACAGCTCAATTCAACTTCATTGGCCAGATCCTTGCATTAGTCTTCCAAACAACAAATAATTTAAAATCTCTGATTAAAACCAAACCAAACCAAACCAAACCAACCAAACCAAACCAAACCAAACCAAACCCCATCTTTTACATACTCTACATTCTCTCTCCTGTTTTTTTCTTCCTGTTTTTTGATAACATAGATGCAAAAGAATTAAGAATTTGTCAATTTGAAGTTAAAGTAGGAAAAAATTGCTACTCTGGCAGAACTAGGAGAAAGAGAAGCATGTCAAATCTCAGTTATATCAATAGCAAGCTTGGGAGGAGAGGAGGTAGAAAAGAGGCAGAAAAAGCAGGAGTACCTTCCAGGCAAGGCCATCTAGAATGTCTAATTTTGGAATATTATAATTTATTTGACAAAATTATCGAATTATTATTAATAAAATTCAATACAAATATGCCAACGTGCAATATGCACTGCACAGAAATAAGGGATGGGTTTTGCTCTGACCTTTTTATTTCCTCGTGAAGAAAGACCTGATAATAGTAATTCTTCTCAAGAGAAAAGATAAAGGTCATCACAAGCAAGCTCATCATGGATATGCACACAATTATTATAATGAAGAATAAAAGAAATTACAGAGATCCACTTCCAGAAACTGATCCATTGATTTCCCGTTTTCCTATTCACAGACACTTGCTATTTACAAATAAAGTCACTATTTCCGGGATTTTTTTGTCAGAAATCAAGTGTCTTGTCTATTCCTATATGCTGAGTGAACTGGTCAGAATATATTAAACTCAGAAATCAAAAAACTATTTGATGGGCCTTCAAATAAGGTGAAAATTTCATAAGTGACTTCAAAATCCAGCTCACTATAAATTTCTGAAGTTTTATTAGGTACTTTGTTAAACGTTACCCTTACTTCTTTGATCAAGATATCAGATAACAACTTCCACACCTGAACAGAGGCATCTCTGAAGATAAAGTTTCATGTGAAATTTCAACAAAAGCACAATTTTGGCTCCACATCTAAAATTGCTGCTAAAGCCTCAATTTTGGCATACCAGACTGAGGCAATAGACATCCTACCTAAATCCATACTTAAACATTTAAAGAAAGAATAAAATATTTTATTATACTACCCTTAACAGGTCTCAGCAATGCAGAGGAAAGCTTTTGGGGTTTAATGTTTCTACATGCTCATCTAATTATCTAGCTGATTAACAAAAAATGCTCCCTTCTCTGTTCCCCCTCACCCTAACAAAAAAAAAAAAATAGTTGCAATTATTGGACAGAATGCACATTAGTTTCTCAAAGGGACAAAACAAACAATTTTTAAGTTTATTCCATGGTTCTATTGTAGTTTCATGGGAATCTGTGCTAGAGATTGCTGGCCTGAATATGTGTGGCATGTACATAAGTATATTCTTATAAACATAATAAAGATTTATTTTAATTCACTGTAACTAAAATAAATTTGTTTGTTCTCTCAACCTGTAATAGCTCTTAGCTATGTAAATAGTTTAAGTGTTCAACATGACATTTTATAAACCTTATTATTAAAATGTTTTGCTAAAATAAATGTGGTGGCTATTAAAATCTACATAGAAAATATAAATAGTTCCCAATGTAAATACATTTAGCAATCAAATATTCAATTAACTAATCTATACTGTGTAACTGTGTACTACAGTGTTATTTGACAACCATGTACAGCAGTTATATTTCTCAAGCTTAAATCTGTATGATAGAAAAAGTCTGTAAATGTCAAGTAGAGTTTCTCATAATCATTGATCAGCAGCAAGTCTTAAATTTAAAAGCCATTTCTGAAAACTACATATCCTTAATTGGGATAAATGGGACTTGACATAATATTTACATACATAGAACTCATAAAGAAAGCATCTTGCTTAAACCACATAATATCCTATAATAATCTGCAGGGTTAATGTATTCAAATTTATAGTATGATTCCTGAACTTATTCAAAAAAGGGACAAAAGACAAGGCATAGCTCACTTCAGTGAAAGGAAACACAATACAGTTGTTGGCATGTTTCCACAAGAAAAGTCTGGCTCCCAGATGCTTCTCTTGTAACTCCTTTAAAAACGTTACACCAAGACATTTTTGTATTCCCTGTGTTGATCACTAACTGCACATTGACAAAAAAACTTCAGCAGTTTTCTGCCTTTAGGTATTTTCATCAAAAGTAACAAACCCACACTACTGCCACTTTGCACTGTTTATGGCCCAGGCCATTAAATGAAATTATGTCAACTATGCTGATTCCTTTCTCCAACTAAAATGATGAAACAGAGTGAAAATTTTATTGCTATGATTCACTAATATCAGATTAAATCAGAAAGATGCAGAAAATTATAGTTGCAATGCAAACTGTTTGCATGCACCATAGTTTGGATAACATTCCCATATTAATTTCTACAAATACTATCCCATTCCTCAATTCTCCTGCATTAGCTCTGTACTGGGATCAGCCACTCTGGATGTCAGATCTTACCAGCCCTACAGGCCACATACCACAATGCACCTCAGAGAGAAGTAGGACATTGGGATACGGCAACAGTCCATAAGCAGGAGATGACAACTGCTCCCCAGGCAGCTCCCCAGGTGAGTGTGGGATTAGCATGCAGTTGTATTCCAAAAGAACCCAGAGTTTCTAGAGTCCCATACTACTAGAATTCACTCAGAGCCGGTACTTTCAGATTACCCAGCTCGCATGCCAGAGACACAACACAGTCCCAGTTGTACTGAAAGAGCACTACTTGTACTGCTTGTCTGAGCTAGGCAGTTTATCCAGGAACTAGGTTTATGACCTCTATGGAAGTTATAACAAAATCATATCCATGTTGAACTTTTGTTTATTGAATTATCTGAAATTGCTGTTCAATGTCTACTAATAGAAATGTGTCACTTTTTATCATAGAATCATACAGTCATTTGGGTTAGGAGTGACCTCAAGGACCATCTCATTCCACTGCCCCCTGCCATGGGCAGCGACTCTTTCCACTGGATCAGGTTCCACAAAGCTGCATACAACCCAGCCTAACACAATTCCAGCGATGTGGGGCATCTACAACTTCTCTGGACAACCTGTTCCAGTGCCTCACCATCCTCACAGCAAAGTCTTTCTTCCTAATATCTATTCTTAATTTTTAAGGAAATAAAATTTGAGACAGTTATGCAAACCAGATAAATTCAGTTAGTGTATTTTGGGACAATGGAAGCACGACCCTCATGCTAGGATCCACAGGCTTTCAGGTAGATAACGCTTTGTTTTGAAAATGTGATTCCTTCCTTTCATTTTCAGTTTTATGTTAAGATTCAAGGACAGAATAATTGTTACAGCCTGCTAATACAGAACACTTCCACAATCCAAAGATGGAAGTACTGGAACATCTTCTTTAAGGATATTCTAAGTTCCAGACACCCTACTAGTTTTCATTGAAACACAATCTCAGAGCTTTTAGACGGAGGAAAACAAGATCTGCTAGAAAAAGCTAGACTTCAATATAAAAGGACTGAATCAAAATATCTGCTGTGACAACCATCCCCTTTCTGGATAAGAAGACTGTCCTGCTATCTTGCTGTCCAACACAAATCTCAGTGACTTGCCAAAAAACTTTCTTCAGTCTCTTCTGGCTTCTTAAGAGTCTCCCCTTTGCTGCTGAAGCTTATCTGTGTGCCTGCACCCTGCACTTCCCTGGAGCATCCCTCTCTCTACTCTAGGGCACAGCAGACTACTGAATCTTGGCCTCTCTGCCTGGTCTACTGTGTGGTCTAGGAGCTGGACCCTGCTGACTATTTTCCTTTCCTAGGAGCAACCATCTTGCTTCTTTAAAAAACTTGTACCCAGCCCAGGGAGCAGCAGCCAAGACAAGCAAACAAACAGCCTTTCCCTATGTTACCTTCTTCATATATGTGTAAACTAAACATGGCATCCATTGCAAACACAGTATACTGCAACACACAAACAAATCAGATACACATGCATGCAGCGAGAAAAACTCATGAAGCTCTGGTTAATTGGTAGTATTTTGTTTGGCTAATTCCTCCATTTTAAGGAGAGTGAGAAGAAAAGTGAGTAGCAAACTGAAAGGAAAAGACATATACAGGAGGATTTATGCTGATGCATTTCTTAAGGCTGAAAAATTCAAATCAGAGATTTGTATCTACAGCAACAGAATGATTAATTCAGCCTTTAGAGCCCACCTTGCTGGGTCTTATTTGAGAATTCAGTTGTACAAATTATGGTTCTTTAATAGCTACCTTGTGGAAACCAGAAAAGTTGAGAAGCAATAGCCTGAGGCACCATATAACCTCTGGTTGCTCGTTTCTCAAAAAACTCTATCTAATGGTTTTAATAGCCTGATATGCAGTCATTCATCACAAATTCAAAAAATTAAGGTTCTTTGATCTATCTATATAGTATTTATCACATTTATACCCAAGCAGTAGAACGAGCCCAATATTTATTTCTATTTTCATAAATATACGTAATGAAATTGACATTTTCGTTTGAACTTGATAAACTGCAGCAACTCCTCAAATTCAGGGTTAATAAACTATTTCACATAACGAGACACTTCTTCTGAATGCTTTGCATTAGTTGCATTGTGCTGCTTCTTAATTAGATGACAACAGTGCCACCATAGAAAACTTTGCTTTAAAAAGAACATACTTTGGGTCCACAACCCATTGAAGACATGCATGCATAACAAAGCTTTGTTCACATTTAACATGAAGCCAGCTGTCAGAGACAGAGTCAACACTGAAAAAACAATGATAGAAATAAAATTACTTCGTGCGATTTTTTTTTGCCAGGATGACAAGTTTTTCTGAGACAGGATTCTATCTCTTAATAGCAAACAGTTTCTATCACATACTGTCCACATCAGATTGGTTTTACAAATCAATAGAGTCAAAAGTTGTTTAATGCTTGTAGACAGAAAATACTATAAAAATTACTGACCAGTACTTGCAATAAAATATCTTCTTTCAATAAGTAAATTAATTTCAATAAGTTGTGTGCTAATTAGTTTTTGAAGGAGTTCTTTAAACATAAATGATCAAAAATACTTCTTTTTAGATACGCCTTCTAATTTTAAGCAAGTAAATTTTAAAATGCCACTAGACAATAAACCCTGGTTTATTTAATGGTGCATTTTTTGTTGGTTTTGTTTTGGTTTGGTTTTTTGGTCTGATTGGATTTTAGGATACTATTCTTTTAATGTTTGAAATACAGAAATAAAATTCAGCGTTTGCTAACTTGCAACTTTGATAAACAGCCTTTCCAACATGAACTCCTTCAATTTGTTCAAACAGTTGATCACAACATCAGGAAAATCACTTTTTTTTCCTCCACTGGTAAACTCTGAAATCTATGAAGGCTGAAACATCTGAAGACTATGAAGTCTCACATGCAGTTCAAAGAGAAGAGAATAAATACGTATACTCAATAGGTACCTACACACTTTCCCTTTACTGTAGATACTGTAATTGACCGCTTTGGATCTCATGACTTATCAAATTTTCTGCAGCAGAGGTATATCCCTAAATAAAGAACACTTTTCTAAGAGTATTTATCAGTAGACAAACCCACCCAAGTCCAGTCAGTCAATATACCTCTCACATGCAAATCAGACTAAATATGAATACTCAGTTTTTATTCCACTTTTACTGGCCTCCTCACTTGCACGTTTGCAAATCTGTGTGTGATAAGGGAGCAGGGGTTGAATTGCACCATGGACAGTAGGCTTTCTGACAGCTATGGGCCACCTGTTGTTCACATACGGCCACTTTATATTCCCTTTAAAAGAAATGCAGAAGAGCCTGTGAACCTTATTTTTCCTTACAAAGACCTGCCACTTCCCACTCAATGGACATCTCATTCTTTTCAGCTACACCAGATTGTCTTACCTCCTCTTTTATCACTGACACCCAACCTCAATAGAAAGAAGGGCTCCCTCTTTAGATGTAGGATTACAGTAATTGAAGATAATGCCCAAGCTCTTGTGGCAAACAAAAGCTGAGTTACAGGTATCATGTTCATTCACCTTGTGGATGCAATGTCCTTAAATATTTATCTGGATTCATAACTCACGTCTCGTGAGCATTTAATACCAGCTGAAGGACAACTTCAAGGTGTATATAAATCCCATATGAGTACTGCCTCAAAAGCCAGAGTGACAGAATTCAGACAGGGCTCCATTTCATCAAAGCTACTGGGATTCAACAATATCCACTTAAAAGAGATTTCCATGGCTGACACTTCTTGGACCTAAAAAAAAAATTCTTTCTTTATTACTCTCTGACACTAAAACGTAGTTCACATCTGCTTTTCACTGCTTTTGTATTACTTTAATTACTTGTGAATTACAGCAAACTGAGTAAGCCCTGTAGCACCCCCTTGACCTTATTCTGGTACTCCACTATCAGCAAGACAGTATGTGCAAAAACATTCCATAAATACAATGTAACAAAGGCTAAAGAAGTGAAAATACTTCTTAAGAACACTGAGATTTAATTTTTGGAAAAAAAAAAAATTAAGAATCCTCACTGTTTTCCAAGGAAAAAATCCATTATTGTGTTCTTGAACATGAAAGGTGTTTTCATGGAAATTATTCAAAAACCTTTCAGAAATTACTTTGAAAACTTATCTTACTAATTAAAAGCAGTTAGAATTCTTTCTGTGGAAAAAAACAAATTATAGCACATCATCATTATATACAACTTCTGGACAAGAACTAAAGAATTCCCTAACTACTGAAGGCAAGCAATAAACACAGGGAGGAATCTGGACCATATGCCAAGATATATAATATAATGACTTAACACCAATGATCACAGGTAACATCTCAGACTCCATAATCACCCGTGTCTCTGCTGACATAAACCTACTCCTCTGGTTTGCAATGACCAATTAACAGTTTCCTTCTTTAAGCCTACTGGGTTTAGGAACTGATTATACAGCTGTAATGCACAACTGGGACTGCTTGGTATCAAACGCTGTGTTTTGGCCCACATACCCTCACTGTGCTGTACTGAAAACTCTAGAAGAAGCAAAGGTGTCCTGAGAAAGAGTTTTCATTAACACAGTGCTGTGAAATCTTCACTTCTAGTGTCAAAAATGTCAATATATCTGACAGTACATCTTGAGAAAACAAATATTTGCCATGAGTGTTCAATGAACGTCAGATGAAACTTACACTCAAACTCCACTACAAAATTATTACTTCCTTCTTCCCAAGAAGAGGTAGATCAGAAATCATGTTCTTTTTTCCTCCCACCTTCATGCTCATGAAAAGGGTGTATCATAACAAAAGTTGCTTCTTCAAAACTCTAGCAGTCCAGCAAGAAGAGAGGATAAAAACCATATTAAATTATGCTGCCTAACTGCAGCAGTTTACTGTTAGAAAAAAATAAAACATCAAAGCTGCTTAAAAAGATAACCATAAGAAAGAAACAGGATGATCATTCCCTACCTTCATATTCAATGTCAGAAATGTTCTGAAATAACATTAATTTTTAAAACTATTTAACATGTTTTGTTTAAAATAAGTAAACAAATTAAAGTGTTTCTTTGCACAGCACATTTCTTATTCCATGGAAGTTAAGATATTTCTTACCTTTCCCAGGACTTTGCCTTAGTTACAGATTTTCCCTACCTAAGCTTCCAGCTACACTGCAAAACAGAATTATTGCCCAGAAGCTTGAGCTTGACCTGCTCTGTTTGGCAGATGATTGATAGCAGGAATCAAAAGACAAAAGCCAGGTTTCCATTCCCATCATCCATTGCCCAATGAGGAACTGAATCAACCCTAAAATTTAATTTATAGAAAACTAAGAACTGATGCAAGTTGTATTGGCTGAAGATCACCACAGCACTGAATTTCACCACCTCTTTCTCACCCAAAAGTTCTCCATGTTATGGACAGACTAAGAAGGGATGGCACAAAGCTACAATGCCAGTCTTGTGACCCATTACATTGCTTCAGGATTTTCAGCCTTATGTATTCTTTAAGGGCAGGTTTTACCACCATGCACCAAATAAGCCCTACCAGAGTAAGAATCAAAACTTATCTTTAGAATCATTTTAATGGAAATTATACTGTATACCATGGAAAGTAATACTGTAATACAAGTTTGTGAGGAGAAAGAGAACAGAAGAAAAAAGCCAACACAAAATTGAAAACTAAGATAAGTGTATTAGCTTAGATTAACACCTCTTCTCTCCTATTGTGCCAGAGTGTGGTAGACAGGACACAAACTGAGTTGAGGCTGAGGTTGCCATTAAGGTGGCAAGCAGTAGTTAGCATTGCAGTTTTGGGTATGTGCTCCACACTGATATGAAACCACAGAAGACACTACTGAAAGCCCTTAAAATTATGTCACTGAAACCTCAAGTTAATAAAAACATTCTGTCTTCAAGGCCTGCAACAGACAGGAACAACTTCAAAGCTGGCACATGTTCTCTTTTATGATAAGAACAACTCCATTGTTAAAAACACCACTAAGCTAGAAACTCCATGCATTGATGTGGCTCTACCCAGAACACAGAATTATTTAATACTACAGTTTCAGAATATGTTTTATGCTACAGCTTATAACATTCAGCTCTGGACTGCAAAATTATATATATAGTGTACTAAGGTAGAAAATAAATAGCTAATGATGAAAAATGGTCCTTTACTAACAATGTTTTTAACTTTGTTTAGCCAAGTTCTCCTCCATGATTTTATTAAAAACCAAAAAGACTAAAGCCTAGTGTGCTGAAGGCAGTATAAAGATTTCTTTTCCTGAAGAATCTTGTGGTTGCACTGTTTTGAAACTCTTTCTGCTCTTTCTCAGAGAGAACATAGATAAGTTGCATTCTTTTACTTTCTTAATCTCTGTGTTTGGTATCAGGTGTTATTTGGCTGTGACCAATGGTTTTAGGAGGTGGATTTCTTTTCTGACCAATAGTTGCTAGAATATTAATGGTATAAAAACCCTTCTTGTAAACAAACTTTCCCTTTCGCCATCTTGACATCGCCTGCCTGCCTTCTTCTCTCAGCCAGCTCCTGCAGCCTCGGGGAAACAAAGCCACAGAATCTTCCAAGGGAAGTTTTACAAGTTGGGAATTTTTTGAAAGTTCTGATGTTTTTGACTTTACCTGAATAACCACAGTAAAACACTGACTAATACTGAGAACCAAGAAAATTATCCTTCTATGGTAAAGAGGAATTTGTATGTGCTTTTAAAGAAGAAAGTGACTTAGCAGATCAAAAGATTAAATTTCCCACATCTCTTTGTACCACTCCCAACTATCAACCTGCCAGCAGACAGTACAAAGTGTATACCACTGAAATCTATGCTTTAGGCTAATAGACTTCTACCATTCTGGATACTGGTTTGAACCTATCCAGCTTCTGCCTGAAAAATTCATCTACACTGTCTCCTGTCACAAGCAGGAGGAAAAAAAAATAGCTAAGCAATGACATAGCTAGAGAATACAGTGTCAGTCCTGATTACTTCAACAGTTCTCAAAATTGCCCAATTTTCAAAACTGTGCAAAAATTCCATAAACTTTTCTTAATCCAAAAACTCTTTATTCAAATACCAAACCAAATATTATCAGCTGAACTGGCTTAATTTCTTTCTGAAATGCTGGCATAATAAACACTGAAAAACCACAGAAATGCAAAATTTTACTTACTTGAGAAAATGTAAATTGTAACCAATTGTACAATAAGATTGTACAATGAGCTGTGCACCTGAAATTCAATATTTATAAAGCTAGTGGATCTGGGAAAACAGAGGATTAGAATCCTCTAACATGAATATGCTTAGAGGATAAAAACAAAGTGAAGATTAATCTCTTCTCCCTCTTCACAAGGGCCTAACATATTTGCCTTCTGCATTCCAGAGTTTAGCATAGCTTTGCAGCTGTACAAATAATTTTTTTCAGTTCTCTTAACAGGCATTCCAAATTTCTTATTTGTTCTGTATTATTATACCAGGTAACAGTAGGGATAATGATACTCCCTTTGACCATGAAAGGAAGAAAGAGTAATTCACTTACCTGGGAAAACAGAAAGGACAGCCAACTGTAATTAAACACAACCAATCAGGCCTAATTCAAGGAGACGAGACCAAACTGGAGTGTACTCTTTTACCACCAAGTTTAGATGAACAGCTACACAGGAAACAAATACACCCTACTCCTGTGAGGTTTGTCAACCAGCATTTCATCTAACACTCTTCAGTATGACATGGATTAAGGAGAGTGAGTCTGTCTAAAGCATCAGAGCCATAAGTCTGTAATTCCATTTAAGCATATGATTATTAAAGCACATTTATGGAACATAAAAAGACTAAATAACCACCTAAAATCTATTGCAAATTTATGCTTTATTTTTACTTAGGTCAACGCTTCACAGTCAAAAATAAGCACTCCACTGTAAAAGGTAAAATGGCCTTTCCTGAAAAGTTGACAATTCACACAGATGAAATGGAAAAAGCATGAGATAAAGGAAGATAATTCCTACTTGATAGCATGAAAATGAAGCACACTCCAAGATCACAGGGAAATAAATTAATTTAGCTAAAAACTGAAACTAAATTTGTGATGTTGTTACATTTCAGGTTTATTAGCCACATTAGGAGATAACAGCTCCTGGAAAACTGACATAAATATGAGATGTAAATAAAAATACTCTAATGTCCTGCAGAACCACACCACGGCAGCAATTCTCTGAAGACAGAGCTCAAAGCAAAGAACTTGAAGTCTGTGTTAACCAATGTCCTTCTCCCAATATTTTATGTATTACTGCTCCAGATCTACTTATTATTTGACATCCAAATGAACAGGTAAGGTAAGTGAAGCTCAAAAAAAGAGTAATTTATCCCAGGATATATGTAGAGCTTCTTTAACAAAAGCATAAGCAAGCATACAAGACCACTTTCTGTAAGAACCTCAGCATCCAAAAAGCACTATAATAAGGTTTGGCCATATCTTGTAGCTATAAGATTAAGCCCTGTAATGTAGTTTTTATATTCACTGCAGAGAGTTTTTTAGCACGCATGACACACTGCATTCATTTCAGCAGAACATGCATTCTGTGTTGAAGTAGTCTAGGTACAATTCAAAGATATTGAACAATGAAAAAAACCAGCTCTTAAAGATATATAATTTTATACCTTATAATTTTATGATACTCATTTTCATGAGACACCTGTTTTTTCTCCCTTTATTTACTGAAATGGCCTTAAATTGAAAATCAAGACAAAGTGTAAAATGTTCTTTTCTCCAACAGTCAGAAAATTCTACCTAATAGATACAGAAAGTTAGTCAGCATCACATGACACAACTAATTTTTCATCTCAAATTATTGCCGATAATTGCACTGCTCCAAACAGCAAGGGGTATAGAACTCTATTTCATACAAAGTGATTATTAATTGTCATATCACTTTAAAGTATTATTTGTTAACTAATGATAACTGAATTTTTTTTTCATAGCTTCTTCGAATTTAATAAAGAACAGCCACCTTTCTCGTAGTACTTGAATGTTTATAATCAAGAACTTTTGCCAAGCTCTTTTTCTTTAGTTTTGCCATCTGACAGATACAGTTGGACATTTAGAGCCATAATCATTTGACCACATTGGAAAGCCCACAGTAAAAAGTTTCTGTATAATCACAGCCATGCTGGAAAGCATGAAACAGAACAGTGTCAATACTCATGTTGCTTTCTTTGCAGTTCACTTCCAGAGTCCTTTCAAACAAACACATTGCTTTCGTCAAGATTGTAATGCCATGTATTAGACAGAAGCTGGTAACATGTGGAACGATAGAAAACTTTTGCTTAATACAAATACCAAAATGAATAAAGAAAAAAATAATGGTCAAGTTGCTGGAAAAAGCTGTAAGGCTCTTCAATTTTTTAATTGAAAAAAATTGCATACCAGAAAATGTTAATGAGCCGAAAGTCCCTTGTGTTCACTTTTATACATTCTGCGCTATTTTGATGCCCCTGCTAAAGAAAACTGAACTGCTCTAACTCAGAACTGAAGACATTATTTTTTCAATGTCATAGCAAAATCTGAAATCTAGAAGTATCTTATTCATTGTATTACTTCACTCACTTTAAGCCACTCAGTTATCAAACTAGAAGCAGACAAGACAAAATGATCACAAGTCACAAAGGAAGAAAGAATTCAACAATACCTTTAACTTCTTCATAAATGCTATCATCTATCGGTTCTATTGGTTCACTGTTCACTTGTCCAACATCATCATATTCTTCCTCCTCCTCCTCAGGAATAGTATTAGATTCTGTATCTATGGAACAGCAGTTCAAAAAGTTAACATTTAGTAAAAAAAATGCCTAAGCAATTCTTCTATCACTTGCTCCTTCTAGTACATTCTTGCAATTATTTTTTCTTTTCTTCACTTTTCAAGGGGTAAAAAGTTTATATGAAGGAGCTTGTACAAGGGAGAGCATGCAAGCTAAATAGTATTCTGGGAGAAAGACAAAAATCTTGAAAAAAGAGGAAAGTCATATAAAAGCTACAACACAATTGAAAACTAGGACTTTCTATTCAAAACTTGGGCATGTGGGAATACTACATGTACGAACATGACAGATAAGTTAATGGACAGAACTACTGTCACTAAGTAAAAAAGGCAACAAAGGCAACTGCTCTACTGGCTGGCTTACCTTGAATTACAAATTGGACTTGCAGTACCCATTCCTCTGCTTCTTTGGGAGTGGCAGCTGCAAACTATTAAATGTTTATTAATAACCACTAGCAGTAATGGCAACTACAACAACTACAGTTTCATTAGCAATAAAAAAGAGGGACTGTAACATTCTCGTCACTTCCTCAAGAAACCATTAGTAATTCTTTTCATGTCTTCTGGTACTTTTCTTGCAAGGATGCTTCTTATAATGTACAGCTAATTTTGACAAATTTACGTAATTGAAGGAGAGGATGATGGATTTGAAACTCTGATCAGCAGCTGGCAGCTGTGCAGAAAAAAGCTGCTTCTCTTCATCAATGTCAAAGCCAGAACTGATGAGCAAAATTTGCCCTTGACAATTAGAAGACACCCATGAATTTCTTTAGACTGCTGGGTACAGTTTTCTTAAAAATGTTCTTGTCAGACTCCAACACACTACCTGACAGCTTAATTAACTGGCTTTCAACCACAATCTCAGATATTTAAAACTTATTAAACTTACATTCCATATTGATGTCTAGCTGATAGATCTCTGAATTGCACAGCTGATATGTGCCTTTTCGTAGGTTTTCCTTGAAAAGCCATGACCAATACAATATGTATTTAACACTGATACATATTTTAACTTTTTTTACTATTTAATTCATCCAAGAAATCAGAGACATGCTATACAATAGATATTAAAATGCTAATATTGAAATGACCAAGAGATAAAGATGATAGATTTCCTTGCTCTTGACCAAAAAGATAATATTTGAACACGTACATACATACGTTTAATCAGATTTTTTTTCCTAATATATGAATATACAATATAAGCAAGCAAGGGTTTCCTTTTTTCATTAAGATGTCAGTAACAGTTGTTTCACTGAAATGCTAATTCAGTAACTGGAATTGTAACAGCTTTATCAATTAAATTTCAAGTCAACATAAAAAAGTCCAACCTGATAAACGCGCTTATCTGGAGCAGAGATTTCAAAACAGCAATCTTTCTTTGCATCCTTCCGAAGGTTATTATTCATTCTGATGGTGTAGCCCTCTAAGGCAAATTCACCTTTCTGTTGTTTGTCTGTTGGAGATAAAAAACAAAGTTAGAGCTTCATTTACAACAGTGAACGTAAGTGGCTCAGCAGGTTATCGTTTATTCAAATTTTGTTTTCTATTTCATGAATTTTACAAAGTACAGGGAGGTTTTTAGCAAAATGATTAAGTGATGCTTCTAGAGATAAAGCTCTATTTTAAGGGAAGATGTACCCAAAAGTACATTTTTCTGCAGGATGCCTAAGGAATTCCACAGGGGGATGTTTGCAGATGGTGGTCTTATTTAGTAAGAAGTGCATGTTATGACACTTGTATCTAGGGAAAGCCAAGAACTGGAACTTGCAAGACACGTTTCCTATAAATCAGTGTCTCTTTCAGGTTCAGTAAACCAATGGGAAAACCTGTCTAGCTCAGAACTTGCTGAGCTCCCTCCTAAACTAACCACTTCACTCAAAAAATAAACTTCAAACTCCTTTTTAAGCAATTGGAAAAGCTGCTTTTCACATTCTCCCACCCACTCCCAGATGGGCCTCCTTTCCACATGGCAAAAATACAGAATGAATTTTGTTATAAATTCAGGTGTGTGCGTCTGTGTTCATTCCAAAAGCATTTCTCTCAAAACAGCAAATGTTTAATTAGCTAATAAAAGTACTGAGCCCTACCACAGTTTATTATGTACAGCCATGTGGTTGTTTTAAAGACAACTCTACTTTTCAAAGGTTCTGGTTTTTAAAAGTATCACTTACAACAGATCTGACTTTAAATATACTGCATGTTGGGCAACCGGCACCTGTGCACTCCTTTAGAGCCCTTCAGACCAAACTCTGGATCGGATTTTATGTGCTCTAGCATATTTTGGTGAATATTAAAAGCAAATAAAAAATGTAAAAGTAATTAAGTTTTGCAATTTCTGAAGATCACAGTGCAGCATTCAAGTGAAGAGAGGCATCATGGTACACATTTTGCACAGGCAAACAAAGTGCAGTTGCATATAAAAAAAAAAGCCATTTAGTGTGGGGGGGTTTTTTACACAGAAAAGCATTAATTAACAATAAGCACCAGGCACAGCAGCAAAACTACTTTAAGTATTGCTGAATAGAACTTAGGTGCAAATTGAGCATCGATTGCTTATGCTTGTCAACAAAAGGAGAAAACTTCTATAGTAGGTAAAACAGGAAAACTACAGTTTTCAACAAATTTTTGTCATATTCCTGGAAACTTAATAGGAAAGAAAATCTGTTTCCACTCCTGAGAGGGCAAAAATTGGCTAACACAGCAATGTGCACATAACGGCAGTCACCAGTCAAATACTCTTTCTAGTAATCCTATATGCACATAGACACATATTCTCTGTCCTTCCACCTTTTTATGAATACAGCACTAATATTTTATATTTGCTCAATCCTCCACCCCTATTTCAAACAGCACACACATGTAAAATTCATGAAATCACACCAAGGCAGATATTAGAAATAATAACTTGCAATAGGTTAACTAGGTCCCTTTTAATAAAATTCGTTTCTGCCTAGGAATGTTATTGTTCCCTCACTTGTGACCTCAGGGAGAAGATGAAGTGAAACACATCAATTTCTCACTCTCCCATGCTGGAGGTTTATCAAAACCCTAGAAGATAGGAGCATGCAGGCAGAATAAACAAATACCAGGTTCAAAAGGTAAAAACATTTTGTCAAGATAAAAATGAGGCAAGGATTCAAATTTACTCTCTTGGATTATTTCTGAGACTGCTTCTCTGTGACAGGGATGATCCCTTTTATGGTAAATACACTTTTAGAGAGCTAATCTCCAATGATCTCTGCACTGGTACTCGTTCTTTCAAAGAGCATTGCAGTTAAACCACAAAGATGCTTTACTTTGGAAAGGGATGGTGCATGCATCCATATCCTATGGGATTGTTTTGCCGTTTATACTGTTTTGTCTTATCTCTCTGAACACACTATTTTAGTGCTAATGAAAATTACCTGTATGCACCACCAAATATATATGTGTGTGTGTGTGTATATATATATCCATCCTTTGCTATTATATTCTTTCAATGACCATTATAGCAATAGACTAGACTTAGCATTGCTACTTTTACTTCCAATTGTCTTAGCCGTAACCTCTGATTAAAGTCCAGTGTGGCATCCTGCATACACCTAAAATGTTGAAGATGAGGAAATTCTAAGACAATGAGGTACTTCACAGCCCTGACTCAAACATAATAAAGTTGAAAGATTCAGCATGCATTCACATTCCCTGTGAGCTGCCATTCCCCTGGCGGCAAGCCAGAGATAAGACCTCAAAATGGCTCCACAAATACCAAATGGCAGAACACAGGTCAGCTTTAGCTCAGCTGACTGCTCTGATGGTGACAAACAACGGAGGCCTACAAATCCCAGTTGCTCCTGCAGAATACACCTTTCCAGTTCGGACTGGAGGCCAACCACGGAGCAAACCATGACCCACAGTAACTGCTTGTCCTGGCACAGTAGTCAGGTGCAGGCTTGAAGGCAGGGCTGTTGTGGGATCATCAGACTCAACAATCACCTCGACTTCACTTACCGGCTAAATGGGTTTGGACAGACCTGGGCTTTTGGTTTCAAGATGCCCTGTGAAGTTAGTGCCACAGCAACTCTGGTGAGCTTTCACATCCAGAGTTAAATTGTTTATATCAGAAATATTTTCTGGAGACTGTGCTTTAGAGAGAATTAAACAGTTTCCGATATTTAAAAACTTTGAAGACTCCAAGATTTTACTTGGAGACTTAAAATTAGACACTGTTAGTTTTCATGGCAGAAGTCTTAACAGTAACTTCAAGAAGCACATTTACATTAGTGAGGTTTAACTTCCATTTTGAACCCCCAAATCAGAGCCAGAGTTTTGCTTAAGCAGGAATACAACAGCGTATTTAGGAGGAACTAGGGAGGCATATGTTGACAGAACACACTTCTCTGAAGAACGATAACATTTTTGCTGTCTGTTATTTTCTCAAGATAGAGCTTTTCAATTCAACAACAGGAAACCCTTAAGTTTTCCCAGAAAAACATTAAACAAAAATGCAAAAAGTGTAATACCAGTCTTGTAAAAGCAAAAAGGATTGTGAACATCATGAAGCAGAAGCTGTTCCACAAGGAAACCAAATCTTATTTCAGCATAAGCTGTTCTTTGCTCTCATCTGCTCACCCTCCTCTCTCCCCTTCTTCCCATGTCAGGCACACAAAAGAAAAATCTGCATCTATGTATATAATTTTGCAACAGGAATTTAGAATCATAAAAAAGTAGTAGAGCAGACTGGAGAATCAGGCACGAAGTATTTTAAAAAAAAAAATCAAAGCTAGTACACGGATATTCAAGAGAAATAAATATGGGGGGTTATATTTAAAATAGAGAAACTTCATATCTGAGTAAGACTGGAAAGCCATTAAACATTTCTCTTACATATAAGCTTCATTCATCTTATAAACAGTTAAATGCTGTTAACAACAGAAACAGGGCCAATATTATATTGGGTAAAGAGAGTCTCAAGGGAAGCAGAGAAAAAGCGTTTTGAAGTAACCTTGCGTAACTAAGTCCATGCGAACATTTAAAACAAAGAAGGGTAAACCTTCAATGAGATCTTGAAATTACTGGGTTGTAAATTTGAGGCCTAAGGCGATGTGCTCATATTATTAGCACATGTAAAAAGAATTAGCGCAATTTGAAGAACAGAGAGGACTTGGATAGTAGAAAGGAAAGAAGTTACAGAGAAAGACATAAGGAACAAAGGCAAACAGAAAGATTTCAGAGAGGGATAAAGTATTTATAGATACTATGAGAATTTATAATTTAACTCTCTTCATCTTGAAATTAAGAGCCTGCAAGATTTTACAGTTTACATGGCTTCATGCTAAACATAGTTTCACATACTTTTCCATGTGCAGGCTGTCTGCTATCTAAAAATAGTTCAGTGTAAGTATCTCCAAAATTGTAATTCCTTTTCCAGCTTTTGGAACAGTCTTTTCCAAATGCATGCACAAAACTTCTTCCCTTTTAGACAGCAGATCTGAAATGAAATGAACTTTTTTTCTTCTTTCCTTTAAAACTGAAATGGTAAAATAATTAAGAAATTGAGGCAGTGATTTAGTGCCCTGAATTGTTTATATTCAGTTTGCTTATACCCAGTAGTAATTTTTTTAATAATGCATTATTAACAGCCAAGTGTGACTGTCAAGGTCTGAATTCAACAGTCTCATAGCAGAAGATCCAGTACACATTAGACAGATGTCTTTGATTGTCATCACCCTGCTACAACACAGTCCTGTTGAGCATGCACAATTCCTTTTTCTGCCCAAATAGAGGTAGTTCACCACTGGCCTGGTCATCACTGTTTTATTATTCAGAGAAATCCAAAATTATCATGTCCATGTTAAAACTAAAGAAACTGAATAAAAAATAAACTTAGACTTATCTAAAAGCCTCTGAATTATACCCCTCTTTAACATCATATTACTGGCAGGCAGGCAGATACCATTTTCAAGTTATAAAAATGAAAATAAATTTTTAGTGCCCATTAGCAGGGGAAAAATTACCATAATGTTATCAATTACTGTCTTGCTAAACATTTAGCTGATCTCTCCAGTTTGCTGAGACAGAAGGGCATATAACATTGTGGCCTAGTGAGAAAGAAGTAATGAAGCCATTAATTCAATCATTTATAAAGCAACAAATTAACTTTCCTTCTTCACATGCACTTTGAGGTCTGAAAGGTTATCCATACCATCTCAGCGACTGAGGACACAGGAACAGCCAGAGATCATACAGAAAAATGACAGGAAACCAGGTTACTCAACTCAGGGTGCAACTGCAGAAAAGAAAAGAAAAGAAAAGAAAAGAAAAGAAAAGAAAAGAAAAGAAAAGAAAAGAAAAGAAAAGAAAAGAAAAGAAAAGAAAAGAAAAGAAAAGAAAAGAGAAAAGAAAAGAAAAGATTTATGGAAGGAAAGACCATGAAAAGGAGGACCAGGCAAGCTTCCCAAAATCCCACCCAGCTCTGACATTTGAACGCATTCCTCTGCAATGTTGTGGGCCACATGCTGGCAACCAACACAGCAGCGCAGGCATAATTACATACGTGCTTCCCGCAATACCTATTTCTGACATGTGATTAGCTCAAACCTTTAAGCCTTGTTTCTCCATCTACTCCATTTATCAGTGATCAAGGGAAAAAATGTAGGTGATTCACTTAGACCTGTCTATATTGCAGGGATAAATCAGACTGTTTCACTGCCCAATGCTGCACCAAATGTAGGAGAAAATAGAAGAGAAAACAGGGAAACGACATACACCAGCCTGCAGGCATCACAACCATTGAAAGGATGCTTGTAGTCTCTTAGGTGAACACATACACAAACACACAGCCATTTACTGTCGTTGACAGGCTTTATCTTGTACTGTATACTTTTGGACTAGGCCTCACATTTTTCATCATTCAGCTTGCAGTAAATGATTCTGAAACTCCTCCTTACATGTTTGTGAGCTTTATACACTCCCACACTTCTTGCTTTCATAACGCAAAAAGGAGAAAAAAGAATTAAAAGTGTTTTGGAAACAACAAATCTATACAAATAATAAAAAGGCATCCTATAGCCTCATATTTACCACTCAGTTACATTTCTACAGATACTTAAACGTGCAAAACAAACTTTGCCAACAAAACACACATTACAGCAGACACAAAATAGCTTTCACAGACTATTCACCTATGTGTCTGGTTTTAAAAACAGTCCTCCCAAAACTGCTGCTGCATGGGCCCCTCGTCCGCAGCGTGCAGACCTCCAAGGTCAGGCTGTTCTATCTTGGGAGCAGAGCCTCTCTCTCCACTGGGACTCACAGCCTCCTCCAGGCATCCACCCGCTCCAGCATGGGCACCTCCCCACGGGCTGCGAGTGGATCTCTGCATCCCCCATGGACGCCGTGTGGGCTGCGGGGGGACAGCTGCTCCACCACGGTCCTCATCATGGCCGGCAGAGAACTCTCAGCCCTGGCACCAGGAGCACCTCCTCCCCCACCTTCCCCACTGACCTTGGCATCTCCATATTTTCCCTCACATATTCTTACCTCCTCCTCCTTCTCTGGCTAAGAAGAAGTCTGTGCACCCGTTGTTTTGATTTCTTCTTAAATATGTTTTCTCAGAGGCGTAACTAACATCTCTAATTGGCCCAGGCTTGGCCAGCAGCATGTCCATCATCTTCAGAGCCATCAGAGATTGGCTCTGCTGGACATGGTGAAAGCTTCCAGAAGCTTCTCACAGGAGCCATCTTTGTGGCCCCCCCACTACCAAAAACTGGGGTCGAGCAAAAGCAACACACCAGACCTGCTCAGGATTGCCTCATCACACAGCTCATCCCTGCTAACAGTCTGCAGCTAAACAGCATGATAAACTGCAGCACATACATTCACAACCATTAGGATGTTCACCATCATTAGGATGACAGCTCACTTTTAGCAGCACACTATGCCATGGCTGGTGTCCAGTTTCTGCACAATGACAGTGAGCTGCTTCTGCACTGGAACAGGCACTTTTTTATACAATGGCCTGAAGAAAAAGCCTCTGACTAGTCTAGAAAAAGCTTTTTTTATTCCAAGGCGAGTTCAGGAGTGACTTAGCCATCACATATTACAAGATTAAGTCACTACACCATGCTTAACTAGTTTTTCTGCACTACAAGCACCAATCCAATGGATGTATGACAGAAATTCATACATCTGATTTGTTTGCTTCCTCCATGAATCATTGTTTGGAGTTCAACCATGCCTTGCTCTCTACAAATACCTGAAAGGAGGTTGTAATGAGGTGGGGGGTCAGTCTCTTTTTCCCAGTAACAAGTGATAGGACAAGAAGAAATAGCCTCAAGTTGTAGCAGGGAAGGTTCAGATTCAATATTAGGAATTTTTTGTTTCACTGAAAGGTTTTTGAAATATTGGAACAGGCTGTGCAGGGAAATTATTGGAGTCACCATACCTGGAGGTATTTACCAGACATGCAAATGTGGCACCTAGGACAGGGTTTAGTAGTGGGCTTGGCAGTGCTGCATTAACGCTTAGACTCAATGAGGTCTCTTAGAGGTCTTTTCCAATCTAAATGATTCTATGATTCAATACACTTCCCATGGACTATATGCCTCTCCCACATCATTAGGTTATGGTTAGGAGGACCTTCCCCAAAAAATCTGCAGCCTATAAAAGCCATAAATGCATTAGCCAAAAAAACTGTCTATAGATTCACAAACAAAAGAGATCCCACAAAATATCACAGTCCATTCCTAACATGACACCAGCCTTCTGAGTGCTAGGGAACATTTTTCCATGTATCTTAACTTTCAACACAGGTATTGTATTAAAAATTGCAACACAGACTTGATAATCAGGTTGTTGCAAAAGGAAAAAAAAAAAAAAAAAAAAAAGGAAAGGAACAAAGACCAGGTGGGCAACATGCCTGCCTTAATACAAATACTGTATGCTAGAAAGCATAAACAATCATTAGCATAGCCACAAGGAAAAGAATGTAAAATAAAATCAAACCCTTTTTTTTTCCTTAAAAAAATAGCTGACAAAAATACAAAGATTTTATAATCAAGAACAATCTTTATGAAGTAGCAATATATTCTGAAAAAAAATGCCATTTTAAAGTGCCACGCAATGTATAACTATATATATAAACAAACAGCACGTGATCATTTTCCAGAGAAAGAAATCAGTCAGTACTGGCAAATCGGTATTATGCCACACCTCCTCAAAATTTTTGAATAAAGATTGTTCATGTTTGTGATGCTTGATCAATCTGTAATCCCAAGGAAAGAGTAAAGACGAAAAGGGAACATTTAGCAGATAGTCTAACACAACTCTGAAAACAGGACACGATGGGAAACTAGAAAAATGAAAACTGGGCTTACAATTAGACTATTTATTTCTTGTGTTTTTAAAGAGAGAATGAGCTTAAATGAGTCAGTATACCAAGAAATGAAACAAACTGGAGCAAATTATATTAGTCTTTGAATAAAAAAACCACACACAGTAACTACCGGCAGTAATCTCAAAAATAAAAAGACAAACATAAAAGAAAAGAAAAAACACTTTAAAAAACTTCAGTGGAAAGTTTGTCCTGGATTTTTTTTTTGGGGGCTGGAGGGAGGGCAAGGGGCTGGGGAGAAGACAATATTGTACTTTTAAAATTTATTCAGATATACTTCTGTATCATTAAGTTTACCCTTAAACATCAAATGCATATGACACACCATTTAAGTACGTTTTATTTGCCTATCAATTTTAAAAATTCAAAGCAATATCACAACATTTATGCCAGATTCTTTCCAAACTGGCCATTTAATATTAAAAGTCACTTTCAGAAGTTTGCTTTAGTTTCCATGGCTGGCTTTTAGTTAAATACATTACTTAATTTCTAGCTTTTCCAGAACATAAACTATTTTAAAAGAAACAAGGAACTCCACTATGCAGCTTTTAAACTAATATTTTCCTGGATAGAACCATCTCTGAGGAACTCGGAAGGTATAATTACTGGAGGATGTTTTCAAATTAGTATCTTATTTGGAAAGAAAGAACATTTTCTATCTAGTAAAAGTTGAGTACCAGCATATTATCAAACTGAACAGCCAGCTGTTATTGGCAAACAAAGCAGCTTTGCAAGAAACTTAATCTTTTTTTCTCAGTTTCCCAGCTGCAGAAAACATGTATATCACATGTTTATCAGGTTCTGAGGAATATTTACACATTTTAAAAATTCACAGCACAGTTCAATAATTGTCTAAAGAAATTAACTTTCTTTTAAAAGTTTAATTCCATTTCTTAAAATTACCTTTGATTCACAATTTCCAACTCCACTAAAATTTTCATATTCTTTCATATTCAAAACATTCCTATAATAATTGTTGTAAGTACCTTTGTCACTTCCATAGTAATAGAAGACCGTCTTGCTGATAGCACACCAACGCTTCTGCCATTCAAAGCCAAGAAAACTGTGGTCTGAAATTAATACAATTTGTGTTATATCAGTTTATGCCATTATTGAACAAAAATGTGTTACTCCTTTTCAAGGGTGAGTGAGGTAAGAGGGAGGAGGAGCCAGGAAAGACACTAAGGAAAGGAAACTAAGGAAATGCATGGCAATGAGAAGGAAATCAGAAATAAAAATTGGTGGTAAGAAAACAAATAGGAATTTGAAATTATATAAAGAGGGAAGTCATGTGCAACATTAAATATAAGGAAATAATGAACAACTTCCTAAATATTTTCTAGAGTTATCGCAGCATTAAGTGGGTATTAAAGTGACAATATAAGATTTATTGAATCAAGGTAAATATTGACTGAACCAAAGCTGAGATCAATATCTGCCCTCTTGAAGAAAAATAAATCTTGATGCTCACTGAAACATGAAGTCAACATATGGTACTTGTACATATGTTCCTAATGTTTTCTTCAAAAATATCTGAAAGTCTCTGAATTATGGCTGACTGGACTTTCATAGCATGATTTTGTTAGTCAATAAAGAAATAGGATTTTCTTATAATACTACAGGAGCAATTATGTGCCATGCTTCTTTAGCATAATAATGCTTCAACATTTCAGCTTCTACTGATTTTATTTATCACTCCTGTAAAAAGCTGTTCATCAAATACAGACATACAGACTTCCCAGACATGAAATATGCACTAGCTTTCACAAAGACTTACCTTTTCTACGTTTCTCCAGGTATCCAGCCTTCAGAACAAACTGAAGATCCTGAGCTGCAACAGGAGGAAACTGATTCCCTGAAAGAAAAACAAATTCTGTAAAGCACTGCTTTTAGAGAAAACTGCTATAGGAGCATTAATAAAATTATGGATTTTACACTCCCAATAAGCAGGAACTACTAAAAAAATAATTCTAGTAACTATTATGCCAGATTATTTTAAGTAAATGAAACGTCTGCCTATCAATGTCAGAGCTGTTGCTGTTGTCCTCACCACCTGAGTAAGGAAAAATATAGCTGCATAACAGGCCCTGCAAGTCTCTGAAGGAAAAATATGTAACTAAACAAAATACAGCAATTGTTTCAAAAATGGTCTGTAAAGCAAGTTGGATTATGAAAGTACTAAATTTTCAAATGTGCAAACAAGATCAAGAATCATAATTAAACATAATTAAATCAGAAATGTGGTTTTCTATACCAGATTCATACAAAAATATCTTGAAACAACATACAAGGTGAGGACCCTCTATTGCACATCTACAAAAAAAGAAACCAGATAAAGAGAGAATAAAAGGTGATGCCTGCTGCTGACAGATATTGTCTAGTTTGCCATATGACACAAAACTACTGCCTATAGGATCTGTAAGGTAATACTGGATAAACCAAAGCCATTGTACAGAGGTCTACAAAACTGTTTACCTACAGACACTAATTATAGACACATTGTACAATATGTCAGCATCTGCAAAATGGTGAGTATGCTTCACTGTATTTTTCCTTTTTCTCAACTGCTAATTCATAGCTAGAAGTATAAGACTGACCAGTTGACCCTGCCTCATCTTAAAATAGAACTTTACATGCTAAAACTTGTATCTTCCATCTAATATCCTTTCCCTTCCAAAACAACAGAATCGTGATTTAAACAGAACTCCTAGTATTAAGAACAAGAATATGTTAGATGCGTCTAATATTTATTATGGATATAAATATCATACTGCTTACCCCAAGCAAAAAGAGCAGAACAAAAGGAACTCCTGTGCTGCTGGGTTTTTTTAAGTGCATGTAAGCAACACAGTGAAGTTCCTACTACTTATTATCATCAAATATTCATGAGAGTCACTGTAGGTAGGAGGCAAGGCAGCAATTATTCATCGGAATATATGTAATCTCATTACATTCTATCAATACAAACATACAGAAAAGGACTGATATTAGCAGACAAATTCTGTGCTAAAAACACCACTTTAAATTATGTCGTTTGGGTGAAAGATCAATGGTCTGACCTTAAACCAAGCACTGTCTCTGGAAGGTGATGTCAATTTCCTGGTTTTTTATGTTGTTCCTTAAAATAGATTTTTTTTTTTTTTTAATTCAGTGTGCACAAATTAGTTGCTTTATGGTAGTCTTATTTAAATACAGTTGTGACAGGAAAAAGACAAGAAAGAGATAGGAACATGCAGAGAATCCTATTTTTTAAAGCATGAAAATACTCAAAATGAAAAAACATTCCTTAAATAATTCAGCCAGCTCTCTAGACAGCAAAATATTTTGTTGGATATCATAAGACAGTATATAGAATTTTATTTACATTTATATTTCCACTTTAATTATTTTATTAATATTACTTTTTAAAGATAGGAGTACACTAATTTCTATTTTAGCTTTTAGGGAATCCTGACTATTGTGTTAAAAATACAAGAGCACAATGAACATGCATTTTAAAGTGATGTAGCTGTCCTCCCTTTCCTTGGTAATATGCAATCATTGCCCAACATTAAATGGGAATTTAACACAAAGAAACTTGCTGGCTGGTATGTGATCAGTTCAACAGTTACTTACAAAGATGATGTAATGATGGTATTATGAGTGGGGGAGGTGAAGGGTTTTACAAATATGCATCATGTGCTGCTTTGTATTGGTCATTGGGAGGCATCAGTGTGCAACACTTACATCTCTACCTCATCGAGTAGGGCTCATTTTAGAACAGTGCAACCCCACAGATGAGGAAGACATAAAACCTAAGTAAACGAACAAACAAAAGCAGTTCACTCTTAAATTCTACAATTTAAGCATTTCAACTGCCATTTAGATATAACTTTACCCAATACTGTTTCTATCAGTTTGGGTTTCGATGAGGTAGCTTGGCCAGTGATCATCTAATGAACAGTCAAATCAAACAGGACAACACAGTCCCAGAGATGCACAAACTCTGGGGACTCCTTAATGTTGTTATTCTGTCATCTGAACTGACTACTTCATAGAGTCAAAATTCTACTCTCAATTTTGCCACCTCTGCTGAGACAAGTCAGGATAAATTTGGTGATGGTATTTTCTGAAACTACATTTTTTTTGCACAGGGCACTGAAGGAAGTCCTTCTCCCACCCTTAACCTGTAGAGAAGCCAGTTTCTTTTTCTATTCCTCAAAGCAACTGAGGCAGTAACTCCAAAAAACAAACGGCAGCTGGTCAGCCCCACTGCCACTCACAATCTGTAAGTAGCTGAAGCAGAAACAGATCATATGCATGTTATTATCCTTCTGTCAGAGAAGCCTGGGAACCAAAAAATATGATGGAACTTTAGTCGAAGGGCAGGAGAAACAGACCCAGTTGTAATATCGCAAGACATATACAGCTGTACAAGAAAGAAAAAGCATAAATCTGGTTAAATTCCTTCTTTCATTGCCCTGTACCTTCAGAAGGAAGGGGAGGGAGAATAAGTAGTATGAAAAGCATAAAGGAAAGAGAAAGAACAACCTCCTCCCAGATTCTCATGAACCACAGGTGTTGTACATATGTGGCAGGAAAGAGGCACAAACATGGATATAACCTTGTCCCAGTACTACAACAAAAACAACATGGGGAAGAAAGAGGAGAGAGTGACATCTTCCTTACAGTTTCTGCCTCGATTCTGCATGGAAGACTTCTAAGTTTATATTTATAGTCTATCTTTCTTCCATTTTTTTCATTCCTTTACTGTCTTGTCCACATCTCAAACAGGATTTAGAGTGAACTGCAACCGCTAGATGTGGGAACTCCCAGAAGAAAGTGTGGAATGTACGTAGTAAGTTGGTTTTTGCAGTTGTTTTCAATCAGAATACTGCTTCCCCATTCATTTGAAATATATCAGCCTTGACACAAATCTCATAAAAAAGTATCACTAAAGCAGTGCTTTGTTATAGTAAAGCAGCATTTGTTTACATTATACCAGCAGCTGAAATCAGAGGTTCATTAGCTGACTGCAGCATAAGACTTTGAATAAGACAGCTCCTTCTATGAAGAATCTAAGACAGAGGAATACTGCCAAGAAAGAAAACATTACTATTTATTTTAAATAAAGAACCATAAAGCAAATTAAGCAACATGCTTCAAATCACAGACTCTTTTAGAGCTCAGAATTTCCCATGTTATACTCCCTTGCACGCCCCAGGATGTCTTCATGACAAGGAGAATTTTCCCCTTCCCTCATGGACACAGGTGAAATGGCCTGAATTCCAGTTATCTATAATTTCACTGGAGATTGTCCACTATAAGAAATTAAATGTAGAGATGCAAGAAGCTTGCATCCTGGCTGGTACTACCTTTCTTGGGTGTCTCAGTGTCTGTTGATGAGAAACTTCTGGTCAAGCTGACTACAAGATCAGAGCAAAACTTCTCTTCCAAAATGAGACCAGCAGAGATCACCTCACCATGCCTTTCTTACCTGCTTCCTACCCCGGTATGGTCTGTTTCCAGACATGATCAAAGGATTTAGAAATAAGGATGTTCAGAGGATGGCAGTCTTCCCTGGCTTTTCCTTCGGTATGCCGTGGTTTTTTAAGCCAACTTTACACACCAAAGAGAAAAATGGCATTGTGAGTAAGAAATGCCCTGTGGCTTGCAGCTGTGTGGGTTTATACATAGAGAAAGGCACAATGATTGCTTCTGTTTACTCTTCCAGACCAATTTCTGCTGTGTCATTGTCCTGACAGCGGTGGGCAAGCACAGAGTTGAGGATATAAAAAAGTCTCATTTCCATTCCTGAGTTTCTACCTCACAGTGAATGTTGTGAACCTTATCATTTTGATGTGAAGATCAGTTCAATACTACCAAATATGTAGAGAGATTATTATCTTGCATATCCAATACATGGTATAAAATAAGGGATGTCCATTTGCTTAACGTTAAAGGTTTTCCTTCATTCTTGACCACCCACTCACAGAAGAACCTCCCGTAATAATTTCTGTTCCTAGCCTGGTGGGAATCACTCCAATGTATTCCAAAATAAAATCTGCAAGTTATGCTCCACATGCATATTTCCAGACTGATGTGTACAAAAGCCACCAAAGACCAGATCAAAATATTTATGAGGCCTAAACCTTCATCTCAGAGAAAAGTAAATTCTATGTATAATGCACTGGTCTCTTCCTCTTGGTTCCATGCACTCCTGTCCCAAGTGAGCAGCTGGCAGTTATTATAATATCATTGCTGCCAGGCTAAAAATTCCTCCAGTGAAAAGAAAGTGAAATGCTTTCATTCAAGCATAAAGCCAGCTTTTCCACCAGCCATGCCTTGACTTCACAAAAACATTAATGCTATTAACATAGGTGTATTAATGTACAGATTCCACTGCGCAAATCCCACAAACACAGAAGATCTTGTGATTCAGAAAGATCTCAAGGCTACAGCTTATGGCATGACTACGATTTTTGCATCTTGGTAATCAAAAAGGCAAAAGCCTGAATGATGTAATTTTTCACCTTACTGAAACAGTGAATTACATAAAAACAAGTTTCATCAGTGTCACTTCACAGCATGAAATTCAACCATTGTGCCTGGAATTTTGATTTTTGGAGGACCTAAAGATGAAAAATTTCATCCTTTATACAAAATAAATCAAACAAAACCAGGTTGCATTATTCGCACTGTTTACCAATAGGATTTTTTTTTTTACTTCTGCAATGTGAGCTAAGGGATACATAAAGCAAGAAATAATCAGAGGTCAATGCATTCTGAAGAGGTGCTTAGCATGCTTATTGGAAGTTAAACAGGCGAAGTGGAGATAAGTGTAATTCAGTAACAGCTAAGTGGTTGATTAAAGCTTGCTTTCCTAGTAGAGGACCAGAGGTTTAACCATTATAATGGTAAAGTTGTCTTGCTCAAGTAAGAATAGTTCACTGTTCTTCAATCCTTGTAAAAGAAAACTGACAGGAAAAAATACATTTGTTTGATTACATGGAGAAAGCAGTCATTGCTATTTCTTTATCTTCTAACTAAAAAAAACCTACCATAATTAATAATACAATTATTAAAATTTTTTTTCCAGGTTCGTTTTTATTGCACTGAAGACCCTTAGTGTCATCTGAGAACTTACTGAGGGTGCACTCGATCCCCTCATCCAAATCACTGATAAAGGTATTAGACAGCACTGGTCCCAGTACTGACACAACTGGATGTAACTCCATTCACCAACACTGTCTGAGCCCAGCCAGCCAGCAAGTTTTTTACCCAATAAACAGTTCATTGGTACAAGCCATGGGCTGCCAGCTGCTCCAGAATGAGCAGGAGACAGTATCAAAGGCTTTACTGAAGACTAAGGAGAAAACATCCACAGCTTTTCCCATAGGTGGGTACCTGGTCATAAAAGAAGATCAGGTTGGTCAAGCAGGACCTGCCTTTCCCAGACCCCAGCTGGCTGGCTGTCCTGTATGTGCTGCATGATGGCACTCAAGATGATCTGTTCCGTAACTTGCCTCGGCACTGAGGTCAGGCTGACAGGTCTGTAGTTCCCTGGATCCTCCTTCCAGCCCTTCTTGTGAATGTGTGTCACACTGGCCAACCTTCAGTCACCTGTGATCTCCCCAGTGAGCCAGGACTGATGAAAAATGATGGAGTGACTCGGTACGCTCTTCTGCCAGCACCCTCAATACCCTTGGATAAATTCATCCAGTCCTACGGATTTGTGCATATCGAAGTGGCACAGCAGGTCACTAACTACTCCCTCCCAAATTACAGGGGTCTCTTCTGCTCCCTGTCTCCGTCTATCAGCTCAGAGGGCTAGTGGCCCTGAGGATATTTGGTCTTTCCATTGAAGCCGGAGGTAGAGAAGGCATAAAGTTCCTCAGCCTTTTCCTCATCCTTGATAACAATGTTCCCCCTCTGACCCTAATAAAGAATGGAGATTCTCCTTGGCAGTCCATGTGTTGTTAACAGATATATAAAAACACTTTTTATTATCTTTCACAGTGGTGGACAAATTAAGTTTTTGCCTCTCTAATTTTCTCTCTGCATGACCTAACAACATACTTGTACTCTTCCTTAGCTGTCTGCCTCTTCTTTCAAAGGCCATAAACTCTTTTTCTCCCCCAGTTCCAGCAAAAGGTCCCTGTTCAGCCAGGCTGGTCTCCTTCCCCACCAGCTCATCTTTAGGCATATAGGGACAGCCTGCTCCTGCAGAAAATGCAGAAAGTAGGTGGTTTTGTCCTCAAGCACAGGGCTCTTATGCTATCTCTCAGTCTGCAATTCAAAATTGGCAGAGGTGTTCTGAAAATATTTGTTAAAGTTGAGCAAAGAAAGAGTAATGTTTCTAGCAACACAAAAAAGTAATTTTATCTTCTTTTCCTCCCTCCTACCCCCCTTCTCACACACTTCTTCCAAAATTCTTCATATCTCTCCATTTCATTTTCATCTGGAAATACAGCATTTACCCATTTTGAATAGCTACTACAGAAGGATTCAATTATCTTTGAATCTGTACATAGCAATACACTGGAGTCACATCTGTTGCACAAGCACTGTGAATCTAGGCTAAAGAGGAGGTGGTTTATTTTCATATGTGTATCTTCTCCCCACATTTACTTTTTTATTAAAGATTAATATATACTGAATTTGGAAATAAAAATTCCATTTCTTAGAGTCTTCTGATTAAAGAAAAGTTATCAGTAGGAAGATCACATAGAATCTCATTAGCTTCATTCACTGTCTTGAACACTTTCACAATGATTACTTCAGCATTTTGCAAGTGTAGAAGCCAGGTAGCTCTGAATTAGTTTAACATGCAAGAATCAAAAGATAAATGTTTAAGAAAACACATTTCATTCCTGGAATAAATGTAATGAAAATGTTTAGCTTTTGAAACATTGGTTCACAAAAAGCCAGCATTTTGGTCTTCAAAATGCTTGTTCCAAAGGCTGCCCAATCTATGAAGTTTTGCTCTGGAGCCATCCCTAGCATTGCCCATTGTAGTCTCTAATAGTTTACAATAATTTTCACTGCGTAACTTGCCTTCATATATTCCTCTAAGAAGAGACAGCAGTGTATTTTAATAAAGAATACTTAAATCGCTGTCATCTGTTTCTAGTTTTAATACTTTCTAATTTGGGATATGAAGTTTGGGTTACAAACAATAATACCACACCCTCAGAGGCTTAAACACTGAGTATTTCTTCTGGACTCATCCCTTAGAACGACAGTGGTATAAGCATTTCTCGTCCCTTCCTTCCTGTAAGCAGAGAAGAAGGCAGTGGGCCAGGCAGCCTAAAAACCACTGCAATGGATTCTTTACAGAAACTAAATCTAGTTCTTTGAAGAAGTTAGCATGTTTGAGATCTCTTCTAGTCATGTCTATTTAGCCCCTAAACTGTGTATTTAGTTATTTTAAATTTTAAAAATCTTACATTAATGAATTTTCAATCCTCATCTGTTTTCTAAGCAAAGTTTCTTTAGTAGTTGAAGCATTTCATTTGACAAAGAAACTTTCTTTTTTCTTCTAACAAATTACAGAAGTCAGCCAGTTAGACTCCATTCACTAGGATCCACAGCCGAATGGAATTATCATGGATCCTCATCCAAACTTAACTCTGAATTTATAAACTAATATTGTTCTGGATTAATGCATTCTTTTGATGGTTTCCAAATTGGTTCTAAAACACTCACTGTTATATTTTGCATAGCATCTTAATGTATATGGCTTTTACCCCTTAATCTAGATTTAACTTTCACACGGATATTTATTAAAATTTCACAAATTACACACGTCACATGGGGGGGGGGGAGAATTATTTTTAAGTGCTGTTTTCTGCTGTGAGCAGGCATTATCCCACAGGGTTAGAAAAGGGGCTACTGAGCACTTCACCAAAGCAGCCTTCCCAGTTTTGCTGTTTCTCAAAGATTCTGAGGCAAGAAGAAAGAAAAATACAGCAGTAAAGAAAAAGTCTCTTGTACAAGGTCTCACACCACTGTAATACAAGGCATACAAAAATGTTGTAAGGCATGCAAAAGTTTTGTTTAAAGAATCACTAAGGTTTACTCGATCATTTCAACACAAGACAGGTTTCAGCCATCCAGAGGCCCACATTACAGCCACCAGAAAAGGGCATCAGTGGTAAAGTCTGGCAATACAAATTCTGCCAGTGCAACAGCTTTAAACTTTGCTATGAGAAATAAAGTAGGCGGGATACACAGAGATAAAAACAATGCCCCTGCTTTGCAGATAGAACCAAGTCAAAACAGACCATCATGGATCAATTAGAGGCACTGGGAATTCTCATGAAATTATGCAGACAAGCTGAAATTTCCCAGTGTTGTCTCACAGACAAGCACACGCATCCAATTTTGAATAGAAGCCCTAAGTAAAGACTCTGAATATCTACATGATAGCTTGAACCACAGAAGGTGCTGTTAGCTAACCAGAGAAAATTAAAAGGCCAGGAATAAAGAGTCCACAGCTGGAGTATGACCAGCATGATGTCAAATTGCATATGGATAGCATCTTTAACCATATCATGATTCCTGTATTCCCAGATGACTAACAGGAAGAAAGTCCTATACGTTTATCAAACAGCAAGTTAAAAGCTATCATTTAATACCTCCAGGTGAAAAATACAATTTTCAGCTTAACATCTAAAACACCTGGAAGAAGTAATACTACAATTGTACTCTGAACTTTACTACTATTTTTAAATAGCCACCTGGTACACATAAGAATCCCTTGGAGATACCCATATATCATTGCACCTTAAGAAAAACTTGAGGTAATCAGAACTAGAAGTTCTCTATTATTTTTCTTATTTTGTCAAAATGTTTTTAATTAGTATTTTTGAAGGGTCTAAGATTTCATCTTCAGGCAACTGGCCCTTTTATTTCAGTAAATAAGCCTACACTGAGACCAAGCAATGACAACTATTAAAGTGAACATAAGAATGATTTAATATGTTTAGGTAGAAAAACTGCTGAATGTCACTTAATGCAAAGAGAAACAATGAACTTTCAAATTATATTTTAAAGTTAGTAGAACATGTTCTTTGACTTTCAATGTCCTAGTAATCCAAGTATTTATTACTCAACAATATTTTGACAGACCTTATGCAGTCCACTACAGAGTGAACTCTGTGAACCCTTACCCAAATTTTGCCAATACCATGCAAGCTAGATTTTCCACAAATCACACACTCATTAAAGAAAAAGCATATAAATTTTCCTCTTAACTTTATAATTTCCCAAATTTTTTGCCCTGTCTCTTCTCCTGAGTAAGTTGAAGTGTGTATACATCCTTTTCTAAATTGTTCTGTTTCTAGAAGCTAGTTTAAGCCCCCTTTAAAAAGTCCTAAGGAAAAAGAAGGAAAGAAAAAGAAGAAGGAAAAAAACCAAAACAGTACAGTTTGAGAAGTTCCGAATTCAGCTACAGAGAAAAATCCTTCAATGGGAACTTCAGACTGTGAGAGGGATATTTTAGCAGGGGAACCTTTTAACTAGTGCTCTGATCAGAAGCATAACACACCATAAATACAATAAGCAATACCCAAGAAATCCTGGGAAACAAGGAAATTCTCAGACAACCATGCAAAACCAACAAAAACCTCAATGTAAATTGCATGAAGTTTTATATATGGAAGTCACTTATGCCAACTGGCAGCCCTCTTGGATTAGCTGTGTAGTCTGCAAAGTTCCAACTGTTCTGACTCTTGGCCAAAGGCTTGGCTTGCTAAGCTTCTGAAAGGAAACATACATACACACTTTGTGCATTTTAAGTGCTCCAACAGCTCATATCCTTGATCAGAAAAAGTTTTAACATTACTGGTTGGAGCTGACTGAAAAATCTTTCATCTGTATGAAGGAAAAGATGCAAATTCCTGCAGTCAGCTAAAAACACATCTTTAAAACTGGCAGTTGCAGATTTCAATGAAGAGGTCCTAAGCCAGTTTTCATTTTGCACATTTTATGTACTCCTGCAAACACAAAATGGTTTGAATGTTCTGCCTCATTGCCTCATTTTTGATACATTTCTTCTACTACTGATAATTTAAGTAAAAAGCTATGCTCAGTGATCAGTGAACTATCACACTCAAAGCTTCTTTGCATTTGAAAGCTAATTTGGTTTAAGATGGAGGTATGACTTTACACTTTACACATGCAGTCTGCACGTAAAGGCAAGCCTTTTTAAAATAATAACAGAAGAAGAAAGTCTCATACAAGCCTTTCAAGTTTTCCTTACTGCAGCATACAAAATGCAGATCAAATATAAATCAGTATGTAGAAGTAGGAAGTTCTGGTAGAATTACAGTCTCTTGTAATGATAACATTGCACTTAGAAAAATCAATCTACAGAGCAAGACCATGAGAAAATTAAAGGCAAGAAAATCAAAAGTGACTTATACAGTGCCTTTATTTCCAAGTACTCTGAAAGAGGTAATAAAGAGGTAATAAAAAGCCAAAGGTTTTATGGTTCAAAAAACACATCACTGTTTTCAAACCTCCTCTCACAAGGAGATTGCTACCACAAAGATAAAATATTCTCCTGTTTTGCCGCAATTGCATGGGACCTAACTCAAAAGAACAAGGGAAACACTGTAAGAAGCCAGCAGAGCACACTGCAGGAAGCCAGCAGAACACTCCTGTGTTTCCTGAAAGCTTTCCAGATGTAAATTTCAGTTGCCATTCACTTTGGAGTACACTGAGAATGACAGGAAGAACCACCTTCCAATATCAACTCCCAAGTTTTCTGAATGACTGAGCTAATATTTTCCAGTCCATTTGAAGACTCCAGGAAAAAAATCATACACTTGAAGACACAAGCAACAAGAACTATGGCAGAAGTTGTTTTTCTCTAAACAAGAAAGAGATCTGACCAATTGTTCCAATTCTCCCATAAATGAGAATCCAAACATCCATTTTAAGTTTTCAAGGACTCTTCTAAGTTACACCAAGCTACACAATGTTTCTCAGATGACCCTTTGTAGTTCTTACTGGTTTTTGTATAAAACAGAAATACCTGAAATAAGATTTTTTATTTACAGTTAGCAGCAATTATTTGGAAACCATATATTGGATTGAAATCCAGAAATGAAAGAGGATCACTTATATGACTTGCAAGATGCCAGCTCATCTCTTTTCCTATGGTAAACACATATAAGTTTTCACACCCTCAGCATCTACCATGGGAAATCCCAAACCTTAAGGGATTGGAGGTTTATAAATCACAGATACTATCATATTCAGCAAAAAGTGTCACAATTTGGGAAAAGAGACAATCAAGAGAAGAGCCGTGATTGAGTTTTGTGATATCTGTGTAAGAGGAAAAAGATGACACATCAAGAGAAATGGGCATTTTTTACAACTTAAGACTTACAGCAATGAAGTAGCTGAATAAATGTCAGTGGGATTTTTTCCAAACTCACTGAACTCCCATCTTTGTCCCTTGATTCTCACAGCGCACCTGAGTTTTCCTTAAGCCTATTTCTGCACATAAATCTAATCAAGGATTAGAAAGACAAACCACCCAGTGAATGCAACCACAGTTGAAATTTGAACCAGTTATAACATTAATGGTGAATGAATTAACTGAACCTGATAACAGAGTAGCGTTGCTTGGTCTGGTGACAGTATTTGGGTGATAGTATTATGGTCTGTGGACATCAGTGGGACAGGATTCGTAAGCAACATAATAACCTCTATCAGATAACTAGCAGCACTGGAAAAAAGCCAGACAAGCCTTTATACAGGCCAAAGAGCGCCTCTATACAAAAAATTTCTCAGTTATTTTCACTTTATAGCAAATGGCTAACACACATCAGTCCTCTACCAACATGGCATAATGAAACTTCTGAACATGCACAGTATCACTCAAAAGTTGCCCTAAGAACAAAGAATTCAAACCTGTAAACACTTGTTTTCAACTAATATACGGTATTTTCTTCTAATCTAAAAACGTGTTAATTCAGTTCTCTTTAAAAGAGGACAAAAATAATTGCGTCAAAGCTATAAAGTGGTATTAGCAAATTTCAACAGGGTAAATATTAAAGTTGATCTATGAACATCAAAAAAAAAAGAAAATGGAACTTTTAATGGAAATGCTGACACAACTTTAACTATGACAATGTTAAGAGCGCTGTGCTAATAAATCTGTCAGTTTCTGTAATGCCTATGACAATCCCATTAATATGCATGATGTACACTTCACATAGCTTACTACACAGCAACTGCACAAGTTATATCATCTTCATTCCAAGTAACAAATCAGTAATCAATATTTGCAAAAGCAGACTAATCCTTTGCAAAATCAGTGGTTTAGTGATTGAAGAGTTTGCTCAATTTACACAGTTAATCCCTCTTCATCTGCTTGAGCCCTCTATTTATTCCAACCACTTACAGTGGTAGCTATAGCAGATTAATACATCCCCCTGTGCTAAACATGTCTTGACAATTGACCCAGCATATTGCTGTCAGGATAATCTTTACAAACACTGAGCTTTTCTTACCAAGCCTGAAGGCAACATTTAGAAATCAGAAGTTTACAAATACTCTCAGAAAGATCCCCTCACACATAGTATCACTTCTCCATTTAATTATTTCTTTGAGACAGCATCTACTGTCATATTTTATGGCCCCAAAAAGTACCTTCCTGACCTTTATTTTTATTTCTAAGGTTAAAATTACTGTAATTATGAAGATGCACAAGGCTTTTTTTTTTAATCAAGAAATGTCTATAGAAACAGAAAATCAGCAGGAAAATAATGTGTTGTTGCATATTGCTCAGTGAAAAAATGAGATGGCTATCTGTGTAAAGACAAGCAAATTAGCATCTTTTATTAAAAAAAATAAATGGAAGCAGTAACACAAAATTAAGATTACGCAAAAAGAAAAAAGGTCGCCATGAAGCCCATAGTAGAAAGCAAAAAACAGTAAAGTTTAATTAGAGAGAAAAATATTTAGTTACTCCTACATATACCTCTGTAGCTCTGAAGTTTACAACATAGATTTGCATAGTCCTTCAGGATTTTTCTCCATTTTGAGATTTCTACCCCTAAAAGACGCCAATATTAATCAATGCATATTTTTCTAAACAACCAAGAAGAATTAATGTGGACAGTAGTCCTAGTTACACACTAAACTCATACTAATCTTTCACATCTATGAAGTTATTCGTGCTTAACTCACCATTGTATACAACGGCAGAAGATAGATTATGCAACTAAATTGATAAAGGAGTAAATCTGAAAATATTCTGTAAGGTACAAATCTAAGAACTTGTGCTTAAGGACAAATAAAGTACAAACCCTTAAAAAGCTAATTTGCTTGATGAATCATCATAACTCTTATGCGTTTTAGTAACTTATTTCAGAGAAGCATGATACTGTATCAACTGTACAACGCATGAGAACTTTAATGTCCATACAGAACTAAGTCTCACTGTTAGAACAGCCCAACTGTTTAATTCTTAAAATTTTCCTAACAGCAGTTCTTGGTCTATGGAAAGACAGCATAAAAAAGTTGCTAAGCAGACCAAGGTGGGGGTTTGATTGTTTAAAAAAGAAAATAAGCATTAAGAGAAAAATCAGAGAGACTGATGCTCAGAAGGGAAACTGAAACATGTTGGTTTGGCCAATACATGAATTACTAGGCTATAGAGCCTAAATTATCCAGCAGCTGTAGAAATGCATCCTGGATTCAGAAATGAACTAAAACAAAACTGTCAGAGTACAAAACACTAACTTAGTCATCAGGAACAGACACAGCATACTTCACAAACTTGATGTGCTTGACTATTTTAATTTGAAATACATCCACACCAAAAAAAAAAGAAAAAAAAAAAAAAAAAAAGCTATTAGTAGGAGCACTAACTTGAAGGGGCAATGATAAACTTCAACATTGAAGGCTGTAAGCAAAGACCAACATAATCTTCCTAAACAGAGGAACAACCCAAAAACGAGCATATCCCCTTTGTTTCACTGTGGAAATCTTGTCTTTAAAAAAAGTGACTGAAGACATGGTACAATATGGAACAACCTAAAGTTTATCACTTACTTGTTAAACACAGAAAGGTGAAGGTGTCACTGTTGAACAATAACACTTAAAGGGTGAAAGATGTGAGCTGCAGCACAAAACAAGTCAGCATATAGGAAGAAAAAAAATTAAAAAAACAGAAAGATACACCAACTACTAACTCTTTCTTCCACCATAAGAAACAATTAACTTCCTAAAAATAAAAGACTGGACTAACCACCTGAAGCTACTTATGACAACACAGATTCAGAGGCAAATACCGAATTTCACCTCTCTGTCATTTGTAGTGTCCTCTTAAGGTCAAGTAGAAGAAGAGGAGATTTAGGCAGAGTTATCCTACAGCACAGTACACTGCAGTACATAAACCCTTCTCTATGCAAGTTCTGCAAGAGTTTTAGCCAATTAGAAACCAAAACTTAGAACAGAAATAATTTTCTAGAACCAGAATTCTAGATCTTCCCTTGAGGCAGGTCATTAAAAAAGGATGAAATCTGAATCTTACTGGTTAAAAAGCATACTACAATGTAAGTCTATTGGAAAAAAAAAGGCATTTGGTAGGTATGTGACGGATTATAAATTGCAGAGTGGCTCAATTCATTAATTTTTCTTCTGTTATTCAGATGTTTTTAAATTGAAGCTCACTGAGCTAGAAGCTGTGGCACAAAGTATTTTTTTAAAGATTTCTGTAATGCAAAATATGATCTGGCTTAGGAATTTTAAACCTCTGGCAAAACGCTCACAGGGACTCCAGCAAAGCAATAATGCTACAACTCAAATGGAGCTTCAATATTTAATGGGATTATGGAAAGAGTGTCTAATCTTCTCTAATTTGTAATACCCCAAGGAATCAATGGAAAAAGCAATTAATGTGAACACAATGAGTACCCTAGACATTGCCTACATAATCGAACAAGAGGGTTTCACTTTACCCTATTAACAATTTTCCTAGCTGATTAGTTGAAAAAGCCCAACTGTACTTGGTCTTGACTGACCAGTGGATGGAGATTGAAACCACCACTCAGAGGGTTTTCCTGAAAGCTTCCAGTAACATGGCTAAAACACAGAGTTTATTTAGCCACTCATTACAACTTCTTTAAAAGATGTTCCACGGTACTTCAAAATGCTCAGCCTTCTGAGATCTAATCCGATACCCTTCTCTACTCATGCATACTCATACTATGAACCATTCAGTTTTAGCAACTAGCACCAGAGGCTGCTAATTTGGTCTCTAAATGATACAACTACAAAAAAGAACATGCAAGTAAACAAATGCCACTGAGAAGGTCTGCAGCTACAGCAAAATCCTAAAACATATCAGACTTCTGTGAACTCTGTCCCACTGCCATTCAGTGAAATTTAGTCAGGAAAAACAGCTGGGGAGACAGAGTAAGAGTTGGTATCATCAGTGAAAGACAAAGCAAGGCCAGACTCCTGATGTGCAGCACCCCAAGGTGCCAACAAATGGCACACTGCATTTGCCTCCAAATCCAAGGTGAAGAGCTGAAAGAACAGTGGGATACAGAATGAGCCCCAAGTCTCTGCAGGGCTCAGCCAAGCAGCTGTGGCTCATGCTTAAGGCCAAGCTGCAAAAATGGAAGAACGAAACAAGCTGGAAGAGATCAGACTGCAGGTAGCAGAGCAACGGCATGACTGACAGGCCAGAATGCTGAAACCCTGAAGCAATTTCTGTAAAGGCAGTAAGGGTCATGAAATATTGCCTAAGGTACCTGTTAACCCTTTAAGGCACACAGATCCTGTGGGCTCCTCCAGTACCCTATAGTTGCAGTGTAGCCAATAACAGAACGAAGACTATGGGATTATAGGGTTATAATTGGTTTAACAAGATCTTTTCAGCAGCTGACAGGCAATTAAGTCTTCAGTTTAGCTCTAAAATATTTATTCAGACTTTCCAACTGCATATAAAGACATGTCTCTGAGCACATCACAACTCTTGTTACAACTACTAATGATCCATTTTTAGGACTTTTAAGTAGCTTTCACACAGGTGATGCAGAAGATGCATGATTACGTCAGGTTTTTCATATGAATAAAGACATTATCCCAAAAAATGTTTCAAGCAATATACATCTTCCCCAAGAATGCTGTAGCACGGTGTATTATTACCTGCATTTTGAAGAACACCTTTATAAATTTCATATATGTTAACTAGTTAATGTAATCCAATTCTCTTTTTGGATTACTTTAAAAGTATGTAATGTCATCAAGGATGCAGAAAGTATTTTAATTTAAGACATTAACATGCATATGATGACTAATTATTACATGTTTCACTACACAGGTCCCTATCATGCAGAAATAGGAGTGAAAAGATATACTTCAAGGAAAATTTTGTGTTGAAAACGATCAGTTGATTAGGTACAGGGCAAAAGAAAAAATATACAGAGGTTGTCAACACTTCTGTCATGTACAGAAAGGAAAATTAAGAGCCATTTGTTATTCTCAGTTGGAGAGGTCACTAGTGTTATCTTGCACATGATGATTTGATGCACTACGTATGATTAATGCTTGTTTAAAGGACACTGCCAAGGTCTCTAGGTCAGACTGTGACCTTCCATTTTTTTCAGATACCCATAAACAGAATATTAATAATTCAGTAAGTGCTTTCCTCCCTCTTTAAAATATTTTAATACCCTCTGCTACTACTAAAACAAGCCCAATAACAGAAGGTGACAAAATAGCAAGAAAGAAAATTCCAGCAAGGAAGCATTTGCTTCAGACTCATACTTGTTTTCTATTATTTTAAAAGACTGGTGCAGTTGTAACTATCACTTTCTAAGACTTTCCATTCTAACTGCACAGGTTTCCACAACCTCATGTATATGCATGCCTTGATGTTTTGGGATAAAATTGTATATGTTTTCTCACAGTCACTTTAATTCTTCAAAATTTTAAAGACAAAAGTAAAGTGAATGTGCTTGCTTTTTTTAAAAAAGCAAAGTTCTCAGAAGTCACTAAGATGTTGCATTTTTACAACGTGTATAAATTGCATTCTTTAATTGTGTTCTTACATGACCAGCTAGTGCTTTAGTTCTCTCAAAATCTAAGTTTAGGCATTAGAAAACACACAGTAAAACTGTTATTTTTTAAAAAAGAGAGAGAGAAAAGTTAATGAATTGTGATGTTGTCTGGATCATGCTTGGAAATCTCAAGTTTATATCAATATAATTTTCTGTCCAGGTATATGGCAATAGCTAAGATGGAATGTCCAAGACCTTCAAACGAGAAATAAGCATTATCATTTTTTTCCCTTTTAAAGCACAAAACATTCTTAGTAGTAAAATTAGATTTGTTTTTCAAAAACTAAAGAGGACTGCAAAATTTCTTTCCAAAAGATTTTTTCCCCATAGCTTTCCAGCAGCTTTAAGAGGAAGAGACTCTTATGCATCACCATTACATGGCACTTACTTCAGATTTAAAACTCTAACTCTATGTTTATATTTTTCCCCTTAAGGCTGTACTTCCAAATGTTTAATAACAGACTGATTGCTATATTGTCCATGTATTATTCTGCTTTTCCACAGGGTAGCAGTGTGTTTCAGAACAAGGCCACCACTGTGGGAATATGAATGAGTACACAAAATCCCTGCAGAAAGCAGCTGTTCCCTCTTGTACATATGCAAATGGAAGAATGCTAAATAATGAGGGCAGCTTTATTTCACAAAGGCAGACAACAACAGAGCCAAAGTGGACTACAACAAAGTTTTTGTAGGAAGCAGTGAACTGAAGTCTACAAAAAGGGATGAATTCTTCTTAATATTCTCAGTTGTGAGAACCATGTTTCTTAAGGAAATACTGATTCATTGCTTGCAAAATTAATCCTCAAAATTATTTTTAAAACCCTAAAGACAAAGACATCAATGCATCTTTTCTAAGACACTGAGTTTATTCAAAAAAATTGTCACGTAATTAAGGCAGAAATCTGGACATTTTTTTCTCTCCAACACTATCAGTCTTACGAATGACCTTGGACAAGTCTTTGAATCTAACTCAGTTTTCTTGTCCATAAAATGGAGATAATACCTCTGCCCAGGGCTACTGGGAAGCTAAATCCATCGTCCATAAACGTGATTTGAAATAGCAAGGTGAAAAGGCTTTATCAGTGTTACGTACTGCTGCATTTTTCATTGCTTTTAATAAGCCTAATGAAACCATGTAAATTTTGAATGACAACATTAAGCAGATTTTCAGGCCAGCTCTTGCTAGAAGTAAAAGGCATTACAGATTTCTTAAGATGACCCTGGTTTGAGCTCTGACAACTAATGGCTGAGTCAGAACATTGCTATGTGAAGTACTGTGAAGAGTCTTCCAGATGTCAGTTGTTCTAACAGGGAACCGTTTATTCAATCCTGGAGAGAGCAGTTGCGCCAGTGATAGAGGAGGAAGAAGAAATGGTTCACATTTGCTCACTGGTTAAGCAACAAGCAACACTAAAATCTTTCAAAGCTTGTCAGTGGCATTCACTAGTGAAGCTTAGTACAAGCCATGCTTCTTACACAAGTGCACAGATGACAACAAGAACTAATTTATCAAACCAAAAACACACAAGCCACAGATTAAACTGCACAGTTCTCCATACTGATCAGCTACAATTCCTTACCATAAAAAGCTGCCACCATAACCCCAGCAGGATTTTGGTAATAATACACATGCCCTGAATTCACAATCCATAAAGGAAGTCCTTTAACAATATGTCTTTTGCACACTGTTGAGTATCACACCTCAACCTCACCTAATTGATATGACATTAGGACCAATATAGCTGCTGCTCTGCAAATAAAATGCTACATACATTTTCAAGAAAAAGAGAGAAATCTAGGCCAAAATTATTCACCTAAATATTCACCTAGTGTCACCTAAAGAGAACATCCTTGTCATCGAAGGAGTCGGTGAGCAACACAAGACTAAACTTTAAAATTCATATTCTTTTGCATTATTCTTTGAGTGAACTATTCCACAAAATTACTTGGAAGAAATAAAAATAATTGTATTTTTAATGGCATTGAGTTTCCTGTTTGTCCCCATCTTTACTAGAGCTGACAGATCTGCTACTTTGGGCAGTCTACTGTCCGAATTGGACTACAATTTTGGCCATCATCTACCAGCTCACTGCTTTTCCTGTTAAGCTATGAGACTTTTGTGCAGATCTCAGGCTAAACTGCCAGACAACCCAAGCGCACAGTCTAATAGTTGCTACATTTCCTAAAATCAGCTCCATGCCACACATACAGGAGGCTATTTTTGACGCTGCGTCACACTTGTTGCGTACACCATTAACTGGGTCTGTTTGAAGGCCTGTTTTCATGGCCAAGTACCCAACAGACACAGGAACACCAGCTGCTGAAGCATTAAAAACTAGTACAAAAATGCAGTCTTTCTTTCCAATAAGAATGTCTTTCAAACAGCAGAAAATAACAACAGCATGTGAAAACAACTGTACTCCTGGACATTTCTGCAGTGGATTCTCCTAAATACTGCATATATTTTTTCATGCATTTCTGTGGCCAACTTTCTAAGTCAACTAATTCAAAGTTTTCACTTCACTTGGGAATGAAACATGTGGCAGTTTCATGAGATGCCACAGAGTCAGTTTTTCCCCTCCCTCTTGAGACAAGAGAATTTCTGATCCCAGAGCAGCAGTCAGAACATCCAGGAAGTTGTGAGACTTCTTTTGGTTTTGCCTGACTTCCAACACCCATCCCTCCTCATTTCCTAATCCTCTTCTAACCTTCACGGATGGGAAAGAGCAGTAAGCTGCAATGGCAGGTTGGTGAGAGCAGATACACAAAATGGGCCTCTAATCCAAAGCTAGGAGCTGGGCCTGGCAGTGCTACAAATCAATATACACTGACTACAGGAGGTATCACCAAGCCTAGCAGGCATATCTGGGAGAACTAGAAAGATGTCTGATTGCCACAGGTCAAAGAAAACTCATGAAACAAAACTCTGAAATTCAGGAAACTAATTTCTGCCATAATATTTATGGTTTAAATACAATTTCAAGGAAGAACTGTAGCTTTCAAACTTAAATATAAATGGTTAGTGTGCAGCCTTCTAGCCAGAAGACATTTCCTTTTTAAACCACCGCTTCAAAGCCATCAAGTCTGGGACATTCTTGTTAGAGCCTGACTTGACCATTTGATTGACCACAATCACACTAGAATATCAATCATGACCACATCAACAGTGGGCTGTTCAGACTCATCTTCTCTCTCACCACTGATGTCAACCTGAAGTATACTTTAACGGATATTTCCCCTTAGGTGGTAAGAGAGTAGATGGAGGGCCTTCTGGACATAGCCTTAGAAAAGGTTAATCTCTCTCCACTCAGTTTTAGTGAGACACTATCAGTTTACTCCCATAATCACATGAATTTGCGAGAAATCTCTAACAAAAATGCAGAAAACTTTTTGCACAGAAGCTGGACAAAAAATGTCCTTGCAGGAAACCATGTATCCCATCCCACTTCTTTCTATTCCATCCATTCCCTTTATAGACAGAAGTACCGATCTCTGGGAATACCCTTTTTTCTGCACCAAGTCTTACAGTCTTACTCATGTCCAGTAATGTCACTTTCCATGCTGCTTCCTGTTTTTAAACTCTCATCATTTCCCCTTCTCTATCTCCTCTTTCTCTGTATTTTCAGTCCCAGCTTCCTAAGGTCCTGCTCTATTTAATGGTCTCTTCCATTTATGAAGGACTGACCTCCCTGCATTACCCAAATCACATTGTGCACTCAACTCACTGGCACCTCTCCACATCAGGAAAATTCTTCACTAAGTTAGCTCTTTATTCCTACACACACCCACTCTCCTGCCACAGTCCTCGTCACAGGGTGACCGTGCCACCTCCACTGGGCACAGGTCCTGTTGCCAGCTAGACTCTCAGAAATAGAAACCCCAAGCCATCTGTCCAGGAGAGTTGAGGCCAAAGGGCTGCACAGGTGTCAGGGACTGTGCTGTAAGACATGTCAGATGCTTCAGGGGAGCCACATCCAGCTCATAAATCAGAAATCACCTTTCCCCTGGGTTATGACATTCCAGGGAATAAGGTAAACATGAAGAGATTTGTTGGTTTTACCCTCTCCTTTCAGTGCTCTCTTTGATCAGCTTTGAACATCTCATTAGAAGTGCAACACAAAATATCCTATTACTTTTCTATTTTTAATATCCCTTTCTCCATTGTGGTCCCAGTCATCAGTATTATACTCTACCACAGGTACAGTTTTCTAGTATTAAAAATTTAATACATGCTTCAGGCCCCAAAGCATATCAACAATTAAAAAGAACCAGTTCTTCTACCCCAGCAGATGCCAGCATGAGAGGCATTGCATAACAACTGGAAAAAGTACAAATAATCATCAAATCAGGCCTGAGAGAGAGTCTTTCACTTCATATACCTTCTCTTATTTCAAAATCAGGGATGGATTTACCTAAATTAAACATCTGGCATAGGTCTGATACTGCTTCCTGGACAACACAGCTACCTGTGCAGAAGGAATAAACTACTGAGTATGATGTGGTAATGTTATCAGTTATCTTCCTGCAGCTCTGAATCAAAATGTGGATACACCTGCGCTAGCATCCAATGCCAGACAGACACAAGCTCTGTCCTCGAGTCGTAGCTTCAAGGCTGAGCACTTACCATGCCCATGGTCTTTGGCCCCACTTCTCAGAATGGCCATTTAGCCCAGGGGCTGCTGAAATGACAGCACTCCACTATTCATCATTCCAAGACTAATATTACAAGCACCGTTACAAAAGCAGCTTAGGCACCGTGCTGGATTGTACACCCCTGCCTTCTTTATTTGCAGAATACACACTACAACAGGACTCTATTTTTGTTTGCAACCTTTGAGCAATTGAGGAATGGCAATGGTAAAAATAAGAAGCGGTGTATGTGGCAGAGCTCCTATCAACAGATTTGGAAAACCCTATATAGACCAGACTCTTTCAGCATATATTCTCTTGACACAGTTATCCTCAAAACCCTTGGGACCCACCCTGATATGTATTTCATAACTAAGAGGCCTTCAGACAGCTATAACCAACTTCAACATTTATTTATTCTAATATCATCTGCTGTGTTCATAGCATATATTTTATCAGCATGTCCCTATGAAACAGTCCACCGTGCATAAGCAGGGCTGAGACACAGAGCAAAAGCCATCGCAATAAATGTAATTAGTACTGTAGCAATAGCATATGTACTAAATGTACTTCACTATGAAAGCTTACACTGATCACTGCAACATAAAAATGTCCATTAAAATAACATTAATTGTGTTTATTAGTACTGTGTTTCAGAAGATGTTAACTACAGTGTTGCCTATGCTCTGGTAATAAAAAGCAGGATGTATCCAATTTTACAGAAATTCTTACAATTCAGCCCTGTCCAAATCAAAGGAGGAAGTGTAAAAATAAGATTTCAGTCTATTTAAGATGCACGCACTCATAGCAGTCAACACACCCTCCACACGTAACATCAAATAAAAGTTTGCTGCACGAATATCATTACAATCTTTTTCCTCTACTTTCTTCCAAGACAAGCAATCTCTGAT